>JARFJB010001442.1:6792500-7180000 GCA_036346205.1 Vesta saturnalis
TTAATAAGTATTTGGCGGTAACATAAATTTTGTAGAGGTGCTGTTCCATATTTTTATAGCAACCGCGCAAGTCTATAAAATTATAATGAAATTACGAACAAAAAAAAAACAATGTGAAATTAATCTTTTTATTACACAATATTGTGGACTACCCGACATTTTGTTTAAGACTGCAATATTAAAATGGTGGTATAAAAATCTTATCTATTATATAATTGCGTTCATAAAATTTATTTTGCTTTTAAAATGAATAATAAAAAAAATTGTTTATATACATACATTTTATTACGTTTAGTATAAAATTCGCAAATGTAGTGAGAGTAATAAACGTAACAGTTATTTCCCGTTTCAATAGAGTGAAGGGCTATTTAAAACAACCTTTAAAGCATGCTTTGATTATTAATGTATTTGCTAATGTTAAATACTGTTGATTTGCTAATGTTAAATACTGTTGCTAAAGGATTAAATTGGAAAATGTGGAATGGAAAATTAATATTAAAGTTATCACGCAACTTTAACTTTGTTGAGAATATCAAACAAGAAAATTATGAAATCGCGTTTCGTTTTAACAAAGCGTTATTTCCTTTCAAATCAATTGCATTTATTTGGGTTCTACTCTATAGATGACAAATAGATGTTATTGACTTGCCTCTTGTCGTTTCATCTTCGTCATGTTTAAACGGCACCAATCTATTTTATATTTGTTGACAAGAGAACATTTAAGAGGAAAGAATTTTCTACTTTTAGCTGTTTTCAAGAACATTTGAGGTTTCAAGTAATGAAAAACATACTTCTCCAATTTATAAATTTTAAGCACGAACAATGTACTTTCCCAATATCGACTTTCTTTTCTAGATTTTATTTAAAAGCTTTCAATCATGTCAGTGATCTTATTTTATACGCGGAAATGGCCTATTTGTAAATTTCAAACAAATACATTTTAATTGACACTTTGATTATTAAACGTTATACATACCAGTTAATTTTTGTGTCTATTATAAAATAAGTGTGTAATTTAAATCTTGTTATTTTTTCATTCGACTATTAATTGCTTCATTACTAACTTGTGAAAGTATAATTATATAAATAAAAAAGCACACAATTTACTTTCCCAGTTCAATAATGTATAAAACAAAAGAATTAGCACTTATGCAGGCAAGACTTAAAATGTCGGGATTTTTTTTCTCAAAATTATTGATTAATAACACAGCTAATTCCGCAAATTCAATTAAAATTAAACTTCCGCGAGATTAAACTTTAAACATTTCTTGAGTGAAAGTAAATTGACCGTACTTATGAAAGGGAAAGGATTGAATAAATATCTTGAAAAAAAGTATTTATTGTATCAAATTAAATTTTATCGTTCACGATATCTCTTAATGAAATACGTTACCGTGGTAATTAATTTACCTTGATTTCATTTTCTGCAAAAAAATCATTAAATTGCTTGATAATTAGATACATACTTACATTCTAGTCTGTATTGAGTTTAATACAATTAGTTTTTATAGTAATTATCAATACTTGCTTGAATTTTGTGCAAATGGAACATTGTAACAAATCAATTTTCATCACATTAATTGAATCAAGTATTCATTAAGAGTGTTGTGTGCGTTGAAAATTGCAAAACAAATTGGTTAAAACTATATCTTCTGCTGGTAAGTTCTTGAAAAAGTGTAAATAGTGAGATTTTTAGAATTAAAAGAAGAATAATACAGTATTGACATCGATTTTATAAAACTCATCTAATATCATTTTTTAACATGAAAACTGAAAAATAATGAATAGTTGACGCTTGAAGGACAATTTTTCTTCGCCAAAACGATACGAAAAGTTCATAATTGGTAGCAGGTGTTCGAACAAAATTTTTATTCTGTCCAAAATACGTTTGACCAAAGAATCGATGTATATATGTATAGACCATAGCCGAAATGAAATTATAAGAGCACAATGGTGGTGGAATAGATTTATTTATATAAGATAGATTTATTATACAGAGAGGGCCAAAAGTACCGCATAAATTCAATTAAAAATTAGGTCTTTGTTTTTTGGAAAAATGCCCGGACACGTCAATTTTAATTTTTTGTAGCGATTTTTTTGATACTAAGTTCATGTATACAGGGTGGCCTAAAAACAATTTATAACTTTTTTAAATGGAAACACCTATTTTTTATTTCATTTTTGGATTCTGCTTTAAATTTTAAGTAAGTTTTATGTACCTCTACCTAATCTTAACAGTTATCGCGAAATACACATAAGAGAGGGTAAAAAAAAACTGAAGGAAATATTTTTCATGAAAATGCTGGAATACGACAAATATTGTTTTTAGTTATCCATTTTTATCCATTTTTTGACGTAACACACAGGTATACAGGGTGACCCATGTAGAAGATAAATTTAAATTTTTGAATTTAGATATGAGTATGGTACATGGAGTATGTTCAGAGTTTCTCAGAGAACTCAAAAACGTCATAATATACTTGGGGTTCCATAAAAAAAATGAAAAAGTAAATTTATCTTCTACATGGGCCACCCTGTATACATGTGTGTTACGTCAAAAAATGGATAAATAAAAACAATATTTGACATGTTCCAGCATTTTCATGAAAAATATTTCCTTCAGTTTTTAACAAATTTATGCGGGACTTTTGACCCTCTCTCATGTGTATTTCTCGATAACTGTTAAGTTTACGTATAGGACATGGTACATAAAACTTACTTAAAATTTAAAGCAGAATCGAAAAATGAAATAAAAAATAGGTGTTTCCATTAAAAAAAATGAAGTTGGTAGTCATAAATTATTTTGGGCCACCCTGTATACATGAACTTAGCATCAAAAAAATCTACAACAAATTAAAATCGACGTGTCCGAGCGTTTTTTCCAAAAAACAAACACCTAATTTTTAATTGAATTTATGCGGTACTTTTGGCCCTCTCTGTATAAGAATAAAATCCAATCAAATTCTGCTCATGATGATATTTTCTACAAACGGTATAAAAAGATATACAAGTCTGTAATAAAGGCTGCAAAAACTTTACGTAATGACGAACTATATCAGAATGCCGCTAATAAGTCATAAATTACGTGGGAAATTATTAATAACAATATTGAAAACAATACAAATTTTTCTCATAATGTAGAAGAACTAGAAACACCATCTGGCTCAATGTCTAACCCATTACAAATCGCGTCAATTTTTAATAGTTACTATGTTAACTTACCACAATAAGTACAAAATATTATGCAGAATGATAATAATACCCAAGAGAACTTGAATTCGCTCACTAATCTATTTGTATTGAACCAGTAACTGAAACTGAAGTACTTAACATTATTAATGGGTTAAAAAATAGTCACTCTGCGGGAATTGATAACATTAGCTCATGCATATTGAAAAAATGTGTGAACTACATTTTAAAACCTCTGACGTATCTAATCAATGAGTCATTAGAAAATGGTGTTTTTCCTAACAACTTAAAAATAGCCAAAATTGTACTTCTCCATAAGAGAGGAAATAAAAAACTTACAGAAAATTACAGGCCTGCATCATTGTTATCAACAATTTACAAAGTTTTGGAAAAATTGTTGCTAACAAAATGATAAATTTTGCTAATAAATACAACATCATAAACAATGTACAACATGGCTTCCAAAAGGGCAAGTCCACCTCTTCCGCAATTCACGGATTTCTAGATAAGCTTTACCATAATTTAGATATTGGAAATAAAATGCATAGGATTGTTTCTAGATTTAAGCAGATCCTTTGACTTGGCCGATTGCAATAACTGGACCAATATGGTTTTCGTGGAACCATACATAACTGGTTAAAGTCATACCTGCACAATCGTAGCCAAATTGTGGAAATAAATAGTGCAAGATCAGAAAGATTAAATAAATAAAACCGGTGTGCCACAAGATTCCGTTTTAGGGCCCTTACTATTTATATTTTTTTTAACGATTTGCCTAACGCACTAAAACTTTCTAAAAATTACAATCTTACAATGTTTGCTGATGATAATAGTTACCTTGTTTTTGGTAGTAATTATATTGAAGTAGCCGGGAAAATAAATTCAGTGGCAAATCATATCTCTGAATGGATATGTAGAAATGGCTTAGTTCTAAACGTAAATAAGTCATCTATTGTAACTTTTGATATTCGCACAAATGCTGTAGATAAATCTTATTTAATCAGAATTATGCGTTTTTCGTATACAAAAACAGATAGTTAGAACTATAATAGGTGTGACAAAAAGAACATCATACAGAAATATTTTTAAAGAACTAAAATTATTAACCGTTCCTGCTCTATATACAGGGTGACCCAAACTCGATGGCCAAAACGAAAACAGCTGATTCCTCTGGCCAAAAGGAACAAAAAATTGTTAATACAGGGTGTATCTATTGTTGATGGTTTCCAAGATGTTAACTTAATTTTATTTATCTATTTCGTGGACTTATTTTTAAAATCACGCTGTATCTTCAAACTAGAAGAGTTACAAGAAAACACATTAGGAGAAAATTTGTAGAAGATGAAATTGCCTTAAAGAATATCTGAATTCATTCGGAGACCAAACTCATGCATTCAACATTCTTAAATGACAATAATGTAATTCAGAAATGATTTTTTCAAATCCCAAGACAAATTTCCAAGAGGAATATTTTTCCAATAGAGATGGATTTGATACATGGCCGATAAAGGAAACTTCCTTTTTCATAAGCTTCACAACGATATGAAAACTTATGGTTGACGTACTAATTACTGAATTGTTACAGGAATACACCTCAGGAAAAACTTTTAGAGCATGAAATTACCTTAAAAATATGGTAGAGTAGATCGAGAATTGAGATTTGTCCCTCACTTTTCAATCAATCTGTACATTTACGGCAAGAAATACGTCTCCTTTACTGATATCTTTTCAATCACCGTAAGACTTGACATTAGTCAAGTTAGTTGTCAAAATTTGTTTGCTATTACAGTTTTGCTGATTTCAATACGAGTTCTTTCTGTTGTAGTGATATTGTAATTTCGTTTTTAGTCGTTCTTGTTCTTGTTATTATTATTGTTCTTGTTCGTGTTCGTGTTTTCCTTCCTGAGTCATGTTTTCAAATGAAGATATAGTGCCGATATTCATTATTATTATGGTGTTGCCCAAGGGAATGCAGTGAGGCTGCTAGACTGAAACAGCTGCTTTCCCAAGAAGAATTCATTCAGAAAGGAGAGTTTTCTCTAGAGTACACACTGCTCTAAGAGATGAGGATCTTTAGGATCCTAAGAGATCAAGAGGAATTTCATAATGTTGAGAGGATTGACGACGTAATTCGAAGCAAATCCTGAGACTAGCTTGACGGTCATCCAATGCATTCAGATGCACGAGAAACAATACGGATGAACTCTTAAGGCTGACGTGAAGACGTGCGTATCACGTGACGGAGTTCAGAACTTTTAGATGGAGATTTAGGTCGGTCGGATTGAGTTTTGCCAATGGTATCTCAATTTCAGTTTAGGAATGATCGAGATTTCCAAAATGCAATCTTGTGGAGGATAAGGCCACCTTTACAAGGTCAGGCATCTTCAATATCCATAACACGCACGTTTGAGCACATGAGAACCCACATACTATGAGACCAAATAGCTTTCAACACCAGTTCAAAGTTAATGTTTGGGTTGGTTTACTCAACAATCAACTTATTGGTCCATATATTCTGCCAGATAGAGTCAATTCAGTGAATCTTTTGAATTCCCTTCAAGAAAACCTCCCTGAATTGATGGAGGAGGTTTCATTGGCAACAAGAGCAGATATGTGGGTTCAACTTGATGGTTGTCCTGCCCACTACGGAAGAGGTGTGAGAGATTGGCTAAACGAACATTATCCCCAACGTTGGATTGGAAGAGGTGGTACAGTGGCGTGGCCTCCAAGATCTCCAGATCTCACCCCTCTGGATTTCTTCCTCTGGGGATCTCTCAAGGAATTGGTCTAACTGTAATAGCAAACAAATTTTGGCAACTAACTTACTAATGTCAAGTCGTTGCTACGGTGATGAAAAGATATCAGTAAAGGAGACGTATTTCTTGCCGTAAATGTACAGATTGATTGAAAAGTGAGGGACAAATCGTCAATTCTCATCTACTCTACCATATTTTTGAAGGTAATTTTATGCTCTAAAAGCTTTTCCTGAGGTGTATTCCTGTAACAATTCAGTAATAAGTACGTCAACCATAAGTTTTTTTCATATCGTTGTGAAGCTTATGAAAAAAGGAAGTTTTTCCTTTATCCGCCATGTATCAAATCCATCTCTATTGGAAAAATATTCCTCTTGGAAATTTGTCTTGGGATTTGAAAAAAAATCATTTCTGAATTCATTATGTCATTAAAAATGTTGAATGATGAGTTTGTCTCGAATGAATTCAATATTCTTTAAGGCAATTACATCTTCTACAAATTTCTCCTAATGTGTTTTCTTGTAACTCTTCTAGTTTTGAAGGTACAGCGTGATTTAAAAAATAAGTCCACGAAATAGAAAAAATAAAAAAAAAGTTAACATCTTGGAAACCATCAACAATAGACACACCCTGTATTAACAATTTTTTGTTCCTTTTGGCCAGAGGAATCAGCTGTTTTCGTTTTGGCCATCGAGTTTGGGTCACCCTGTATATATTGGAAGCTCTAATTACAACCATGGTTATTACACGCGACATGGAAATGAACACATAATCTAAGCAAATAAAAAAATAACGTGAAATATATGGGTGTACTGATTTTTAACAAACTGCCTGCATTTTTAAGAACAGAGTCCAACAATAAAAAATTTAAATGTGGAGTTTTGAGTTTCCTAGTTTCTAATTGTTTTTATCCCGTTGAACAGTATTTAACAAAATCATAGTTATAGGTGTATACTAACAGTTACGTTATTTATTAGTTTGTCTTTACTAATGTGTAGTGTTATACTGTACTTGTTTTGACTTAATCAACACCATTGCAGTTGGTCTATTGATTTAATAAAGATCATCATTATTATTATTATCGCTTCAATAGTACTACAATCAACCACTACGTCTCTCTTAAACAATTACTGTAAATTGTCCAAACATTCAAGTGCAGTATTGGACTCATGGGAACACTGCAAGCTTGCCAAACTTATCATGCCAATAAATTACTGGATAGTAAGTGCAGGTATAATACCGCCATATTAAGAAAAGAGAAACTATCACCTCCCCCACATTAGTATGCCACTTCCGTTAAATCATGTCAGTAAACGTCAGTTCGTTTTATTTATTAAAGTGCGTTGTATTTTAACAAATTAATGTATAAATTTAAAATTTCTATTGTATGTGTAAAGAAAGCGTCGTATGTATTACGTTCATTTAGTAGTAAAAGCGGCGTAAATAAAAAGTAAACAATTGTATTGACATATTATTCATTCGAGCCCAGTCGAATATGAATTGGACCAAAATAAATATGCAATACAATTTTATTTTCCTAATATAGAATTTATTAAACTATGATAAATTCAACAGATAAGATTAAGCTTATTTGATACCGTGTTGTTTGACCAATTAATTAACAATATCTAGTACCGGCGTGAACCACAGTAATTGTAAAATGAACAAAAAGCAAAAGTAATCTCTGGCGCAAATTAATTGGACCATCACCCAATCATAATGGTAAATATTTATTTATGCGATAAAATCTTGTGCATATTTTTTTTGACAGTTATATTATACCAAGTGGGCGTTGAAGAAATAATTTATGACGTTAGTGAGTGACTTAATTCAGTTACTTGTCAAAGTCCTTATCTAACGGTATACGAAATTGCCCATAACAAAGGACTATCTAGGCATAAAATTGCTCAAAATTTAAGTATTCCTCAAGGAACAGTGAGAAATATAATTTCGCAATTTAAAAAAACCGGAAATGTTGATAAAAAAGTTAAAACTGGCCGTGTGTCAAAGATTACCAAAAGAGATGAGCGTACTCTCCGGAAATGTATTAAACAAGATTACCGAGCTTCCTCTCGAGAATTGGCTGTAAAATGGGTGCATGCAATTGGATGACCAATTTCAAAAGACACTTGTTTGAGAAGAATGAAAAAATTGGGATATGGATTCTAGAAGGTAAGTTTTTACAAGCGACGCTTTCTAATCTTAAACATCTCACTTTGGGCAAAAGATAAACCACTTCTCACAGAGAAACAAAAAATGAAACCGATTTTATGGGCAAAAGAACACCGAAACTGGGTTCAACGTCAATGGGACTCTGGAGTGATGAATCTAAGTTTGAGGTCTGTGTCGGTTATAAAGTTATTCGAATGTCAGGAGAAGAATATCACAAAGATTGCTTCAAAAGAAAAGTTAAGTTTCCGGTATCTGTGATGGTGTGGGGATGTATGTCCTCACAAGGAGTTGGACATCATCTTTCATTGATGGCACTGTCAATGCTGCGATGTACAAAAGTATTTTACACGAAGAATTATTGCCTTCCATTCATGAAATTCAACTGCCAGATGGAGGATGTATATTTCAACAAGATGGCGCAGCCTGCCATACAGCGAAATCGGTAACATCATGGTTTCGGGAAATTAATATTCCTGTTTTAAATTGGCCTTCAAGCAGTCCTGATCTGTCCTCTATCGAGACTCTTTGGCATCAGATGAAAAAAGCACTTCGAACTACCAGTTCGTACAATTCCTGAATTAAGGGTTAAAGTTCAGGAAATTTGAAATAATTTTCAACCAGGTTATTGCTAAACATTAGTAGGCACTATGTCAAAGAGAATTGAGGCTGTTTGAAAACGTTAGGGTGACTCCACAGAGTGGTAACTGTGAATAAATGTTTGGTTCAATTAATTTGCGCCAGAGATTACTTTCCCTTCTTGTTCATTTTATAATTATTGAAATTCATTTAGGTATTAGATATTGTTGATTAAATTGGCCAAACCATATAGTATCAAAGTTTAATCGTATGCGTTCAATTTATAATTGTGTTTCATATTTGTCTTGGTCCAATTCATATGCGTCTGGGCTCATATATATTGTGTGAATTTCAACAACTAATTGAACATATTTTAGATCAATCGCCTTTAAATAATCATAGAATACTGTTAATAAAATCTGTTACCTTCGGGTATGTAACACTAGCATATATAATTTATATAAAACTGAAAATCAGAGGTCATTAATATGAAAATGTAAACGTTCACGGTTATTACACATAATTAAAATACTTCTTTTGGGTTTTTAAATCCTGTATTTTCCTCTTTATATTTTGTATTAATTTAAAAGTTTCGATAGCAATTACAGTTATCGTTCTCAGTAAAAATTAACATCTGTAAGAATTACTTGAGATGTTAAATCAAATTTATGATATATTGAAAGATATGAAAACGCAAATATTTATTTATTTATTTACGTTTTCATATTTTTTTTATATTTATATTTATATAAAATATAAATAGAATATTACATGATTTAAAAAACCAAAAGAAAAGTATTTTAATTAAGAGGGCATTAAGCTGTATTGTTTAAAGGAAATAAATATACCTACACGTATTTGAATTCAAATATATTTAATTATTTATCTCAATGATTGATTATACTTATTCACATTGCCCCGGTGATTAGTAATTAGCAATTTATTTCAATTTCCAAGCAGTCTTGGGTAAGTGGCCATAACAATAAGCCCCGCCTAGTATAACGATTGTCCTTGCATAATTTAAAAATACTGTCATCTTCCCTTATACAAACTCAATGGGTGGCCACGCCCAATGCATATTTGCACCGAAAAATTTAACCAATCTCAGTATTTAATGATTAAAACCATTTCAGCGCCCCCTAGCACTTTAGAACTAAAAGTAAAATAGCGTTGTAGTAGCAGGAACAAAATGTGGATCTTACAAAATATTTACGGGTGTTTGCATTTATAAACATTGGTTATACCTACTCCGAAAAGATATCCCAATCATTGGTAACCATTGGTATCAAATGAAATGAAATATTTAATAAAACTAAAACGAAAATAAGAATATTTTATTTCATTGTTATTTTTGGTCCATATTGGTGAATGATAATATATTGATGACAGGTAATTTTACCTACTGCCTGGAAACTAAATTGAGACGTCATGACAGTGTAGTAGGGTCAACCATGAGAGCATTCAATCCTCTGGTTGTCATTCACATAAATTACAAATATATAGACTAATTACCTTTTAAATGGTATTAGTCTGTCCCAGTATTTGTTTTGATATGTGAAAGAAACTCATATAAATAATATCTTGAGACGTTCGATCAGGTAGAAATTATAACGGTATGCTTCGCCTATGTCATCCCCCAATGATCGTTTCAGGATTTATAAATCAAGAATCACTCGCTATAATCAAGGTTACGTTGATTTGTTAGAACGTACCGGATGATTTTATGTTAATATGTGGACGTGGATTTCGATGGATAGCTCGAGAACAATTCGGTATGTTGAAGTGAGGATAATCAGTGGGGTTTATACTAAGATGCTTGAAAATGTGATGCTGCCTTCTGTGGGACTACACTTTCCTAATAATAATTGTGTTTCAGCAAGGCAATTGCCACGTTCATACAGCCCACAGGTTTCAAGATCATAATATAAACGCCCCTAATTGGCCTAGACGCGTTTCGGATTGAAAATAAGTTCGGTTTGTTGGTGAAACGTATAAAAGCGTAAAGGGTGGTATGTAAAAATAGGCAACAACTTTTAATCCCTATCACTGAAGAATGGTAGTGACTACCGCTGACGGTGAATAGACCAAAAGCAGTTGACCGACCTCAATTGACCGAAAAGAAATAGACCGAAACGTCACTTGGCCGAAGCAGCAATAGACCGAAAATCACTTGGTCGAAAAATTACATTTATTAACAATAGCATCAATCTCCCGTCACACTTTTTTTGTTTTTTGTGTTTTTTTTTTGGTCCTATTTTAAGTTTGTTCTAATATAATTACTTATGAAGTTATTGTTAGTTAGAACATCCCTTTTTGTTAATCACTAGTGACAATATGTCATTAGCAGGATTAACCCATTAGCAACTTTGTCCAGTTTGTGTAACGATAGATAGGAGTGTTAAAATCGCCACAAAGATAGATAATAATATTAAGCACACTAATAGCTTGTAGGGCACATACCTTACTTAATTGAATTCTACCGCTAATGATTTTCCGTGGTATAAATGCGATTTTTCTTATTTTTCATTTGTTGCAAGTGTACAGCTTGTTAAGGAATTTACACAGAAAGTGTGTAAATTGTTATAGGATGGTCATTGGTACATCAAAGACAAACAAATGGATACGAAGATATACTGGAGGTGTGAACGTTATAAAAAATTAAAGTGTAGTGTTCGTGTTATATCATTGGACAACGATATTACACAAGAAACTGGCCAACATAGCCATGCAGCTGATGCTTCAGAAATAGAGGCAGCTCAAGTAATGGAAAATGCAAGACGTACACAAGACGCTCCGAACTTTATGTATCGCAAGCATCCTTAGGGCTATCACAGCCAGCGTCAGCAAAACTGACAAAAGTAGACAACATGAAAAGAACTATACGAAACATTCGAACTAAACATGATGCTGCTCCGGCTATTCCTGGAATTGAAGAGAACTTGTGATCCCAGATAATTATAAAATTACTAAAAATGGAGCAGATTTTCTATTATTTGATTCAGGGCCCACTGACGATCGAATATTAATTTTTTTCACAAGAAGGAACTTGCGGCTATTAGCTCAGTCCATGCATTGGTACGTACATGGGACGTTTAAAACTGTGTTACATCTATTTTGTCAATTATATACAATCCATGGGTTGCAATATATCAATGCTATACCATTAGTATATCCACTACTACCAGATAAAACCGAAGAAACGTACACTCGATTGCTTACAAGTTTGAAAGACATTGAATCGACAGTTTCACCAATAAGCATACTTATGGACTTTGAATTAGCGATGATGAATGCAGTGTCCGCAGAATTTATGCAAACCAGGCAACGGGGATGCTTTTTCCATTTTTCTCAGTGTTTTTTTCCGTCACATCCAGTCAGAAGGACTTCAGCGCATGAAGCAGATCCTGAATTTGCCCTAACAATGCGATTGTTGCCTGCTCTTTTGAATTCGTGCCTGCAGCAAATGTAGTAGATATAGTTGTGCGAAGACAATGTTATTCCACAAGAAGCTCAAGGTGTGATCGACTACTTTGAGGATACGGGGATAGGACGCCCTCAACAACGTCACCGGCGCCCGCTGCGTTTTCCTCATGTTATGTGGAATTATTTTGATGGTGCGAATGAAGACCTAAAACCAACAATTCCGTTGAAGGATGGCATCGAGGTTTTGACCAGAAAGTTTTTTCAAACCATCCAAATATTTGGAAATTTATTGAAGCACTGCAGAGAGAGAAGAATCTTAACGAACTCACAATAGAGTAATGTGTAAGTGGCGAAGAACCAGCCAGAGGCTAAAAAATGTACCAGGATTGTGCTGATAGAATTAAGCGCCTTGTCGCCTTATGCGCTGCATACACATTTGTATTAATAAACTTTATCTATAATGAAATTTCGAGTCTTAACGGTAACGGAACCTAACTCGACGAAACGAAAAATCGAAATCGAAATATTGAGGTTACATTTTGGGCCGATTGTCTATGATTGCACAGAAACAATCATTCCAACCTCTGAAGAATTTCCGCAAAGAATGTTGCAATTTTCAGGCTCGATTTTGGTCCCGTCAAGGGCAAAGTTGTTGGAAATCTTTCTCTACACGTTTTGCTTGGACGGTTTTCCGATTAGAGCACGTTTTGTTGTGTCAAATCGCAAAAAACATAAAAAACTTGCAAAAAATCTAGATTTTTCAACTATTTTAACCCTTAAAAAGGCCTCTAATCGAAAAATTCCTAATCAGCAAAAAGACAGCGAATCGATAATAAATTTGGTATGTTTTCTGACAAAATTTTGAGATACCAAAACTTTTGCGTTTGACACCTAAGGTTGCCAAGGTCCAAAATTCCAAAAATCCGTCCGACCATTTTTTTCCCCGATATTTCCGTTCGATAGCCGATTCAACGAACTCTCTACGTCTTCATTTGCCCGAGAAACAAAACGCCAGAAATGTTCGGAGAAAACAAAACGAAAAAAAAGAGCAAATCCAATATGCGATTTGCATTGTAAGCATGCAGCACATAAAAAACAAAAAAAAAATATTAAAAACAAAAAACTACAAAAAAAAAAAATTTTAAACACGCCAGCAATTTATGCTGTCAGCCCTAAGCCTGGATAAAGTGTGAAGAGAGGTTGATGTTATTGTTAATAAATGTAATATTTTGAGATATTTAATGTGCACATTTACCGAATGTGTACTTTAACCGTAATATTTTCGACCAAGTGGTTTCGGTCTATTGCTGCTTCGGTTAGGCAACGTTTCGGTGTATTGCTTTTCGGTCAATTGAGTTCGGTCAACTGCTTTCGGCCCATTGAGTTCGGTCTATTTACCTAGAACCCAGTCACTACCAACGGATTGCCATAGAAATCTGTGCCTCTTCGTGCCACGAAGACAGGCATAAGTTACCCTGTTAAATGCATCAATGAAACAAAATATTTATTTTAAAATTTTTCTTTGCTTTATCTGTTTCAATTTTCCTTCTATATGATTTCTAGATCCTCGTCACACGATTGTGTAAATTATGTAAGTTAAGAGACATTTGTAAGGTGAACAAAATGTGGAACAAATAAATATATTAGTCTACGTTCATTCAAAAAACTAACACTCTTTACATAATTTTTAGTGTACAAAGTTATCGTTTAGTAAATATTTTATTGCACGCTACGCATGCGTGCAAACTTGATTTAAAACGTCAGTAAAATATGGATTGACAACAGAACTAAACTCCATTTGTACAGATGCTACAGATTTTAAGATATTATGCTTTTGATTTCATGTTTTGAAGTAATACTGTTTTTTTTTTTACAAAAAAGTTACGTTTTATTGCGGTCTAGTGTACGAAGGTTATTTCATGCGCATGTTATCGCTACATTTTACAGGAAATCGGACACGGATAACAAACATGTTTCTGAGCTACCTATTAAGAGTTATTCTGGTTTGTCAGTTTAAGCAAACGACAAAAAAGTGCAAATGTAAAAATAATTTTATAGCTTAAAAGGAAAAATATTTTAGAAAATATGAATTATTTTTTTAATACCTCACAAGAAATCCGTGTACTGGCAACCGAAGCATGTTTATATTTAATATCCAGCAAATAACGCTATCAGTGATAATCAATTGTAATTAATTTTACATTATTACAAAATATTTTTTAATTTTCCACACTTATGGCCAATTAGTAAAACCGTTTTTTTAATGAACGTAGCAAAAATATTGTATGAAACTCGTGCAAAAAGTGCCATTGTACTTGACGTGTTATCCAACACGGTCTAAAGGCCTCGTTGGACAAATGCACGTCGCGCGTTTTTTGCACTTGTTACACAAATATCTATTTTTATAGGAACACGGACCTAAACAGGAAAACAAAAACAACGTAGAAATATCTAAGTAATATTAACTAATAATGAATTATTGTACTTAAGAATTCCTAACTGTATATGTTGTCATCCCTCATCAAAAAAGCAAAAGGCCTAAAAAAAAAACAAATTTTTAATATTGGTTTTTATCCAAAATGAAATAAGATTATCAAGATCAAAACATGTACTAGGTAGATCGAATTTATTAAACCATATAGGCGAAACCAAAAATGGCCTATGTACACAATAATAAAACCAAATTATTTTTACCTTTGTCCTTTATCAAAATGAAGATAAGATTATCAGCAGACTCAAAACATAATCACTAGCGTAGATCGAATCATTATTAAACGTCATATATGGCGAACGCATTAGAATTTATAGACTTTATATCTGTCACTACATAGGGACATGTTGAATATTACAGGAATTATTGCTCTGTCACACTGTGTAACTTAGTATCTAATCAAATAGATAATTGAGGATGATAGCCTGTCATTTATGTCGCAGCAGATCATAATTTCACCACAGGGTTTTAATCTTTTGTTGCTACTGCCCCAAGCAGATGGCGCTCGCAGGCGACCGCCTGTGTTTGTCCTGGATATAGACGTTGTTTACAAATATTGTTAGAAATTTCGTTTTCGCTTACAAAAAAAATTGAAAGAGGCGCCAGAGTTCGTCTAAATTAGGTAAAGAACTTCAAAGGCTTCAACAAAGACTGTTACTCATGCTTAATTTAATCTTAACCATAAACTTAAGACTCTCGTGGAGGGATAAAGTTGAGAATTACCTACTCAGGGTATCATTCTTCGCAGACACATGATATGGGGCATAGTTAAAACCTATTTTAATAGGGGATAGTAAGCGATTCGGTAATTTGTTAAATAGATAACAAAGAATAAAAATTGTATTATTAAATAAATTGTATTAAGGCGAGATTTTAGCGGACCGCATGTGCAAATTCGCAACGAATGAAGGGGAGTACAGGAAAGTGGAAAGAGCAATGAATAAATTCGAAGAAGCTCGTCCGATCGGATGCGGTTGAATGCGGTAGTAGTGGTGTATTCCCCTCCGTAGTCTCGACGGCAAAACTTCGAGGTTTGACGCGACGATCCATTTTCTCATACAAGGTAGACGGTAACGGGAATCGAACGCATTACCTCCCGAAAGCTAAGCAGGTCGTGTCACCACTACTCTACTAGCTCGGTATGCCCCGATGTATTATAATTAGGGATGGCAACAATTAATAATTGATAGAATTAATCGATTATTTTTTTAAAAATCCCTCGATTAATTTAATTGATGTATTTAAATCGATATTTGGCAACAAGCTTCCTCAAAACTTGTAAATATATTATAAGGGAAAACGAAGTACCTAATAATAGTACTCTAAACATTTCAAAATACATAGGTACTACAATGTTTTTTATAAGTATAATTACAAAAGTGAGGTTATGTTGTTTTCCCACTAATTTCTTTATAAAAGCTTGCGGACGTTTAACAACTTAAAATAATACAAAATAATAAAATTTCTACAACTTAATATATGATTATTTTCAACAAGGTAGAAGATGTGCTTATTTTTGTAGGATGTTAACTCGCATGTAGAAGATGATCCCATGCCAATGGCAACAGCTACAAGCTGTGAAACAGACTCAAGTACAACATTAAATTTACAAGGTCCTTCTAACCAATATTAATGAAACGTCAGTCCGAATTGATACTACAGGAAGCAGCGAAAGAAATAAAAATCAAGTCTTCAACCTACAGTAAAGAAAATATTTTCATATGTACAAAGTTTTAAAGGTACGTAAAACATTGTACAGCACACTATATATTAATTTGTCAAGTATTTTGCAAAAGCTACATCTGGGGGATAATACTATAACCAATATTATACAGGATGGGTGTCTACTGCGTGGACGGAGGATTTCTCCTTAACTATTAAAAACTAGTAAAACTATACAGAATGATTAACCTACGCGAAATGTAATTTTTCTCAATTTTTTCAAATGCAACACCCTGTATATTTTTTCACATTTCGATTCTCCGTGAAAAGTGGCTACTAATTGATAATAGGATTAATAACCATAAGAGGGACCCTTCTTGAGAAATTGACTTTTTATTTTAAAATATTGACATACAGAAGCACAAATAAAATAAAAACCAGAGCAAATAAGAAAAGACGATTGGCAAATAAATTCTTTAATTGATAGACATAGTGTGGAGGGGCGCCATCCAGTCGAAATCACATCATACGAATATTATCTACCTCGATATTTACCAAAAGCTCGGGTAAATCATTTTCCAAAAACTGTAAATATCTTTCTCCAGTAAGACTCCCATCAAAGAAAAAAGGACCAACCACATTAAAATTGATTATACCACCCCACACATTAACCGACCATCGATGCTGGTGATCAACAACTCTTAAGATGTGTGGATTAGTATCTGAATAATGATGATAGTGTATGTGTATTAATATTTCCATTATTGTGAAATGTTGCCTCATCCGTAAATAGAATGTTATTAACAAAATTGGGTTTTTCATTGATTTTAGTAGTTACCCATTGGAATAAAGATTCACGATTTTGAAAATCTATTTCACTTAAAGCTTGATGTTGCTCGATCTGATAGGATGCAATTTGTTTTTTTTTAAATAAAGCTGCGAACTGTATTTCTATCTAGGTCTATGTGTGCATTTAGCTCTCTGGTACTAATTTGCGGATTTTCTATAAGAGATGCCACAACTTGAAACTCAATTTCTTCATTTGGGCATGTTTTTGTGCGCTTGGGATAACACACACTTCCAGAATTTATAAATCTCTCAGCTACACTCATAAATGATTCTTTCCGCGGCTGTCTACTCTCTGGGTATCGTTCACAGTACAAACGGGTAGCCAGCAAAGAATTTCTTTGAGCTTCGCCGTAAATAAAGATCATATCGACCATATCTTCTTTGAAAAAATTAATTTTATACAAAAATTGACAAAACGACAATCCAAAAACACACATAACAATGGAACAATACGTAAAAGCGTCAATATCTTAATAAGGGTCCGTCTTATGGCTATGAAACCGATTATCAATTAGTATCTACTTTTCACGCGGAATCGAAATGTGAAAAAATATGCCGCGTGTTGCATTTGAAAAAATTGAGAAAAATTACATTTCGCGTAAGTTAATCATTCTGTATAGTTTTACATGTTCTCGAAAAATTTCCCAGTTTGTTTGTTAGTAGACTATTATTAATAGTCGGTGGTATAAACAGATTTACAAAATCATGATGACAACGCTCGCATCGTGGTTCCAAAGTTAACTCTATTTTGGTACTAAAGTGACGATATCTGCAGAACGGTTAGTGATACAGATACAAATTTCTATACTTTTATTCTAAATGTAACAATGAATCGAAAAAATGCAAACACATACAGGATGTTCCATTTAAAAAAAACGCAGGTTTGAGTTGGAATACTTTTGAAATGACCCTGCATATACCTAAATATTTTTCGAATGTAGGTCCAATGATCGCGTATTACCACACCAACATTGATTTTGATGTCTTTAATAGTTAAGGAGCAATCCCCCGTCCACGCAGTAGACACCGTATATTATGCCCTAGTTTATGCAATAAGCTAGTTTCATTTTTCAAAAATTATTCAAATAGTTTTTAATAAATATTCTAATCTAAAATAAACCAATATGTTGCACATTTTTGTAATATATTATAATTTATATTTTAGATGGTGGATCCAAAAATTTAAAAGTAACTAAAGTCTCGTCGAAATGATCGTTACGGATAACCTTTCATTCAGTTTCATAGATGGTAATGGCTTTAAAAAATTTATTAAATAAAACACTCCATTATATAATGTTCCCGCAAGGAATACAATAAAAAATTATATTGATAAATTGTACGATGTCGAAACAAAAAAATTTAAAGACAATACCGTTTTTGTGTTTAACGTCTGATGTCTGGACAGATATGCAAATCAACACTATGCTGGGTATAACTGTTCATGGATTAAGAGTAAAACCAATGTTTTCTAACACACATTGGTGTTTTTAAATTATCAAAATCTCGTACTTCCTCTTATATAAGTGACATTATAAAGAAAGTCGTAGAAGAATACGACATTAATACAGATAGTAGTTACTGTTACTGATAATGGTGCCAACATGGTGAAAGCAATTTCGGATCAATTTGTAAGAAATAAACATGTACCATGTTTTGGGCACACTATACATTCAGTTTGTGAAAACTCACTGAACACTGTTCAAGTTAAGGAATTGGTAAAACCGCATGTTAATTATAAAGAGTTCTGTTGTATCATATGATTAGTATATTTCCGAATGTAATTGAGACTCAACCCAGCAAGCAGCAGCTGGAGAGATTTTTTGAGGTAAATGTTACTTGTGCAGAGTTTGAGCTGTAGGACGAAGGTTTCATGGGTACAACAAATAGTGTTTGACCTCCTTGTTAACTTTTTAAGACTATTTATTTAAAGCGAACTAGAAACTAAGGAACATTTCCACATAACTACAAGGTTGTACTATCACTACCGCTTCACTTTCATAATTTTATCAGGTGGACTAAGTAGATAGGTTACAATGTACCTAGAAAAGGAATTTCGTACTTTGCCATTTATCAAATGTGGAAGAAATAATAAACGTGTACAAATATTTGTTAAAATTTACAGCACTGAACCCAATGATGGCATGTATAAAGTTCATTCCAAGTGTTTTGAATAAATCGCCGTCGCACACGCAAAGGTTTACAGACCGAGTGAAATAGATCAGTAGTCGAATCTAAATCAGTAAAATAACAATTGTCGCGATTGAATAGTTGATTCTGGTTAGCGTATTTCAAAAAGTGGCAATCAAAATAAATTAGTTAAAAATGTCCTCTCACAGAAGTATTTCTTAGATGTTTTCAAACATAAAAACACATATTATATAATATTTCCTGATGGTATTCCAATTTCTTTTGTTAATAATATATTCAAATCGCGCAAGGATTCATTGTCAAGTAAAAAATTATAAACTTTTAAAGGAATACCCATTGCGCTCAAGCAC
Source organism: Vesta saturnalis (assembly GCA_036346205.1). NCBI lineage: Eukaryota > Metazoa > Arthropoda > Insecta > Coleoptera > Lampyridae > Vesta > Vesta saturnalis. The sequence continues at coordinate 6,812,114 of JARFJB010001442.1, forward strand.
TTGAAAGGAAAGTTTTGAAGAAGTCGCAATTTTTTCGTATCCTTATATTTTCGAGGTCGCTGAATACGAATGTCGGGCTCCCAAATAAAATTTCTATCGGAAGAATTGTTATTTTTTTTTTGCAAAAAAGAGATGCCGGAAAAACAGGTTCTTCCAATCATACAATTATTTAGTTTTACGAAGTAAACGAGTATTTCAAAATTAGAGTAGACTAAATTTTGTCTGACATGTTTGTCCCTCCGATTAGTGGTTTACTCCAGGGAGCGCCACAAGGGGAAGCACAATGTGTTAATACCAGGTCAGATCGCAGTTGCGGTTGTTTCTTCACTTTTACTCGATAACGATTTTTTTGAAAAATGACAACAGTACAACGTAGTGAGGATAAAATGGACCATTTTTTGAATGCATAACCTACGTTGCACAAATTAGATTCTTTCGTAGCAACCATCAAACGGAACGAAAGCATAAAATCATAAACATTAAATCACTGTTCGGGGCTGCAAAGGATTTAAAAGGTCACACGTCATTGGTATTTTTAGCTTTGTCGTGACCCATTGCGTCTTAAACTTTGTACTACTTTTGATCTAGTTTAGTGTCCACAAATTGTTTTAATTCATCAAAACTACATTTTTCGAAAAATTGGATCATGATCTTCTTATGCTTCAAATATTTTTTTTCAAATTTGATACAGTGCACTAAGTAACACATTATTACCGTTCTTTAATGATACCTAACTCATGATTCTGTGTTAATTGAGACCAGAGTACGCATATTTTAATATGTCCCGAGAAGTGATTTAATGCTTATGATTTCATGCTTTTGCTCTGATTAACAGTCGCTACCAAAAAAACTGTCGAATTGTACAGCGTAGGTTATGCATTCACAAAATTGTCAATTTTATCCTCTCTATTTTGTACTTTGTTTCAAAAAAAAAATCATAGTTACTCAGGTATATTGAACAAACAATGCAAACTACGGTTTGACCTGTTTTTAGTGAATTGTGCTCTGAAGTAAACCACTAATTGGAGAGACAAACGTGTTAAAAGAAAAAATACTGAAAATTTACTCTACTTTAATTTTGAATTTTTACTTCATGAAACTGATAGTTTTCGAAATAATTGGAAGGCGTATTTTTTCAGACAATTTTTCTGGTCAACATTCGTCTTAGCGACTTCTTCAAAATGTTTCTATGTCCAATGGTTTAAGTTCCCAAATACTTAGACTACTTAGTAGAAAGTGCAAATTCAGTAATTACCACACCTTAATGAATTCGAGAAAAGAGATAAAATTAATCTAATTCCGAACATGAAAAGCGATCTCTTATTGTAATGGATAATGCTCCGTACCATTTCCGGATGGGGAAAAATTCAATTTCTAGCTGGTACTACTAATAGAAGGACTACAAAGACCAAATCACTATGAAGGGTTAGATTTGGAATATACAGATGAATTGTGACGATGTAATGTCGAGAGAAAGAAGAGCATTGTTTGTCATCATTGGTTCGCAATCTTGCTAAAGGAACTATAGAATCTAGAAGTAACCATCATGTCATTGATTTTTTAATCAAACTGTTTGAAGGCATGTAACAAAATAATAAAATGGATATGCACAAAAATTTACATTTATAGTTTTTCTCACCAAGAGCCTGCAGTCATGTGAAAACGTTCCTTGAACCTAGAACGCTATACAAGTGGTATTACATGGTTGATAAATACATTAACAAATAGACTACATTGAGAAAGTTTGTGGTTTTATTTATTTCCGAGGTCGCACAACAAACGTAGCCTTTTATCAAATAAAGCCTATGGTGTTAAAACGAAACTTGGAGAATAGATGCGTTTTCTGGTTGAAGAGCCACTGACACTTATACTTACGTACAAAAACAGCTAGACCACTTTCAGCTGGTCGTTAGTGCAGCAAAGTTTTTGGGTGGACATAATGATAATGGTTGTTTGATTTTGTAAAAGTACTGTAGATGGATAAATTGGAAATGATGATGTTCGCAAGATTTTGAACACCTCCAAAAACATTTCTAAAACAGCTTTTGAACAAATTAAAGACAGTCAGGTAATTTCGAGTACACACGAGTATGAGACTTAGGTAAAAACAGACGAAGTTTTTTATTTCCAAAAAGTAATTAGTCGTTATTTCCGACAGAAGTGATAACATATGTTTGGTTTTGTACTTCAAAAGCTGGGTTCTAAAATTAAATGAGAAGAACGCTGATTCCTTCTTGTGTATTTCATATTTTTGTCAGAATCTCAAGTTTAATCATTATCAAATGTCCAAATCTTCCAAACTCAAGAAACTTTATTCAAGCTCTCTGTCAAGTCTCTGCTTATTTTAGCCCTATGGCTATAGTCACCACTTTTACACTTCCGTCGTATGATATTAATTAATTACTCGTAGATATGGATTTTTACAACACTGTTAACTAACGAAATAAAAAGGACTAGTATTTTAACTTTACACAAAAAAAATGAAATATAAAAAATAGTGTGAAGTACACGTGCTACAATGCCCTATTGTAATATTCGCATCATGTGGTCACTCGTAGCTTCGCCACACGTGCCACAAGGTACCAGATTACAATAAGGTTTATTATAACAATTGTTTTATTCGCTGTGGATAATTACACTGTATATATTATTATTAATAAAATTAGTTCTATGGCTCTAATAATTTAGTATTTCATACATAATGAGGTTGTGTATCACTAAACTTAATATGATTACCTAGATGCAACGCTCCCAGCGTCGTAAGTCACCACAAAACAATTTTATTAGAATATTAATTGTACTTTTTTCTATGTTTTCATTTACAATATGCAATCAGAAAAAATTTAAAAAAACTCGTAATTTGTTTTTCGAACTTGGACTCGTGTGATAATAATCTTATGAAACTTGTTTGTTAATAAATTAAAATATTTCAGTTGTTATTTATATTAAGTGTACATTTATAAACTTTTTGCAAGCATTCCGAATCAACAATTTAATTCAATTTAAGTTAATAAATATCCCATTTATGCTAAATAAAGTTAGTGTTAAATGTCAAAATTTCTAAAATGTATAATTATTTTTCACAATTAAGAGATGAGAAACTTTGTTTTGGACATTCGATCCTTTTTAAAAAGTTCACCAGAGATTGCGTAAAGGGTTTTCATGCTATTTACAGGAATTAAGTTTGTACAAAATATTTTTCGTAATAGCGTACTCTCTTAAAGTAGGCACAAGTCGCCAATGATGAAAAATAAAAATTTAATAAATGTTTTATAGTAAATTACTTCCGCGTTGAGATTTTAAACAAATGATCGTGACGTCTCATTATAACATTATGAAAGGTTATAATGCTTTATTTCGGAACAAATGGTGTAAATTATTTATATATTGATTTATTCGCAAGCTTTCATACAGATATTCTGTCCTTCGTCAGGTATAAGTTAAACTGTAGACATATAAATTGGCTAAAAATTTACAAAAAGAACATGCAGCTAATGATAACTTTAGAAAGTTAAAATAGAATCTATTACTCCACGATCATGTTAGAATGATTATGCTTGGAAGCTACAGTTTGTAGGAAATAGTAAAGATTTAATAAGACTATCATGGAATTTGTAATAAAAGAATTTATTACTTATGTGCAGACACTTTACCATAAATATACATTAAGACATTGAGAACGTAACGCTTATTGATGATAAATTAAAGAGAATAATGCACCAGAAAGTGCAGGTGTAGGAACAACAATTTTAACACCAAGGAAGTTTTGTATACAAATTCTATTCTTAAATTAGAAATTATAATTTTATAAATTTGTAAATTCCAAAACAATCGTAATTAACTAATTAGAAATTTACAGTGTTGCGGTTGAAATGTGAAAGGTATAAAATGATACGACAAAAATTTTCTTAGATAATTATAGTTTTCAACTTGAGCATTAAGTGAATTAAAAGATAGGAATTAAAAGTTGGCTCAATATAAAAATAATTAAATATTTACCTTTACAATATGATTTCGAATATTAAAGAAACTGAATTGAATTTAACGCACCGAAGCACATACACAATTAAAACTTAGAAATTTTCTAAAAACTAATTGTTTCAAGGACGATCTCTCAAATATTTATAAATTATTCTAGCATGTTAATCGAACCGGATTTAAAATATGAACTGCAGTTTCTCGATTATAATTGTAACGGCGAATGCTAAAATATTTTAGTTTAAAATAAGACAAGGAAAACTACTTTTTCCCATTATAAGGCGCGACCTTTTAAAGGCCACTTAACGTGGTTCGACTCTCTTTTAGATTTGCACACCCTCTCAACTAATTATTTACAAATTTTAATGAATATTTAAAATAACGGTATATTAAAGGGGGCCCAACATGGGTCCTTTTTTTGTAATTAAATAAATTTGATTAAAATTACATCAGATTTATTACCTTTTACAATCAACTCACTGAAATAACTATCACATCAATCACTATAAAAGAACTTCACTTACATAATAAATGCACCTCATAAGAACTTAAATGTAAATAAAAGAAAATTTTACATCACACGATTCAGACACCAGGAAAAAATAGAAAGAGAAAGGTATAACCAGCGAGTTCAGAGTGAAACTGAAACGGGTTCTGCTAAATTTTGCACTTTCCCGTTATGTGGTGAATGGCAATTCGAAAAATCTAGGACGCTCGGGTTTGGTGAGACGTGTTTGGCCCCCTTTCCCCCTGCTTACGGGCATTCCGTTTTATTACGAGTCCCCCCAAATACAGGTTAGGTTCATTGCCTATGCCAATGCTATCCAAACTTTACGAGTAATCAACGGTATCGTAATTTTTTTAATTGTTTTGTAATTGGATTACGAAATTTGTTTTAACAACAATAAAAATTAGATTAGACCCCTATAATTAATTGAATATAAAATGATGATGGAATACATACGAATGCGTGCATGGAATTACCAATAAAAGTAAACTGGGTTGGACTGTTGCAAGTTAAGGTCACTGACTTTTGCGAATTCAATTGTATTAGGAAGTTTATTAATATTAATTTTAAAAATATAACCGAGTTTTCTAGATAAATTAATTAGTTGTAAATATTGTATATTACAGTTATCACTTTTTCGGCCGGTTACTTAATGGATTTTTCAGCTCTGGGAATTCTTTCAGCTTCCTCAATCAATACGTGAAATTGGAAAGAAATTGGTGTTTACTTGATTAATATTAGGCACTTCGTTTATAAGAAAATTTACCTCAATACGGTTTCCTTAATTTATAACATTAATTTTATACAAGACGTGATACTACTAAGAGAATTTTGAATTACGGCTTATTGTTCTATTACTTTGTCTTTGTAAAATGATTTAAAGGCTCAGAATTATTGAACGACTTATAAAAGACTTTCCGCAATATTACTTTATGTTATGGAAATTACTCATAACTGGTCTAGATATAAATAATGTTGAACTTGTCAATATTCAATTTATTTCTAGAAATTAGTTTTCCGTTTGTCTTTTTAACACTTTAGTTTACAACAATCGTAGAATTCTTTGAACGTACATTAGTTCAAATCTTAAATCTTTAGTGACTTGTTTGTTGATAGATAATACGGTCATTTTTTACTTGGTTAATCTCATAACACGTGATTAAGGTGCACTTTTTTTCTGATTTTTATAAACGTTACTTTAGTAAACACATATTTGTATACTTATTGTGAAAATATACAAGGTGCTTATTTCAAAACTTCCCACTTCAGATTTCCCGACAAGTGAAGATTTTAAAAAAATCGCTGAAATACTGATTATTGAGGGGGACAACTTTTCAACCAAACATTGCTTCGCCCCTTTTTACCCCCGCCGCTGGGAGTTACACCCTTCAAAATCTTAAATGTTGAGAGGTATCAAGTGATATTTCATTTGAAGGGTCCTTTTGATTCCTTTATTTTGGCGTTTATTTTTAATCGGTCCATTCAAAGGTGCTCTATGGAAGTTATCCCTTAAGTCTCAAATTCTTAATGTATTATTATTTTTATTACGAAAAAACTGTCATAGAAACAATAATAATTGCCCCGACAATGGATTCTATAGTAATTATTTCCTTGATGTAAGTACCAAGACATTAATTTAGATACGGTGTATTTAATACCCATTAATAAATAGTAAAATAAATTTGGTCTTTTAGGCCTAAATTAATGTCTTGGTACTTAAGTCAAGCAAATAATTGCTATCAAATATATTGTTGGAGCAATTATTATTGTTTCCATTACAGTTTTTTTTCTTAATAAAGATAATAATACATTAAGAATTTAAGACTTAAGGGATAACTCCCATAGAACAAACAAAGTTTTCCTTACTTTTCTCGCAAACGAATGGACAGATTAAAAAAAAAATGGCATCAAAAGGACCTTTAAAATGAGCCTTCACTCGATACAAAATATATTGTTATTGTTTCTATTACAGTTTCTTTCTTAATAAAGATAATAATACATTAAGAATTTAAGACTTAAGGGATAACTCCCATAGAGCAAACAAAGTTTTCCTTACTTTTCTCGCAAACGAATGGACAGATTAAAAAAAAAAAGGCATTAAAAGGACCTTTCAAATGAGCCTTCACTCGATACATTTTACCATTCAAGATCTTGAAGGGGTAACTCCAAAGGCGTGGGGTAAAAGGGGGCAACTCCTGGGCCGGGGGTAAAAGGGGGCGAATCCATTTTTAGTTAAAAAGTTGCCCCCCTCGATAATGCATTTTATATATTTCAACGATATTTTAAAAAATCTTTTCGAAATATCCGAGGTGGGAAGTTTTGACATGAATACCGTGTATAATATCCGATTGGATCTTCATAGAATTACTGCTTATAGACATCAATTGTCAGAAGGATCATTCTTAGGAAGTGGTATAAAAAGACTGTATATAAGTCATTCTGGGGGATCACATTTAGGATGATACTTAAAATACAATGTAAAAAGGGTCATGAAGAATTAGTTGCATAAAAATATGTAAAGATCAATTTTTGCAATGTTTAAACACCGTACACTTTATTATACTCCCAAAAAACATAATGATGCGTAAAATAAGGACAGCTAGCGTATCCTACTAAATATAACGAGGTATAAATAATCATCGAACATTTAAAAAAAATTGCACTGTTGGATTCTACATAAAGGAAGCTATCGACATCAATTTTAAAAAATAGTAAACCCTTTTTAATTATTTCAGAAGAACGAGTTACATGGTCCATACGTGTTACAGCGCATGGACTTGCTTATTGCAAAATTTGACTTCAATGGATAAAATTAATTTAAAAACAAATTGCACTGTTGGATTCTACATAAAAGAATCAATCGATATCAATTTTACAAAATAGTAAACCCTTTTAAACCCTTTTAATTATTTCAGGAGAACGACTTACATGGTCCATACGTGTTACAGCGCACGGACTTGCTTATTGCAAAATTTGACTTCAATGGACAAAATTAATTTAAAAACAAATTGCACTGTTGGATTCTACATAAAAGAATCAATCGATATCAATTTTAAAAAATAGTAAACCCTTTTTAATTATATCAGAAGAACGAGTTACATGGTCCATACGTGTTGCAGCGCACGGTCTTGTTTATTGCGAAATTAGACCTCAATTGACAAAATTAGTTTAAAAACAAATTGAACTGTTGGATTCTACATAAAAGAAGCTATCGATATCAATTTTAAAAATTAGTAAACCCTTTTTAATTATTTTAGAAAAACTAGTTACCTTGTCTATACGTGTGATAGCGCACGGACTTGTTTATTGCAAAATTTGACTTCAATGAAAAAAATTAATTTAAAAACAAATTCCACTGTTGGATTCTACATAAACGAAGCTATCGATGTCAATTATAGTAAACCATTTTTAATTATTTCAGAAAAACGAGTTACATGGTCCATACGTGTGACAGCGCACGGACTTGTATATTGCAAAATTTGACTTCAGTGGACAAAATTAATTTAAATAGTGCATTGTGGTAGATACAAGACTTTAGCGTATTTTAAATATACGAGGACAAATCAAAAACTTATTTGATGAACTGCGACAAAAGGGTTTTATACTCAACATATCGTTAATAATAAACTATTGTGAAATCAATGTGTCAATATTGTGAGTTCAATTAGAGATGACATTTAACAATGTTTCAACTTCACAAGAAGTGAAGATTATCGGAAACTTCAAAGGCTTGAAGGAGAGCCTTTATCACTAAGAAAGTTAGTACAGATCCTTCTAGGATGAACATGAACGTGTATTAAACTGAGCGCCTGGCGTTTGGTTTGGAAGATTAAAAAGTTGGCGAGGTTGTTCGTGACAATAAGGCAATTCTTCTATACGAAATTGTAAGTAGTATTGTTTGCAACAAGCATAATTATCGTGAATTTAATACTAGACAGGTTCCAAAGGAATTTTCCAAAAAGAATTTCAATTTGCAGAGAACTTCGATTTTGCCATAATAGTCATAATCTCTTCTCACGTATCAAAATGAATGAGGAGACCTGGGGCAGTTGAAGAAGTTAGTTCAGTTCGCAACATCACAAGTATTAGTCGAAAATGACTACTGACACGGGAACAGACCCATAAAAACAACGTCGCAAGTTCAGTGTGAATTTTTCAAGTGCCGTTTTTTTTTTTAAATTAAATTTAAAATTAAAAAAGATTTTTAGATTTGAAAAAAATGCAGTGGCGTAAAATATAGAGAGGGAAAAAGGGGCCAACTCTGAATGTCTACGCCACTGGAAGACATCTACAAAATCTGAAATAGCCAAATTGTTTGTTTATTATTGATGCCAAGTTTTATCAAAATCGGTTTAAATTTACACGAGTTATAACCAAAAACTGTAAAATTCCTTTAAACTATGACACCCTGTATCTTTTAAACGAAGGGTCATTTTGAGTTGAAATTTATTTTTATATTTATGAGAGGAACTACCCCTTTAAGTTTGGCCCTATATCACTGAAGCACCCTGTATATTTTAAAAGATGAATGGTACATAGATTACTTTTACTTTTATACAAAGATCTCAGTTTAATTTTCAAAGGAACTGTTATTTACATTATTTTAGCATCTCATTGTATTTTAATGTAATCGTGACTTAGGAGTTTTTGTTGATCATGCAATGTTTAAAAATATCTGTGAATACCCTATTAGTGAAATAAAAATGTTATGAAGGAGTATGAGAATTTTGTTTTTTTTTTCAAAACTATCAATCCAAGAAATATTCAGTTATATTACGTTTACAAAATGTTAATAACCAGTGGCGTACGCAGACTTTAGCCTTGGGAAGGGATATAAAAAGTACGGTGTAATCTAGAAATTTTAACAAACATGTGTTTTACAGAAAATTATAAAATAGATATACAAAATCCAATCGCCTTGGCTTTCGTGCAAGTTCCTCAATTATTTCGTCTTCCGAAATGGATACTTCCCTATGAATTGACATGAATGCCTGTCCATTAAGTCTGTTCTGTGAGGTTGAATTTCTAAGATAGTTTTTTATTCGTTCTAAAGTCATAAAGGTTCTCTCTGGAGTGGATGTGGAGACTGGTAGAGTACAAAATATTAATAATTTAAAAACATTTGGGTACGCTTGTACCCAAATATGGTAAAGCCTGACGGATATTCTTAATTTCTGGAACAGTACTATTTAAATGTTTATGCCACGTTTTATTTCAAATATTAAAATAATTTTAGGTACATCGGGTATATTACATAAACTTAAAAGTTCGTTATACTCATCGCTGTTCGAAATTTCTGTTTCTTTTCGTGATAACAAGGTCATACATTTCTGGAAAAATTTTTTATGGCTAGTAAATCTTTCATTAAGTTGTGAAACTATTATTTTAATTTTATCTCGGTGGCAATACTTAAAGCGAGAACCTAAAATTTATATGAATTATAAAAACAACAACAACAAAACGTCATGTATATCTATAGGAATACCTTAGCCTAATTAAAGAGAACCTCAAACTGTTTTTATTTTGGCGTAATTCACTATCAACTTTATGTAAGAAACGACAAAGAGGTAAGTCAAAACTAAATATTCGATCCATGACTGGAAGTGCAATCAACAATTCAGAATCGTAGAGACTATTCGGTAACGTAGATGTATCGCCATAATCTTCCGATGAGATATTTCTTCTAAGCTTTCTCTTTCTTTCTTTTTTTTTTAATAATTGTGACCCGGAACAGGGTAAATTGTGCCTATCGTACTAAAACACTCACGAACACTTAGGAGGATGGATAGAGCAACATTGAATTGACAAGAGATGCTTATGAACAGCTACCTTAAATTTGTTCATAAGTGAGAGGAAAACAGGAACTAGGGACATCATTCCAGAGTTTAGAAGCCGTGTAGAAGAATGTGAATAAGCGAACCCAGTATTCCTAGTAAAAGTAGCCCGAGATGCAGAAAAGAATGTAATTCAGCAGCTCAATAGCCATTGTAATACCGATAATACAAAGAAAGAACTGAAACTGAAAGTTAAGGACGGGTCATTTATAAGCCTAATCGCTCTCTTTTGAATACGATAAACAATATCGAGAACGTATTGGGAAGCACCGACCCAGAGGCGAAAATTATATTCTAGATGAGGTCGAATTTGGGCCTTATACAGTAGAATGAGTTGTCGGGAGGTAAAGTACTGCTTAGATCTATACCAAAAGCCTATTTTCGAGCAGCTGTTTTGGTAGCTGACAGAAGATGGTCAAGCTATGATAGATTTGAAGATACAGTCATTCCCAACAGAGTAATAGAGTCTGAAAGCTTAAGAACTGAGCCATTCATACTTACAACAGGAAATGATCGATCTTTATTGGCGGAGACAAGGCAACACTGAGTTTTGTTAGAATTAAATTTAACTAGATTATTGCTTCCCCATTCGAGAATACATTGAATGTCTTTGTTGATTGAATTTGCAATTTCTGCTTTAATGTCTTGAGACCTAGGAGGTAGATTACCCTTATGAGTAGATGAACTACAATGAAGAGTGCTGTAGTCAGCAAATCAATAGATCAAATTAGTTGTTGAAGAAATAAGGTCATCTATGTATAGCAGGAAAAGTGCAGGCGCTATAACTGATCCCTGTGGTACACCCGCGTTAATGCTAGCTTCTTTTGAAAAACAGCCATCAACTACGACACGTATTTGTCTTTTATCAAGGATAGAAACCCAGTTGACGAACAGGTCATTTAACTCAAACGAGGTGAGTTTGCAAGTAAACATTTCTGCCAAACTTGGTCAAATTCCTTTGAGATATCTAAAGCGGTACAACTGTTTCGCTGGATTGTTCTAATGTACTATTCCAAACTTGGGTCACAAATGAAAGAAGATCATCTGTTGGACGACTTTGCCTAAACCCATGTTGGTGCTCACTAAGGAGTTTGTTAGTTTCACGGAACGAGAGATTGATGGTTTTTTCTATGATTTTAGACAAGATGGAAGTGATGGCAATTGGTCGGTAGTTTGAGGCATCGGTCTTATCACCTTTTTTGGGAATAGGTTGAACATTTGCTAACTTCCATGATGAAGCAAATTCCCCAGAAGACATAGGGCTCGAATAGAGCTTAGATAGGACTGGTACTATACAGCTGGGATACCGTCTGGGCTAGTCGCGGTATTGAGATTAAGTCTACTGATAATAGATTCGAGGAGCTTGTGCCAAAAATGAATCGGTTTCATAGTGTATGAAGAAGTGTTGACTAGGGGCACATCTTTTCCAGAACCATCGAGGCACGAGTTTGATGCAAATAAATCCACAAAAACATTGGCTTTGTCTACAGAATCAGTAACTACAGATCCTTTAAAAGATATAAGGAGGGGGGGGATGAAGATGTACCAAAGTTTTTACTAATGGTTTTAGCTAAAGACTAAAATTTACGACTGGGCAAAGGAGATGTAGCTAGTTCATTGTTATTCAAACAATTTTTTAAGCTTTAGTAATGACACTTTTACAGATATTTCTAGCACCAACGTATTCTGCATGACTCCCGACCGTTTTATTACATTTCCAGTTAATATAAGATTTATTTTTCAAACATATTGCATCAGGAAAAGCCTTATTAAACCAGGGTTGGGAACTTGAATGAACCACACGATTCTGTTTTTTGGGAATGTATAACTCCATACCCATGAAGAAAACTTCAGATACTGCAAGAGCAATGTCCGAAGAAGAGAACGACTTAAAACAATATTCACGTCATGGAAAGGTTGCAAAAAAGTCTCGTAAATCACCCCATCTAGCTGACTTACACTTACACCACCAGGATCTATTAGTTTTGCGAACAACAGCCGAATTAGGGACAGTTATTTCTATTAAACGATGGTCAGATAGACCTAGAGGGGCAAGAACGGAATTTTTATATACAAGTGGGTTTGATGTAAGAAAGAGATTAGAAGATGTGGAGTATGGCTAGGGTTATGAGGGATCCTTGTGGGTTCAAAACTCATTTGTGTGAGATCATAAGCAATAGCAAATGTTTCTGCACTATGACCAGTTGGATTAGTAGTAGATGAAAATTGAAGCCAATTAGAGTTATTTTGAAGACTAAAATGAGCTGGAACTCCATCCAGTTCTAGCCATACAGCTCTGTTTATATGTTCCCGAGGGTATCTAATTAAACGTGGTAGATTTTGGCGAAGAAATTGCAAAAATATAATTAAAAAAATATAGGCGAATAACCTCATACATTCAAGGTTCATCTATGTTCATAGTTTGCAAAATAAATAATTTTCGGTGTCGTACTAATAAAATCACGACGATTAACAAAGCCACTCCTGTGAAGCGTAGATTCGTCAGTCCATACGTATTTGAAAAATATCACCATTTTCTCTAATTTTATTTTCAGCCCATTCGCAAAAAATCACACACCTTACATAATCATCCTCAACCAATTCTTTATGCAGTTGGACGTAGACGTAGTATCGAAACACTTATTAAAAGAGGATGTTTTAATATTTAAGCTTTTACTAATTTTTCTCACTACGTTAGGATTTTCTACTACAGATAAGATAACCGCAAGCTCTTTGATTCTGGTCTTTTTTCGCACATTTCCTGTCCAGTTACACCTTTATTTCAAAGTGACGTTTTATCGTTTTTTTTTTATTTGAAAATTCTTTAGCGTGTAATCGAGTTGCAAGTAGGCCATTTCCATCATTTTTACAAATTAAATTACAACGATGATAATTAAAAAATATATTAAGTACAAAATAAAATTACCAATGTAGTATAACAAATGCCAAACGTCAGGACTAATTGACATGTTAATTAACACTATCTTTGGGAAAAATGATGTGAACGTATTTATTTTGTAAGCTTTCAGATAGAACTCTTCTTTCGTCAGGCATAATATCAAAATGACAAATATTGATAAGGTATAACTAGATTAGAGAATTAAAATTAAATCACTGTTGTAGACGGTATAACTTTCAGTTCTTGAAAATAGACACCCAGGTATCCGACAGTTCACACCCATTATCCTTGTTCAAGTTGTTAGGCTGCTTCAGAATTTCAATAGCTTTTCGAATCATCTTTGTAAACTAATTCTTACCGTTAACCAGAAATGTTGTGTTTTCAAATTTTATATTGTGCAGTGTGTTTAAGGCATGCTCAGCAAGTAAGCGTAAGTATTTTGTGTTCTGGTACTGCTTCTTCCAGTTTCTCCAATGTAGACTTTACCACAAGAGCATGCTACTTCGTAAATACCACATGTATGTAATAGTATTTGGTCTTTGTCATATTGATGTTACCTTGTCAATATTTGTCATTTTGATATTACTCCTGACGAAGGACAGAGTTTCTGTCCGAAAGCTTGCAAAATAAATAAATAATTTCACACCATTTTTCCCAAAGAAAGTGTTATTTAAACGTCAACACTGTTCAGAGCCACCTTCTTTACATTAAAATTACAATAAAACAGTATGCACGATTTGCTGAAATTCATAATAAAAGAACATTCTTTTGAATTTTCATATTACAGCCTACTCAAAATTCCATTTAAAAAATTGAGTTATGCTTGTTTGAAAATATGATAATTCAGTTTAAATTATGGAACACCCTGTATGTATGGTCTTGAATTTTTCAAGTTAAAATTTAAATACGTTATTCTTTACTAAAAGCGGATATTCCGAAAATTTTGCAGAAACCCCACTGTTTAGGTAAGCGTTAGTCTTTTGAAAATGTAGTTTTTTTGTCTCTAACCTCAAAACTCTTATCAATAAGTCAATAAACCTAATAGCAATCTAAAATACATTTACAGAGGAATCCAAAAATGTAATTATATACAGAGTGTACCATTTAAAAGGATATTACAATTTGTTGCCAAGATTTTTTAGACCACCCTGTATATTTTAAAATAATTTCTTGAAGTATTCTAGTTTGTCTCATTAACTATTTACTAAGTCATTTTTGTGACCGATTTGACATAATACTACCACGGAAAAACAAAGTATTAAATGGACACTTCTGTTCAAATTATTAGTATCGGACTTGAAATTTATAGAGTGTGAAGATGAATTAATATAAATCATTTTTAATAATGCTCTTTATAGTCATTGGAGAAATCCACAATTTTAAATTACTAAAATTAATTTTCTGGTTTTAAGAATTTGAGTGAACTGCCAAAGCACAACGATTTCTGTTTAATTTGCAATCACCTCTATGGAGTGATATTCTGGTTTTCAACTCCTTAGTGACCACCAATAAGGGTTTAGGCAAAGTCGTTCAACAGGCGATCTTCTTTCATATGTGACCCAAGTTTGGAACAATACAGTAGAGCAGTCCGGTGAAACAGTTGTAGTCGTTTAGATATCTCAAAGACTAGTTTGGCATAAGTGTTTACTTGTCAAACTCACCTCGTTTGGGTTAAATGATACGCTCATCAACTGGGTTTCTAGTTTCCTTGATAAAAGTCGAATACGTGTCGTAGTTGATGGCTTTTTTCAAAAGAGTTAGCATTAACGCGGGCGTACCACAGGGATCCGTTATAGCGCCTACACTTTTTCTGCTGTACATAAACGACCTTATTTCTTCAACAATCCATTGCTTTGCTGACGATAGCACTCTTCACTGTGGTTCATCTCAGTCTACTCATAGTGATAATCCACCTTCCATGTCAAATCAAGAAATTAAAGCTGAAATGGCAAATTCAATCAACAAAGACATTCAACGTATTCTCGAATGGGAAGCAATAATCTAGTTAAATTTAATGCTAACAAAACTCAGTGTTGCCTTATGTCCGCCAAAAAGATCGATCATTTCCTGTTTAAGTATGAATAGCTCAGTTCTTAAGTTTTCAGACTCTATTACTCTGTTGGGTATGACTGTATCTTCAAATCTCTCATGGGTTGACCATCTTCTGTCAGCTACCAAAACAGCTGCTCGTAAAATAGGCTTTTGTACAGATCTAAGCAGTACTTTACCTCTCGACAACTCCTTCTGCTGTATAAGGCCCAAATTCGGCCTCATCTGGAATATAATTCTCACCTTTGGGTTAGTGCTCCCCAATACGCTCTCGATATCGTTGATCGTATTCAAAAGAGAACGATTAGGCTTATAAATGACCCGTCCTTAACTTCTCACACAGTCCCTTGATCATAGAAGGATGATTTCAGTTCTTTCTTTGTATTATCGTTATTACAACGGCTATTGTGCTGGTGAATTACATTCTTTGATACCATCTCCGGCTATCTTTGCGAGAAACACTCGGTTCGCTCATTCACATCATCAGTATGCAGTACAAATCTCCACTTGTCGTACCAAATCCACATTTTCTACACGGCTTCTAAACTCTGGAATGATCTCCCTAGTTCCTGTTTTCCTCTCACTTATGATATGAGAAAATTTAAGGTAGCTGTTCATAGGCATCTACTGGCAATTCATTACCTCTATCCATCCTCCTAAGTGTTCCTGAGTGCTTTAGCAAGATAGGCCTTATTTAGCCTGTTCAGGTCCACAATCATAAAAAAGCCAATTTGAAGTTTGTCCAAAATAACTAGAATTGCATGATTCACATTTAATTTTGTAAATAAGATTGCATTTGAGGTACTATCTTTTAATTTTGTGAAAATATTGTTAATAGTGGTGAGTGATATTATACAGAATAATTTTCATATTTTCATATCTTCATGTTTATTTTGGATTTCTTCATTATAACTATGATGCAAAATTAATTTATTAAGGAAAGATTTTGGACAATCATTTTTTTATAAAAATGTTGGTTAATTTTTTAAGGTTTTTTATAATAAGGAAGGATGAAGAATTTTATTAATTCTATTTCTAATATTTTTTAAAATACAAAGGATGGGTAGAATAGTAATTTATTACACGACCAGAATTTGCAGATTTAAGGTACAAATCTAAAACAATTTTATTTTTATGATTCCTTATAACTTTAATATCTAGAAAGGAAACACTTCCATGTTTCTCTTTTCAAAGGTCATCTATCATTAAAAGCATTTAACACATTATCAATTTCATTTTCAGGACCTCCACAAATCAACAACTTTAATCTCTATGGGACTGTTTTTTCCTCGACGACGTTTCGACAGAGTCTCATCTGCCATCTTCAGGTCTGTGACTTTCGGCTTGTACTTCTTGTTACTCGAACTGTACTGAGTAAAAACAGTCTCATAGAGACTAAAAGTAATACGCGGTCCAACACCTGAGAAACCAAGGAGAGATACAGCAGGGCGGAAAATTAAAAACAACCATATATATATATATATATATATATATATATATATATATATATATATATATATATATATATATATATATGTTAAGTACATGTATCTCGGTTATTAGCAGAGATAGAGATTCGGTTAAATGGAAAAATTATCTTCGATTGAATCATAATTAAGATCACAAATCAAAATTTACATTTACTTTGCCGTTATTGAAATACAGGGCAAAATAATAAAATGATTTTAATTTTTGGCTCTAGAAGCGTTATTTATAAAATACTTAAATTACATTTTTAAGGCAACTATTTGAGTACTTTTAGGTGAAGTTTACAAAAAATTTAGTCATTAGTTTACTTGTTATCTACACTAACTTTTGCTTTTCTTGTGGGAACTATTTTGCATTTTACACCATTGTAAAGAGCTAAAATTTTGGTTTCAAAATGTATGCATGTGTAATTAAAATTTATAAATAACTTAAAAATAAATATTTTAATTATTATTAAGAATAGAGTATTGACATATCGAGTTAACAGTGTAAAACAAATGAGCGTCGCCTTTACAATTAAACAATATTTGCGATAAAGTCGGTAAGTTGGAGGAGGTTCTTGTAACGAGCAACAAACATTTACAAAGAGCAAGTTAAATTATAATTGAAAAACGTTCCAAATTAAGATTAACATCAAAAGTTCTATTTGATTTAAATTCTAAAGATTGCAATTAAATTTAGCACATTTATAACGTTATTAGTTTAAACTAACGTAAAGAATTTATGAACTCAAAACTAATAACAAATAAATTAATATTTAAAACTATTACCTAAATACAACGAATTTTCAACTATGTATTACTATTTACACTATTTACAAATATTAAAACTATTTGCACATCACAATTTATAATAAATGTTCAAATTGACGACTTTGGTTGTACAAACACAGCAAGCCCCTTTTGAGAACATGTTCTGAAGAACGTCGAAGACGTTTCTGCAAGCAGTAATAATTATTTCTCCTAACTGCTCAACGCTGTTAATATTTTCTGAATAAACACTATCTTTCACCTCACCCCAAAAGTCTAGTGGCGTTAGATCCGGAGACCTAGTCGGCCAAAACATAGGTCCATTTGTTCCTATCCATCTATCGGGAAATTTTCGATTTAAATAATTTTGAACTGTTGTGGTATTGTAGCAGGGGCCCCTAAATTGAATTTGGTTGATTTAGTGGAATATCGCCAGAAAATTTTCCAATTTGTTTTGTAAAAGTGAAAATATCTTTCGAATTTAAAAGACCTTCTTATATGAAAGGTCCTATTATCCTACTATTAAATATTCCGCATCAAAATTCAAACTAAACCGAACTTGAGGTCTCACCTCCATAAATCGTCTTTGATTTTCTGTTGACGCTTGTGATTGTTTGTTTTGAGGGTGTGACCATGCCTAGAGTACGCCAACGTGGAAATTACCGCCAATTAAGCGAATTCGACAGAGGTCGTATTGTTGGTTTACGCGAAGGTGGTTTTTCGTTTAGAGAAATTGCAAATCGCCTTAACCGGAATCAAACCATCATCATGCACTACTATCAGGCATGGACTAGGGAGAGTCAGGAACGCCGCAGAAGAGGAACCGGGGAGTGAAGAAAAACAAATGAGGTGCAGGACCGCCATCTTCAACTTATGGCAACAAGAGTCCGATTCTTAAGCACCAGATCCTGTAACCCTTCGAACGGTTTACCCCAGCATCAGAGCTTTCGGCTTACAATCCAATCGGCCACGTTTTGTTACCACTAACGGCTCAACATCGACGCAACGTTTGGAGTGGTGTAGATTGCGACTGCAGTGGAAGAATGACATAGGGTGGTGTTCACTGATGAATCTCGATTCTGTTTGGGGATGCATGCTGGCCGTATGAGGGTCAGACGAAGACGTGCGGAACGTCGAAATGTTGAATTTTCTGTTGCGAGGTATGTGCACCAAACTGTAGGGATTACGGTAAGGGGCAATATGAACGCCGAACAATATGTGGATGAGGTGGTAGAACCCCATATTCTTCCATTTCTTCAGCAGTTGGAAGTCCCACTTTTCCAGCAGGATAATGCCCGTCTCCATATTGCAAGACGTTCTTTGGGCCGATTTGAAGAGGATAATGTTAATCTCTTACCATTTCCACACAGATCTACCGATCTTTCGCCAATCGAGCATGTTTGGGACATTATGGGAGAAGACTAAGAATCTTGCAGCATCTTCCGCAGACGCTGCAAGCTCTCACAATTAAGGGTAACTTGTGACACAATGCCTCAAAGGACACCGACCATCTGTTAGAATCGATGTCACGACGAGTGCAGGAGTGTTAAGCAACAGGGGAACGATCTATTATTAATACAAATGATGTTTATATTTTGTTCTTTTTCTTTGGTGTTGCAATCTCCGTCTCACTGAGTATATATAGATCAATAATTACATTTTGTTAAACAAAACAGATGGATAAGCTGCGTACCAGATGAACAATTAATAGAGACGGTCTTCCGTGTCTCAAAACAGATTAATCGTAGAACATTAGGACAAAAATATTATTACAGTGGCCAAACAAATTGTTAGAAATTGTATTCCATTTCCTTTTAGTTCTTAGTACGGTTAGTAGATAGCGTTATTCAACAAATCAATTAAATCTACAGTTTTCTCAAAAATGTTATATGGAACCATAATATACGTAAGCGAAAAAAGCTAAAACTAAAGAATTTAATTAAAACCGTAAATCCCATTTTTCTATTTAACCCAAAACATTAGCAAAATATTTATAAAGTTATAATTGAAAAGAAATTGGGAATGGATACAATTGAATGACTTTTGTAACAAGTAAAACGCAAAAAAGGATTCAATTGTTGTAAAATGTTATAATATTAATATGTATTCTATTTTTATTTGTTAAAATCCACAAATGCAATTAAAATTCATCCTGATAAATAAAATTAAAACAAAGGAGGCTTTGGAATATAAAGAAAATTACTTTAGATTAGTGGATAATCATTTTCTTATTTCAAGAAACATAATTATCCACATATATAATTTATATTGGAATAAACTAAAAAATAACTATTGAACCAGGTTAGGCAGGTATCGAACTATTTGCATAAAAACGGGTTGACTCAGGAAGTTCAGCAACCGAACGAAACGTCAAGGTTTTAACAAAGACCATTTGTGTTTAAAAAAAGATAGGTATTTGCGGTTTTTACTAAATTCCTTAGCTTTTAGCTTTATTTTTGTTTATACTAAAAATATGCCACGGTTTCGTTTAAAAATTTTGTAAAAAAACTGTGTAATTCATTGATTTGTGTTTACTGAAAAAGGTTTTTCCTAACGTTGTACCATTAACCGTTTCTGAAATACGGCCGACGTCTTCTATTAATGACGCAACCGGTATAAGGAGTTTGAAAATTTGATTATCACAAAACTTTCACTGTCAAATTCATTTTTCATGCAAAATAAAATAAACACAAAATAAAATGATGTGATTTGTATTCATTGTAATCCATCCAAACACGTCCATTTCACTTAATTGACATTAGCAATTATAATGCATGAGCCGTCAGGTGAAAATGCCTAAAGCAAAAAAACACGACTATTTTACGAATCAAAGGAAAATAAATCAAAATTAATTGACAGGACTTGTAGGTGTCACTTCTGGTCACTTAATTTTGATATGTTAACAAAAAGGCAAATTGTCATAATATTGTCAGTTGTAAACTAAATGCATTTCTCATTAATGAATTGGTGCATAAATATTGCCGTGATTGATTAAAAATGTAATTTCATTACGTAATACTAACTGGTTGAGATTTATAGTTATCGAATTTGATGGGAACGCATGCATATCTGGCTTATTATGCCGACATATTACTGCACCGTTTTTTAATACCATAATGTTAGTTATACAGGGTCGCGCACCGTATACGCCACGGAGCCTGTTGGAATTTTTTGATTCTTTTTTATTTGAGCATATACAGGGTGTTTAGGAGCACAATTTAAAAATAATTTCACCTATATAGGATGTTCACAAAAAAGGATCCATATCAAAGTTATATTTTTTTAATGAACACCCTGTATATTATATGTTTTTTCTACGTATAAAATAAAGGCAAGTTGCAATAGAATTCCCTATACCTAAAACCTATCGTTTCAAAGATATTTAATGGTTTTTGAAATTACAGGCTTGAATTCAAAATTTATTTTTGCTATGTTTATTATTGAACCTCTGTCATTACTTTGCAAAAGGGTTGTTGTGTAAGACAGCATAAAGTTTTTGTTAAGAAAATATACAAGGCAGTCAAAAATCAAATGTCAACTGCAGGTACCTAATATTGTAAATAACTGCCTTATTTTAAAAAACACACCCTGTATTTAATAAAAAAATTTGTTAAAAAATTTTATAACTTTTCAAATTATATTAGGGTTATCTATAACTAACTAACAGTTTTTGAGTTATTTTGATTTCTTTTTATTTTAAATATTACATCTAATTTTTCAATATCAACATGGCCTTGAAAATAATTACAACTACAAACACATGCTTGTACTTCAAATGTCAACTACAGGTACCTAATATTTCAAATAAGTGCCTTATTTTAAATAGCACACCCTGTATTTAATAAAAAAATTAGTTGTAAAATTTTGTAATTTTTCAAATTATACTAGGGTTTCCTACACCTAACTCTAGCAGTTATTGAGTTATTTTGAAATTTTTAATTAAGTTATAATAATTCCGACACTCTTAGGTTTACTGGAAGATGCAAGGTGGCATTGACAATATTTAATTATTATTTGACATTTGTTAAATAATATAACGTCATAATATTGTATTTCTAATAATAATAAGCGAATTTGTCCTACTCAAATTGTGTAAAAATGAAAACATACTCTTACACAAAAGAATTGTTATGATTTTAACGATTGGAGAATGGAGCAGACAGAGTTTATACTCAAAAATATCCCACGCGCAATCATCCACACAAAAGAGTATTGCAAGGATTGTTGGAAGTGTTCCGTAGAATGGAAAGTATAGCATACCAGAAAATTAACAGACAAAATCCTGTCACTGGAAATGCAGACAATGAGTTTGAGGTAATTGTCGCCCTTGTTGAGAATCCCCACACTAGTCAGGGTGAAATAAGTCGAGAAGTAGCTTTCAGCAAACGAAGCGTTGGTAGAATCATTAAAAGACACAAGTTTCATCCATACCGTATTCAGTTACATTAGGATCTGCTTGATAATGATTTCATTCGAAGACTTGATTTTTGCCTATGGGCTCTCGACAAAGTCGGTGAAAATGATAATTTTTGCGGCTCTGTACTATTTTCAGACGAATCTACGTTCCATAATAACGGATTGGTCAACAGACACAATTTCCATTACTACAGTGATGAAAATCTCTATTTAGTTCTCACCATTGATCATTAGCACCGATGGTCTGTTAACGTGTGCGGTGGAATTTTGGGATCGCACATAATAGAGTCTCGCTTTTTTAATGGAAATTTAAACGGTCAAAAGTTTAGAAGTTTTTTGCAATATAATTTACCTGATCTTTTAGAAGATATTCCAATAGATATCAGAAGACAGATGTGACTTCATTTAGATGGTGCTCCGGCACATTTTGGAGAATATTTAAATAGAACTTTCACTAATAAATGGATAGGACGGGGAGGACCACAAAATTGGCCGGCAAGATCCCCAGATATGACTATTTTTTTTATGGAGTTACATAAAAGGTATTGCTTATAGTACCTCCGACTACACCTGATGATATGAAGGCAAGAATACGCAATGCGTTGTTATGGCATTGAAACATCTGGGATTTTAAAAATAACTCATAAATTTCATTAGCCTTGAATAGTGTAGCTTCTTTGTCAAAGTGACTTTTCTAATAATTTAAATTTATCATTGATGTAATATTTTAATTTTCAGAAAATAATATAATTATTTCTATTATTACTCCACGAAGTGCAAAAAATAGTGTAGATACCACGGGATTGAAGTTCCTTAATCCCACGGGATTAAATGAGTCACTTCAATCCCTTGTTATCTAATATACTATTTAAATTCTATACGTGATTAAATTATTTCCATGTTTTATTAATATCCCGCATTTTTTTTTCAATTAGTACCTATTAAGTTTTATTTACTCTACAAAATAAAAAAAAGATGTCGTCTTGTATTTCAAGGCCATCTTAATATTGAAAAATTAGATGTAATATTTAGAATAAAAAGAAATCAAAATAACCCAAAAACTGAGTTAGGTATAGGGTACCCTAATATAATTTGAAAGGTTATAAAATTTTACAACAAATTTTTTTTATTAAATACAGGGTGTGCTATATAAAATAAGGCAGTTATTTGCAATATTAGGTACCTGCAGTTGACATTTGATTTTTGAGTGCCCTATATATTTTCTTAACAAAAATTTCATGCTGTCTTACACAACAACCCCTTTGCAAAGTACTGACAGAGGCTACACTGTTTCAATAACAATAAATGTAACAAAAATAAATTTTGAATTCAAGCCTGTAATTTCAAAAATCATTAAATATCTTTGAAACGGTAGGTTTTAGGTATACGGAATTCTATTGCATCTTGCCATAGATTCCAAAAAACAACATAATATACAGGGTATTCCATTAAAAAAAAACTTTCATATGGATCTTTTTTTGTGAACACTCTGTATAGTTGAAATTATTTTTAAACTGTGCTTCTAAACACCCTGTATATGCTCTAAGAAAAAAAAGAATTAAAAAATTCAAATAGGCTCCTATAGAAACTTCGTGACGTAACCTAACCTAAAAGTAAATAACATTAATATTTTTATAATGTACATTAGTTCTACATACATAAATCTAATATACTATCCAATATACAATTTAAATTCCATACGTGATTAAATTAATTCCATGTTTTATTAATATCCCGTATTTTTTTTTCAATTAGTACCTACTAAGTTTTATTTACTCTACAAAATAAAAAAAAGATGTCATCTTGTATTTCAAGGCCATCTTAATATTGAAAAATTAGATGTAATATTTAAAATAAAAAGAAATCAAAATAACCCAAAAACTGAGTTAGGTATAGGGTACCCTAATACAATTTAAAAGGTTATAAAGTTTTACAAGAAATTTTTTTTATTAAATACAGGGTGTGCTATATAAAATAAGGCAGTTATTTGCAATATTAGGTACCTGCAGTTAACATTTGATTTTTGAGTGCCCTGTATATTTTCTTAACAAAAATTTCATGCTGTCTTACACAACAACCCTTTTGCAAAGTACTGACAGAGGCTACGCTGTTTCAATAACAATAAATGTAACAAAAATAAATTTCTAATGCAAGCCTGTAGTTTCAAAAATCATTAAATATCTTTGAAACGGTAGGTTTTAGGTATACGGAATTCTATTGCAACTTGCCATAGATTCCAAAAAAAAAAACATAATATACAGGGTATTCCATTAAAAAAAACTTTGATATGGATCTTTTTTGTGAACACTCTGTATAGTTGAAATTATTTTTAAATTGTGCTTCTAAACACCCTGTATATGCTCCAAGAGAAAAAGAATTAAAAAATTCAAATAGGCTCCTATAGAATCTTCGTGGCGTAACCTAACCTAAAAGTAAATAACATTATTATTTTTATAATGTACATTATTTCTACATACATAAAGACAAAATTTACATCGATTGGCGCTTGTATCTCGATAACAAAGTACATGTCGTAGGTTCAAATCCTACTCGAGGTAAACTTTTTATTTATGTATTTCATAAAATTAATAACTCCAATACATAGTTATGAATTATATGGATCAGGGGTGGCCAAACTTTTGACCAATTTTTAAATTATAGGCAGCGGTCTACCAACATCGTATGTATTAAATAATCATCATTTAAAGTCAAAAATAAGTTTAAATTTAAGATAAACTTAAATAATACTAATAGACACTGAATATCAAAGTTATTTCAATAAGAGAAGATAATGAATTATTCTTACAAATTAATTAGTTTATAAATAAAACATTTACGTTTTTATTGTTATCATATAAATGCGAACAATGTTATTGTAAATTAACTATTATATCATATATTTGAGGAGGCACTGGAGACATTATATTGCATATTTTCGGCATGCTGTTCATATTGTGGTTCGTATGTACTTATGTACCGACCTAACCTCAAAATAAATAACATTATTATTTTTATAATTTACATTAACTCTACATACATAAAGATAAAATTTACATCGATTGGCGCTTGTATCTCGACAGCTCAGTCAGTTAGAGCGGTACTCTAGCAAAGTACATGTCGTAGGTTCAAATCCTACTACTCTCTAAACTCTCTAAACATGCTGCCAATTGGTCATCTGGCAAACGAGAGCCATGTTTTGTTTTCATTGCATTCATGGTAGAAAATATTGTTTCACGAAAGTAAGTACAACCAAAAAAAACTGTTAAATATGCTGCACATTCCATAAACATGGATATTTTTCTTCGCATAGTAAATTCCAATAACTATTTTGAGAGGAACCTCGTGATTTCAAAAATATATCGCATTTTAAATTAAGGATTTCATTCTCCACCTGAATTTGGTCAGCATCCAAAAATTCTGTTAATTTTGTTGATATTTCTTGTACGTTACTTTCATTATTGAATAGGAATGGTATGAATAATATTATATCCTCTATTTTGGAAATATCTTTACATCTTCTACCAAACACATTTTGTAACAGGGCATTATCGAATTCTGTAGACTGAGCTGCCATATTTTCGAATTATTTTAACTCTCCTCTCCTCAATTGTGCTTTTAGAAATGAAAGTTTCCCCTTGAATGCGTCCACATCGCTAACCATTTTAGTTAATGTTGCAAATTGAATTCGTTTAGCTTTCCTGTAATGTCAGAGAGAAACGCAAGATCAAGCACCCACTAATCTTCCAACTGAGGATAAGACTTACTAACACTTGCCATAAATTATTTTATTTCAGGCCAAAGATCCAAGAATCGTTTTAAAAACTTAGCACGGCTTAATCACCTTACATCCGTGTGTTAGTGTGTGTAGTTCCCCGACATCAGATTCACATTCCTCTAGTAATGCTCTGAATTTTCGTCTTTGCAAACTACTTCCACGAATAGAATTACTACTATTTTGCATGCGACATTCATCACACCATCTGAATTTAATATTTTTGAGCACAATGCCTTCTGATGGATAATGCAGTGGTAAATGATGAAACTTGTAATATCATCAACACTTTTACACAGAGTTATAAAATTCATTACGATTTCCAAGCATAGAAGCAGGTCCATCAGTCGTAATCGATACCAGTTTATGTATGGGAAATTTTGTTTTAGTAATAAAAGACTTAAACGATTTATAAATCTCTTGACCTCTCATTTGTCTCTTCATTGGTAACATTGTTAGCAGTTCTTCTCTAAGAGACATTTCTTAGAAACACATTCGAATAAATACACAGCTGTGCGGTATCAGTAACATCCTTTGATTCGTCGAATTGTAAGGATAGCAATCTGCATTCATTAATATTTTCCTTCAGAATCTCTTCTAAATTTTCACTTATTGCTTCTGTTATACGCATAACGGTGTTTCTCGACAGCGATATTGCTTTAATTGAAGCAACTATTTCAAATTCACTGCTGAAATTTTGAAATAATACTTCTGCTTTAATAAAACTCTCCTTCATATTTCGTCGTCGTCAAAAGGCTTCCATGTTTTAATAAAATTTCTGCCACCTTGAATGAGGCCATGATGGCTGTTTTCAACTTCGTACAAAATCTTGCAAATAATGATTGTTGCATATTTAATTATGTTTTGGAAGTGCTACGCTTGAAAGATAAATGATACAAATACATTTATCCTTTTTCATTGCGAAAAAAAATTTTGTATTCATCATTACAGTGATATATTTCTGGCTTTTTGGAACTCATGATCGGGTGACTCATTATGGATCAAAGAATGAAACTGTAATAAATTAATTTTATTATCAATAAAATAAAATAGCAAATAAAATAGTAAATAAAACAGAATCTTACACGAAATGACACCACTACCGGTAACTGCAGTTGGGATCGGTACAAAAACGTAACTGAATCGTATTAAACGGTTAACTTCGAGATTGTAGCGAGTTCGATGTTCTTCCGCCCAAGGCAAGCGTTTCATCTTCATGACTGGGGTCAGCTTGGGTTTTTTTACCGGTCTGCCGCATTTTAAATTCACCTCTATCAGACGACGCCTTGTTGTTCTAGTAGAAATGGAAACTCCAGTTTCATTTATCAGTCTAGTCAATTCTTTTGTACATTTTCTCCTATTTTGTAGGCAAATACCGCGGATTTTTCGGTCGTCTCGAGGCGTAGTGAGTCGCTTTACTCCACATTTTCCCTTTCTTTGACTTGTTAGAGGTATTTGTTTATCAGTTTTCCCCTTTATTTTATTTACAGAAAAAGACACTAAGGTAATGTTATTTTAAAAGATCTAAAAGATACCAATTAATAATACCAGTCAAAACAATAATATCATAAACATTCAATTAAGACTTTAATGTCAGACTGACAGAAAATGACGCCTAACTTCACGCTAATGTCTCCAAACAATGTTGCCACACTGCAAAACGTTAAATAGTATTGTCAAGACATAAATATCAAGCCGTCAGGGCGAAGAAATAATTTTAAATATGAAAATAGAGTAATGACTTCTCATAAAAACAAAAAAAACTGTAGTGTAACTAATAGTTTGGCCACCCACTGTATGTATCAATACAGAATTCGTTCCGCGGGTGACTAAAAATCGTTACGCGGTCGACCAGTTGATCCCGGTCGCCGCTTTGGCCACCATTGATACAGATTATAAATAATACTGTAAAGAGTTATCTTTCATCTGCAGGATTACTAGAACTCTTGAAAGAATTATTACATGAACTGTAGTATTTATAAAAAAATCTTTCGAAGTTTACCACAAATGGCATATTTTAATTATACTGGTTTATGTACAGGGTGTTGCATGAAAGTGTGACAATTTAAAGTTCCATTTTTTGAAATGGAACAACCTGTATATTTTTACATATTTGAATTAGGAAAAATTGCCATTAACTGTCATGGTGGTGGAATGGCTAGAGTGCTTGCCTTTTATTCGAGCGGCGTGGCTTCAAACCTGCCAAGGTAGTAGTTTTTCTAAAACGGAAAAACCAAAGCACTCTTCCTTTTGGGATACGAAGTAAAACTGTAGGATCCGCGGCAATACTTACTAAAGGTGAAATTCGTTTAGGAGGGCAAACTTCTAGTGAATGGTAGTGCTAGTAACCTTTAGTAGTAGTAGTAGGTGATGTGTCTTGTTCTCGACCCACAAGTATGAAATACGAGAGTACCAATACAATGATATAGATCTTTAAAATTTGGCTGTGGCATTGTCAAATTACTCAACAAATTTATGTTATTAAAAAGTAAGGAAAGATTGTAATTTTTCTCACTAACTAGTATTTACCTATAAACAAAAGTTCCATAAACTTAGCAAATGTCATTTAGTTTAATGAAACTATAATTTATTATTTTTAAATAAAACAACTAAAACAAACAAAAAAGTTGTAAATCAATATTTAACAACTGAAAGTAAATGCGCTCGAGCTGCATATCGTTTCCAGTTTGCCAGTAAGCTAAACGGTGATCAAAGCTGTTCACACTATTTTGCATACGTGTAGAATGTATTATATAAACACACTTATTCTATTTTTAAGATATCCAAGTTATTAGGTTTATCAATGAACACATTAATTTTAACATGGCTCCATAGAAGTGTAAATAAATTAAGTTCCGGAGACTGTGCTGACCATTAGTATGGAATCGTCTTCTAATACACTAATTTGGAACTTGAACTGCATAATGAGACCATCCTATTAGATCTAAATATTTCTATTTAATACTACAGCTTCACCGGGAAATAAATTGTTCAACGCTGGTATAACTTTGTTTCTGAGTAGGTTAAGATTGCAATCACCATTAGGTCCTGTTCCTTCAAGGAAGAAAAGTTCTAAAACCCGACTACCTATTTATTATTCCTGACCAAATATTTGCTTTTGCTGAATACTACATGTCACAAGTTCAGTACAGTGTGAGTTTTCTAAACACCTGTATTTACAGTCTCTCACAACACTCTGTTCTTCTATCTCGGTTATCTTCGTTAAGTTCACAAATTAGCGTAACCTTAAAATGTGCTAAATTATTATAAGCGTGGTACTCTAGCAAAGCACAGGTCGTAGGTTCAAAGCCTACTCGAGGTAAACTTTTTATTTATGTATTTAATAAAATTAATAATAATTTTTAATTAAAAGGTGTTATTTTTGATTTTTTTTAGAACACGTACAATTTTGACTTACTTCATAATCCAGTGACCGTTGAGTTGTACAAGAATATGGTTTGTCAGTTACTAAAAGAATGGCTAATGTCTGTGTTCTTAAGTTTTTAACAGTTCCATAAACTTCATACTTTTGTACAATTTTCGAAACTGTACATCTACTGCTACATGACTATTAAAGGTTAAAGATGAACAATTAACATTTAACAAACTGGTTCATTCTTGTAACTAAACATTTACCTCAAACATTAATAACAATAAACGACCTAAGAATGACAGAAAATGATAATTACTAGATTATAAAAATAAAAGAAACCTTTTTTTTCCATTAAGTAAATTAGTATGTTAATCACACGTGCAAATTCTCCATTAAGGAATTGAGATACATATTTATCTAATGTGTTTGTTTTAAAAGAAAAGTATCTGCTTCTCAATTAAATTTGAAAATGTATTTTATTTGTACATAACAATTATTGTTAATCTACTATAACTAGTATTTGTTGAACAATTTGACAACGTTGTATTTAAATTTAAAAAATCTTATATCACTGTAATGATAACCATAATCACTCTAATATGTCAAAATATACAGGGTGTTCAATTAAAAAAATTAAAGTTTAAATAGTCACATTTTTATGCAACACCCTGTACATAAGAAATATGGCATATATTATGTTGTAAATCTTCTTTATGCAACATAATTTTATACACAGCACAGTTCGTAAAATAAGTAAGCGTTCTTTATAAGGCAGTTCAATCGATTGCTGATGTAAGATTTTGTATAAACATATATTTTTTTAACGAAACCAATAGCTGGCTATGACTTATGACGAAAGAGGTTTTTCTGGTCTTTCTAAAGATATGACATAATATGATATAATTATTATTTGGAAAAACTAACGAGATACGGTCGTTTACCTTGACGTTTGAAATTGCTTTTCAGCTTGGTTAGTGTTTTTATTTATTCCACTCCTACACGTTGTTAACTTCACAGACATTACTCCCTGGTGATAGTGTTCGGCGTATGGAATTTTGTAGGAGGTTTAGAAACAAGTGTGCATTCGATCCACAGTTTAAATTTAAGGTACCTTGGACGGGAAAAGATAGATTTACAGCATTTCGAGCAAAGAAAACCACAAATTAAATTTGGGTTTAATGTGCGGTGTGGTGTTATCGGATCAACACTTTTTGTAACCTTCATTTCCTACAAAATAACCTCGAAGATATAATAGATGAGGTAAATTAGATAACTCGCGCTATGCTGGAGTGGTTTCAGCACGATGGCGCACCGCCCGATAATCAATTAGGAGTGCGAAATTATTTAGATACAAGTTTTCCAGACTTCTGGATAGGAAGGAAAGCACTAGTTGTATGGCCACCTCGATCACCCGATCTGTCTGTTTTCGATTCCTATTTGTAGGGAACGATAAAGGACAAGGTGTATTGAAGGTTGTATGAAGCAGTGGAAGATCTTAGAGAAGCCGTACTAGAAGCTTTTGCTAGTATTAATAGGAGTTCTTTAAGCCGCAAATTCTGCTTAGTTGATAGTAATAGAGTAGTCTTTGTAGTTATTTACTGTTTATGTTTTTATGTCATAGCCAATTTTGTTCACTCACACATTTTCAGTTGCTAAATAATGTTTTCCAATTTTTTTCAATACACCTTGGGCTTTATCTTCTTTTTCAAAAATGTAATGTAATGATTCGTAAATTTTATTATCCAAAGCGCAATAAAACGATTTGTACCCGCAAATCAAATTTATTTACATGGTAATTAGTAATTACGATTTGCGTTTGCCAATCAACAGCGGTTTCCATAGTCTACCATGTCAACAATTCTGAAATTAAACCGGAAAAACGGCCGTATCTATTTAGTTTTTCAAAATAACTATGTCACATGTTACTAGATGGACCAGAAAAAAAGCCTTACTAAACAGCCATAGCTATCGTTTCCATTTAAAAAAATGTATGTCAATGTCGTAACCTAAAAATAAGAGAATTACATTAAAAAATCGGTTTAATTGCCTTTTAAAGAAACTAATTATTTACAACTTTTTCTTTTGCACCTTTTTGCTTAAAATGGAATACCGAAATTATAAAAAAAAAAACATAGAAACATCGTTTTTTTGAATGATCTGCTTAGCCTTGGACTTTTGAAAAAAAACAAAAGGTGCCCTTGTTTCATCCCAATAGTAGACATAAAAAACTCACCCTGCCTAAATCGAAACTGTGTTTTACTAATACAAACAATGTGGGTGTGTGAATTTTATACAGGGGTGGATATACATAGGTAATGGTTTCATTGATGGATTACCGTTACCATGTGATTGATATTGCTCCTGCATTTTATTGTAGGTCCCGCTTCAACATGTTACTTCTTGTTCTTTTCGGAATGCCATTGTTGGAATTCTCTCTACCTTCCTGACATGAAAGGAAACGATAACTGAATTCGGTGTTTTGAAGCCTTTACTGAGCACCTACACATATACCTGTTGACCACTTTCAATAGTGGTGTCCTGGTTTAAACGATGAACGTGTATGATCTTAAAACAAAAATGAAATCAAGTTAGAGAAAGAAACTTGATTCGCTGAAAGCAAAGAATGCGTTGTGAAAGCAAATTGAAGGGCTTATGTTTCTTCTTTGTTCGTTGACTGTTGTGCATAGAAAATTATTTCTTTGAGGTTGTGTTCACGAGATCTTTGGGAAACAAAATTGTTGATCGTATAACGAAATGACATCATCGCCAGTTCTTTTATATATGTAATAAGTTTCAGGTCTTCCCCAAATAAGAAATGCACTGGGAAGCTGACGTTTGTGACCAAGCGAAATTGCACTTATTCGCAAAAGTTTACGCAAAAACTTTCAACATATAATTTCATAATTATAACAATAAGAATTACTGGACACGTAATAATCATACTTATTTAAAACAATTGTTTGACGTCATTTGCGTTATATCTTGAACGTAATCGGAGTTAATAATTGACAATATGTTAGGTATGTGATTAATAACCTTCAATTGGTTTATCGAAACATATCATTGAGTAGATGGTTATCTTTTTCGAACAATGCCAATTGCATTTAGAAATGAAACTTGGACGTACTTTGAGTCAGGACTTGTAACTGACATTCTGAGAAATTTTATGAAGCGAAATAACCTAATTATTAAGTAATTTATTTATTACTTCCCTTTGTAAATTTATTTAAACTAACTAAAATGCAACTTTAAATAATTATCGACATCAACTCACTAGTGCACGTAAAAATACTTTAGATAAAGATATATAAACAGAAACTAATATTAGCACAAAATTAAGCTTCTTATATAAGTTACGTTAGAAAGTAGTAGCAGTTCCGAAAAAGATAGACTATGGAGAATCTGATTCTATCGATTTTTGGGATGACAATGTCTGTGAAGGTTGTATCGAAAATTACAAACAAAACGAAAGTTGGGATGATTGGATTAAATGGATTGTTTGTAAACTGAGATTACATGAAACGGAAACATGACTTAAATATGTTAAGCTATGTGAAACGTGTGGTAGCAAGCATCAGCTCAATTCCTCTTTACTCCTCTTATTGCCTCGTTCGCTTCTTTCTTTCTCAATCTGCTTACTTCATACAATCGTTCTGTTTCAGTCATGTAGGCGTCTTTTTTCTTACATACTGCCTTTGTTCCTCCACCAAATAGTCATTTTCTGCTTATCCACAGTCTTTCTTCCACATACGTTCTGTATCATTTGATTAACACTAAATCTTTTCTCAAAGCTTCTGCAGCTTTAGCTAAAGGTTTTTCTACTTTCATTCTGGACG
This sequence comes from Vesta saturnalis, assembly GCA_036346205.1. NCBI lineage: Eukaryota > Metazoa > Arthropoda > Insecta > Coleoptera > Lampyridae > Vesta > Vesta saturnalis. The sequence goes on from JARFJB010001442.1 coordinate 6,845,016, forward strand.
CTCTCACTACGTTAAAGTTCTTTTTCTATCCCCACTTTTGTCTTAAGCACACTCCAGACACAACCGAAAAGTGATCTATTGCACAATCTCATCCACACATTACTTTTGTATCCCTAACGAGGTTTCTAATTCCGTCACCATAACGGATCAGGTGAATTATGTTTTAAGATTCACTGCCATGTATACATATGAACAGGCGTTCACCATTCTCATTTACTCTTGAATCTCCAAACTTTCCTAGAACGCGTTCCTTGCGTTCCCTTTGTACATCCGCCCATCTATTCAAACGTCGCCCTTTCACTAGCTTACACATTTTTAATACATTATCCAGATATTTCTAGATAATCCAGCCGCCCTCTCCATTTACCTTTTTGCTCTTTCACTTACAAGCACTTCAATTCCTTTTGCCCAATGCATTTCCGTTTTAACCCCTGACTAAGGCGTCAGAGTACTATCATCCCTTTCTTTGTGCTTTACCTATGATATATACAAAATATCGAGCTACCTTTCATTCATTACATTCGTAATTTGATACTACTTTCCACACGCACATGTAACATTCCACGTACCAACTTGCCGTTCCGTGATCATGCGGCCTTCAACAACGGCGCCTGTCCGTTCTAAGCCGGACCGCCCCTCGTCGAAGGCAGTTATACTAGTCTCGTTACTATTTCATATAGACCAGCTGCTAACCAAGTCGTACTCCGGACAGTGTAGTACTCCCTACTAAGGGTATTGCACTACTACCGGACAGTGTTCGAATAAGTTAGTCCACTTTCCATAAACGCAGTCTCCTTTCGAGTTACCACAGACGTGCCCGACGTAATTCTATGCAAGCTAGGATCTGTATCCAGTGCCAGTGTCATGGCCAATAGGAGGCCTATGTAGTACACTGACATACCTAGAGCACAAAATTTATCTAGTCTTCTAGTTACTTAATTATAATAAATTACTACAAATGATTAAAAAAGAAAATAACCTTAAACAAATGACAGTAATTTTGGGTACACGTATAGTTGCAGTAAATTTTCTGAAATATGAAAATAATGTAGTCGATTTATTACAGGAACTTTTTCAATTCTACTGTTTTCAAAAAAATTTTGAGTAAGATTAAATATATACAGAGTCTAAATAAAACCAAATGATTTCAATCATATGAAGCAAGTTGCATAACTAATCATATGCTAATTATTCTACGAACACAAATCACGAATATAGTTTTTATGTTGCATTATGTGCAAAATATGTATACATGTATCACGTACTATTCGACGATATTATAAGAAGTTTTTTTATAATTTGCTTCCATTTTGATCCTTTAATAAACATATTAAGGAAGAAGGAAAGGAAAGGCCACGTATTTCATTCCCTCCCTAAGGGAGAGGGCGGGCTGTTTGAGCTTTCCAAGCTCCTTCAGCCACAATCATGGATTCCCAGCATACATACATTACGTGTATATGCATGGTGGAATTAAGGATGGGTGCGCTCAGGATAGAATCGGAAGGAACGGAGTTAGGGTTCAGGGGGTACTACCCCAGTATTCGCGTCAATAACCTCATATGGTGTGCGTATACGCAGTGACCATGCTACTAGATGTGCATTAGGAAACCCCTAAAAAAACCTCATACAGGGTAGACAGTAATGGAAATCGAACTCATTACCTCCCGAATGCTAAGCAGATCGTGTTACTACTGCTCTACCAGCTCGATTAGACATATTAAGAAACACAACGTCATCATCTCCGATGTCATTATAGACGTTACTTCACCGAAAATTTTACGAACATTTTAGGTTGGCAAAGCTTGATCCGGGGTTATGTCATGCATGTCACTCTTACAAAATGTGTCAAAAACAGGATGCGCCCAGTGTAAAACTTTGATGTGAGCAAATTCACGACCGTATTGTTAACAAATTTACGTATTCCAGGGGGCGTACATGCATGGTTATCTTCCATTTTCGTGTTTTGTGACAGAATTTGGATAAAAGAGAACTAGTTCAAATTTTCACTTTTAAAATTAAGATATTACCAACGTCACAAAAATCCCTAAATCAACTAAAGTAAAAAGTTTTGTTTAAAAACGGCATAAAAATGGCAAATTACAAAAAATAGCATAAAAAACGTATTTCATAAGACCTTGAAGCACTCATTCCTTAAAAACCCGTGGCTACGCCATTCGCTTCTTTATGCTTGAATTCGTGCTTCAAGACTGGTCTTATGAAATTTGCTTCTTAATATACTGTTTTGTAATTTGTTTCCATTTTGATTTGATATACTAAGCAACGTGACGTCAGCATCTCCGATGTCTGTATAGCAATTAATTCACGGAACATTGTACGAAAAATTTTAGGCTGGCAAAGCTTGAGCCGGGTCCGCATTTTTCACAATTTCACGTATTACGTGCAATATTACCTTGATTATTTTCCATTTCCATGTTTTGTGATAGAATTTGGATGAAATAAAAGGTAACTAGATCAAATTTTCACTTTTCAAATTAAGACAATACCAACCGCCACAAAAATCCCTAAATCAACTAAAGTAAAAATTTTTGTTTAAAAAGGGCAAAGTGTGTGCGTTTAAAAGAACTCAACACGTTTGTGCTTTGATTTCGTTGACAAGCGTCAACGCGTCAGCGCCTGGTGGATGGTACAGAAAAGTTTTAAAAATTTTGTTATTTAAGCTAACCCTTGACTATATATGCTACGTGGATTGCGCATTCTTCATCTTAGAGGAGTAGATCCCATGTTTCAAATTGTGTAAGGAAGATAGCTCTGATTATTCAAGAACTAAGCTATCATCATCAGCGGTGCCATATAAGATCTAAAATTGAGCTTTTCTTAGTGTAGTACCGATAATTCACATAGAATAATCTAAAGTAGATACAAAATCCGTTTTAATTATAACAAAATAAAAAAAATTCCAGTTGTTATAAACAAGAAATATAAATATGTAATAATATGAACAAAACATACAGACAACATTTTTACTATGTCACACTAGAACCAAAATCATTATCTTTAATACCAGTAAGCAAAAGCAGTTTTTACTTTCGAGTAATTTAAACACATGAACGAGCGAGGCGAATGAGTGTTTCAATTAGAGCAAGACATTTTCTGTTAACTGAAATGTACCGTCCCCCACGGTATATCTATATTCAAACCCGTAAGGAGGTTTGGCTTAAGTCAATTTGTTAGCACATTTGAACACATCTTTTGTCACAATAAACTTTCTAAATACTCCACCATCGCTTATTATACCTTGGCATACCACATCAGCAAAGAAAAAATTGTACTTACTATCAATTAAAACTAACAATACTTTTCAAAATAATGTTCTGTTATTAAGATCTTCAGATCCTGAATTATTTGGGCACTTTATGGCAGTGGAACTAATAGGTAGAAGAGATTTATTTAATTGTTCTGCGCACGATGGAATTTATAATCAATCTAATGATTAGATTCTTGCATTTAATTTCAATAAAAGAATCTGTCAACTGGTTGTCCATAGTTAGATTGCATCAAGAAATAGAAATTGATTAAATTATAGAACACTGGATCCTAATGGTCCATTAACTTTAGGTTTTTGCATCAAACACATTTTTGTAAAGCTAGACATTTACATAGTTGTCCACTTGAAGCCATAACGACATACCAAAACTCCCTACCTTCAAAGTGCCGGCTTCCTGGAATTCCAGCGCCTAGAATCCCGGAATCCTGGAATTCTGCCTGAAAGCCCTGGAATGGGAAGCAAACGGAAAGGCCTATAGTGCCCAGAGTCATCTCAAATGAAATGAAAAAGAAGCTCTATCGTTATAGCTTACTAGTAACAAAAAGGCGGCGTTTCGCCTCCCGAAAGCGACAAAATTCATGTTCCCGAAGCACTTGTCATAAAAACAATTCAATCGAACATTGTTCTACACAAAAAGACCTTTCAAACATGTATTCAATTTTGGCTTACGACGAAAAATGGCGGAGCTATGACAGTTTATACACACAAGTACGGAATATTTGAATTTGACGTTTTACTCGTACGCGTAGACTTGCGGCGACAAAGTGTACAGACGGTCGCCATTAGTCAATGTTCTTTCAAAGTTGTTTTATTGAGGAAAAGCTTTTTTATTGAAGATATCCGGATGTAGTATTTTCTGTTAAGAAAATATCTTGCATTAAACATGGTACCGTATACTTTAAAAGTTTAAATGAACACAATTGCTTAGCAATGTAATTTAACATGACAATAGCAGAACAGCCGGAGTCGAGAAATGAACTCCTGCTGGCTGCGCAACTTTTCACCAGCGAGACATACAATACATGTTTGCCGAACGCGACGTTTCAATCGAAGCAAACCCTATGCCTTCGACTGTGGTGTTTCTATGCAACATCCATCTTTAAAGCCGGGGTAATCGGTATACAAGCATTCTTAATTGAACAGGTTATATCACATACAGTAGAAAAGTTAAGCAACCTTATATAAGCGTCCTATTCTGTCAAGTTACAACTTCACAAATATTATAAGACAAGAGCAATGAATATTCTGCTTTATGAATGAGAAGCAAAAATAAATAAATACATATATACATGTTGACGTACCTGCATAATGCTTGCACTGTAATTTATTCGCTGTCATCAATTTTCCTTTTCAAAGCTTCAAGTCCTTTCTTCCAATACTTGTCTAAACCTCTCCTTACTTGGATTACTTCCTTAGGGAAATTTTTCCCATCACAAATCACATATAAGGCACTTATAACTGCATTCAACGCTTGTAACACGACACGAAATCCGCAGTAGAATTTCACGTCAATTTCAATCCATTCGTGGATCACGGCCTGTTATCGCGACAATCGACTACAACCTGTTACCAACAATGAGCCCTGACGATGCTACCAACTTAGATTTAAAGATAGATTATTTACGTTAACTTCTTTTAAATGTTCTACAGATGTAGGGATATCAACTAACTTGTAATAAGCCACTGCTTAAAGGTAACTGTTTAACTAGTAACCTACAATAAAATATAAGAACAATCGTGTTTGCAACGAGTCGGTCTCTTACCGTAACTGCGCGCCACCAGCGAAAATTTGACTGCCTGGCGCGACGCCCCGCGGTACGTACAAACGATCGCTGTTACGTCAATATTTATCGTAAAACAATTTTGAAAACAGTTTTGGAATGTTCTTACCATTTAGATGAAATGTGGATGCCTTATTTTTTTAAAATGATACCGTCCCTAATGGGGTAAAAAACGACCGTAGAAAAGTAAATGGCGACTGTTTGAACACTATGTGGCCGAAAGTGTACACTTTAAATTGAATATCCCGCCCTAGTGTGTTCAAACGGTCATAGATCGGCCAAAAGTGAATACATGTCTGAAAAGGCCTTTTTGTGTCGAACAAGGGTTGTTTGAATCATTTTCACGATATCTAATTTGAAAATATGTCCAGAGTCGAGGAAGAAGAAAGTCGCCTCCATCTTTTTGAATTCGCAGTCTTTCGTCACTTCCGAGCGGACCGGAAGTGACTCCATTTTGTTACTAGTAAGCTTAGTCTTCCGTCTTTTATTTGAAACTACCTGAGAACTACAGATCTTTGTTTTTGCTGGCAAATTCCCATTATAGGGCTTCCAGGTAGAATTCCAGTCCTGTAACTCCAGGGAGCCGGCACTTTGAAGATGGGGAGTTTCGTTAGGTTGTTGAGGGCTTCAAGTAGAACAATTGTGCCAATTTCTATCTTTACAAAAATTTGTTTGAGGTTAGGGCAATTTTTGTCTAAAGTTCCTGGACTATTATAATTATTATAATTATTAAAACATTGCTTACGTTATTACTCCCGTAGCCCCTTTGGCCGCCTCCTACATCCTCTGCCCACGTGCGGGGCACGCTTAAGCCCTCCGCAAAGATCCGCACTGCATCGACATGTGCATAACCATTTGGTACATACTTCATTCTATGTCTTTTTTGGAACATGTATTTTTTTCAATTCCATACGATATTCACGTAGTATATACAGAGTGATTTGTATTAGAACCGACACAGAGCAGAGGCATGTAGAACCTAACATACGATGATTTAACTCAACTTACCTCTATACTATGCAGCAGCCCTGAGAAGTTATAGACCTTGAAAATGGGGTTTAAAATTTCGAAAAAACCAATATCTTGAAAACAAAATATGGTACACGTTTTGAGAGTGTCTAGAGCATTGATCGACAGTAAGTAGAGTTTAATTGTACCATTTTAAAGGGTTCATAAGGGATGATGAACTGTTAAAATGGGGAATTTAATTCTAAAACGTTTCTTACTTTTGTTATTTTTCAAAAAACTTTGTCATTTTCAATAAAAACCCGAATAACTAAAATCACGCATTGTAGCCGTGTTATTTAAAATCACGAAAATGAAAAAGTTGGATTTGGAATTAAACGTCAAATTTGATAACGAGGAGAATAAGTCATTTAATTTCAGTAATTGTTTGCTGAGTGTTCTAAAAATGGTCGGAAGTTTTCATTCAGCGAACAAGTTACCATGTTGTTAGTGTTAGGTTTCTGAGAACGAAACTGCAGAAAAAGTGTTGAAGCATATCGGAGATTTCCTAATCGTATGATTCCCCTTTGTGAAATATTTTCCAATGTTGAAAGATGGATTCGAGAAACAGGCAAGTTTTCCAGTAAGATTCAAGAACGTGCTATTGCAATCAGGGCACAAGACCAAGAACCTATTTTGAATGAAATTGAAGAACCCACATATTGGTGCTAGAATTCTCTCTCGACAAACTGGTACATTGCAAACTTCTGTGTACCGAGTAATCTAACGTAATCTGCTATACCCATGTCATATAAAAAAGTGATGAAGCTTGTTTCACCCGCAGAGGTATTACAAACTTACATAACTATCATTCAAATTTCTTCAAAACACTCTCTGGATATAGTTGACCAAGTGCCAATACAGGGTGTTCCTTAATGATATACGAATATTGAAGTGGGTGAATCTACACGAAAAAATAATTATAGTTTGATTAATAAAGTACGGTCCTAAAATGTATCGTTACGGAAATACGGGGTGTCAAAGATACACGAAAAATACGAAAATTAATTGATATCTTCTAAACCACTAAATATTTTCCAGTGAAATTTAGTACGAAGCTAGAGTGCATGAAAGTGGATATTTTTCGATGCGAAGTTAAATTTCAGCTTCAGCAGTGGCGTGCGTACGGGCACTCACTTGGATATTTTGAAGAGAAAAATGATACGCCACTGATTTCTTGAAAAACAAAATTACATTTTAATTCCTCGTTCAATTTGAAAAATAAAAGCTCTCTTGAATTATGTTCCGTTTGGGAGTAATAAAATAAAAACCGTTGTATTGTACGAGAAAATTATGTAATTTAATGATTGAAAGAATACGTTACAAATTGGCATCTGCCTTCACTGAACAACAACAAAAACAACAAATGGAAACATACAGCATAAACATAATATTGGGAACAAGTAATATGGAACGGTAATCACAAAAATTGTTGGAAATGGCCTCCTTCACTCAAAATGCATGATTCTGCCCTCCTTCTCATGGAATTCCGCACTCGTTGAAATATTCCCGGAGTATGTTTTATACTGTTAATGGGACTTGTGTACACTAGCGTTTTTAGATAGCTCCACAAGAAAAAATGTAAGCTGTTAAGGTCGGGGGACCGTGGTGACCATTCTTGAGGTCCCCCACGGCCAATCCAACGATTAGAATGAACAGTATCTAGATGATTGCGAACCATTCCACTGAAATGTGCTGGTGCACCATCATGCATGTACCACATATGGTGTCTTATTAAAAGCGGAACATCCTTAAGCAGCTCAGGCAATTGTTCACGAATAAAAGTAAGGTAAGATTGTCAATCAAGTCGTCTCGGAAGAAAGAATGGGCCAATAAAGTAATCGGCTATAATTCCTGACCAGACGTTCACCGAAAATTGATGTTGGATATGGGTTTCAGTTGTGGCTTTGGGATTCTCATCCGCCCACAAATGGCTTATTGTGAAAATTCTGAATCGCATTTCTTGAGAAATTACATTCGTCCGTGAACAGGATATGTGAATCGAATTGTGGATTATGTGCAATATTATGAAGATACCACCGATAAAAGTTACTCGCTTAGGAAAATCTCTTGGGAGTAATGCCTGTACTCTCAAAATATGGTATGGATATAACAAATAATCCATTAAAACTCTCCAAACAATTTGATGGCAAATATTCAAGTTTGTAGCTATCTTTCTTGTACTAGTTTTAGGCTGTTCTTCGACTGGTGCAGAACTGCTTCCTCAATTTCAGTTGTTCTTACACTTAGAGGCCTACCTTCAGATGTACCTCTTCGGACACTACCATTTTCAACAAGATGCTGATGAATATTCGAGAAGTTCGACTATCTGGTAAAGCACGATTGGGATATCTCTGGTGATAAATCCGTCTGGCTTTTTCTCCATTGCCATCAGCGAGGCCATACACATAATGCATATCAGCCATTTCAGCAATTGTACGTCATCTTTAATAACAAAATTGTACAAAACAATGGGAAAAGTTAATTTACAGTGGCTTAAATTGAACTAGAAAATGTCACATGTAAAAGCAAGTGTCATTTTGAAAGGCAACTAGACTTATTGCGAAATTGTTATTTCAATCATTGAATTAATTTTCTCGTACAATACAACGGTTTTTATTTTATTACTCCCAAACGGAACATTCTAGGAACAGAATTCAAGAGAGCTTTTATTTTTCAAATTGAACGAGGAATTAAAATGTAATTTTGTTTTTCAAGAAATCAGTGGCGTATAATTTTATTTCTTCAAAAATATCCAAGTGAGTGCCCGTACGCACGCCACTGCAGAAGCTGGAAATTAACTTCGTATCGAAAAATATCCACTTTCATGCACTCTAGCTTCGTACTAAATTTCACTGGAAAATGTTTAGCGGTTTAGAAGATATCAATTAATTTTCGTATTTTTCGTGTATCTTTGACACCCCGTATTTCCGTAACGATACATTTTAGGACCGTACTTTATTAATCAAACTATAATTATTTTTCCTGTAGATTCATCCACTTCAATATTGGCATATCATTAAGGAACACCCTGTATAACTCGGACAGGAACATTGGTTTGTGCATGATGGGGCATCGCCTCATTTTAGCCTATTGTCAACAAATGTGACTTCTTTCTATGGAGAACAATTAGCAGTGCTTGGATAGAGTAGAAGTAGAGAACGAAACTGCAGAAAAAGTGTTGAAGCATATCGGAGATTTCCTAATCGTATGATTCCCCTTTGTGAAATATTTTCCAATGTTGAAAGATGGGTTCGAGAAACAGGCAACTTTTCCAGTAAGACTCAAGAACGTGCTATTGCAATCAGGGCACAAGACCAAGAACCTATTTTGAATGAAATTGAAGAACCCACATATTGGTGCTAGAATTCTCTCTCGACAAACTGGTACATTGCAAACTTCTGTGTACCGAGTAATCTAACGTAATCTGCTATACCCATGTCATATAAAAAAGTGATGAAGCTTGTTTCACCCGCAGAGGTATTACAAATTTACATAACTATTATTTAGTATTTCTTCAAAACATTCTCTCGGATCTAATTGACAAAGTGCCAATATAACTCGAACAGAAACATTGGTTTGTGCATGATGGAGCATCGCCTCATTTTAGCCTTATTGTCAACAAATATGACTTCCTTGTTTGGGGAACGTTAAAAGAATTTGTGTGTTCCTAGCCACAATTGTAGAATCACATTACGAATAAATTCACATTTAGAAACAGTCAGCAGTGATTGGATAGAGTAGACTTCAATTTTCGACGAAGAATAAATTTATGGCTGAAAGAAAACGGCGCGTAATTTGAACAATTTTTATAACTTCTTAGCGCAAATTGTGTGATATTTCTGTTGTTTATGTTGTTTGTTTTTCTGTTACATTATTCTTATTCCAACTTATTTTCCTCATCGGTAAGTTTGACGTTTAATTTCATAGTCAACTTTTGAATTTTCGCTGTTTTTCGAAAAAACAATAAGGGCAAGAAAAGTTGTAGAATTAAATTCCCATAAAATAAAGTAATAATTTTGTTGAATCCGCCAACGGGTTGAAAATCAGTTGCCTGTTTCATGGGCCCGTCTTTGGAGAATGGGTGATCACATGATTAGGAAATCCTCTCCAATATTCTTTAACATTTTTTCTGCATCACTGCAACAATGCGTATTTTAATGATTCGGGTTTTTGTTCAAAATGACAAAGTTTTTTGAAAAATAACAAGAGTAAGAAAAGTTTTAGAATTACATTCCCCATCAAATAAAGTAATAATTTCGTCCGCCAACGGGCTAAAAAATTCTGTCACATTTTAATGGTGTATCATCTCTTATAAACCCTTTAAAATGCTACAATTGAACTCTATTGTCGATTAGTGCTCTTGGTACACTCACAACGTGTACTAAATTTGGTTTTTCTAAGTTCAAGTATAACTGAGATATTTATTTTTTTCGAAATTTGAAATCCCACTTTCAAGGCCTATAATTTCTCAGGGGTGCAACTTAGTGTAGGGGTAAGTGGCGTTAAATCATCATACTTCGGGTTCTCCTGCTCTAGGTGCGTCGGTTCTTATACGAAGTATTCTCAATGAAGTTAACCTCACATTATTCCATAGGTATTTTACTTTTATTCTATTTAAAACTGTTTTTTAATGAATTGGCAGATATGACACTTACTCCCAAAATAACTTCTAATTTTTGTAATTTGCATTTTCGCACTCGCTTCTATAAGTCTTTTTCCAAACGGTATTCCCTTTTATAACTTATTTAGTATTATATATTTCAACTATAATACTAATAAAAAAATTTATTCTACATAAATTTACCTTGACTTTTGCTGGAAAAAGAGGATATAATAAGTATGTGAAAGAATGTTCGATAGCCCTTGAGAGATGCATTAAGCATCCAGCCCATGCATTTAACACTTTAATAATTTAGATTAGTCCGAAGGCATCCTTACAAAAGTTGTTTTTACATAATTACTACTATTTGTAAAATTTGACCTTTTACATTTTAATTTTGTTTCTATATAATAAAAAAAATGTTTACATCACCTTTTAAAACACTTCACTTAGTTAAATGCAATTGTAAAAATCTCTATACTTTTACTTTGCAGTAGATTGGAAATAATAATAATTCTTAATTAATATTGACTAATAATTTATTGCAACGGATATAAAATGTCGACCGCTATTATGTCTCATTCAGTTATGCATACAAATTTGTTTAACCTATTAAAATAACATTTTACACGTTATCCTTGAGTTAAAGATAATGCTACACACGACATGATACGGATATATTTAAATCACTTAATTTTTTTTTCTCAATATGTGACATTTTTCATAGGTTAATGTATTTTTTTCCTAGCATCGTTAATTAAAATTTTATATTATTATGCTATATTGTGTATATTAATATTAAATGTTGTCCTCATAATTTAGAGATTAATAATAACATTTCAAAAATGGATTTAACAGATTCAAATTATTTCAATAGTGATTATGCAATTTGTTCAATATACGAATATAAACTAAAATGTTGTAAAATTGATATATTTTTGTATCTGCTGCAAGTGAAGAGACAAAATTCCTATTGGTATAAAAAATCAATATCAATAGTATTTTCACAAATCACAGATACAAACGTTTTTTTCCAACAAAATGGAGCTAAAGAAACCGTGCCAGTAATTCTAATGTCTACTTTACTTTCAGTTCAAATTTTTGCGTTTTAATAAATAGAATTATGTGGCTAAAGTTTAATTAAAATTGCAGTTTATTGATTTACAGACTAGATTCATCAAACACCATACTAAGAAATTTGTTTATTATGCTATAATCGCCCAGAACTTTTTTAATTAATTAAAGGGAAATTGAATTTTGAAAAGAACATGGAGGTTAGATTAAAAATTAAATCTCTTTTTTCCTTTTGCCGTATAAAATTAAAGTGTATCGATACCATGCGTATATATTAATCTGGACTTACACGCATAATTATGTCATTAATGTTTTGTTAGCTGTAATGATTGAGTATTCTAATCACTTCAAACAGTAAATATGTTATTATGCAGTGCTTTCATTTTAAAACTAGTCACCCTTAATATTATTTTTAGCAATGGAATCTCGACCTAGAAAAAAAAACGTCAATTTAGATGTCGAGGGGGACATTCAAAAACCGTGTTCATGGAATTTTACTTTTCACCCCTTAATCCCCACTCCCCTCACTTTAAAATTTGAAATTGCACCCCCTAGATTGTGATACATAATTTTGAAGGTATTCAAAACACAAATCCAACGGCGTTCAGAAAATTGATTTCCATAGCCCCATTTTGAAATTACAAGCGAAAATGTCAATACTATAGGAATAAATGTTGTTCATTGATTTCATTGTTCAATACAATACCCATATCTTATCAAGTATTGAAATACGAAGTGATACGGAACGGATATCTCCTCTCTCGAATATTTTTATCGATTTGGATTATTTTTGCTTTCAGAGTTCAGTTAAAGTAAGCCGTATTTCAGTTTGTAATTTATTGCCGACTGCAACGATTTATAATTAAGTCTGTTTATGTTAAGTTGTTGAATTTTGACAATTCATTACTTCAGTTTGAAACATTGAATTTGAATAAAACCAAGAATCAATCATGGTTTACACTATTCAAGAAAGAGTTGAAATTATTTATCTGTATGGAGCCCAGAATAAGTGTTCTCGTAGCACAGACCGAGTCTTCAACGAAACGCATCCTGAAAAAAATGTTGGATATCAATGTGTGCTAACTCTGGTGAGAAAATTTGAAGAAACTGGCTCAGTATGTAACAAAGTAAGAAAGACACTACGAGTTCTCAATGAAGCTGCACAAATTGAGGTTTTAGGCCATTTTGCCGCTGAACCTACGACTTCAATTCCAAAAGTCGCTGCATTAACGAATATTTCTGTTGGTTCCATACACAAGACTTTAAAACGTCACAAGTTCTTTCCTTACAAATTTACCATTCTCCATGAACTGAAGATCATTACGATAGGAGGATTTAATTCTGTGAAATAGTGACTGCGATGATTCAAAATGACAGCAATTTGGTAAAGAATATTTGCTTCACTGATGAATCGACGTTCTATCTGAATGGCTTTGTTAATAAACAGAACTGCAGATATTGGGCTCTTCAAAATCCTAACGTGTTCTTAGAGGGTCATACGCAGTTTCCAGAAAAAATTAATGTCTGGGCAGGAATTCTTGGGAATGAAATAATAGGTCCTTTAATTAAAAATTATTATTAATTTTATTAAATACATAAATAAAAAGTTTACCTCGAGTAGGATTTGAACCTACGTACCATTTCCAACCAGGGGGCCCCGACAGGGGGCGAAGGCCCGAGAACAAGTTCTGAAGATCTACACATGTCTTACAAGTTAGCATTAGGGCCTCTTATTAGAACATTGTATGCGCATTTTCCTACTTTCCAGGGGCTAAACTACCTAAGACGCTGTAATTAGGGAAAAGAAGCCATAGGTGTGAACTGACAAAAAGTTCTTAACACAACCAAAAGGGCTCTAATTAGGGTGAAAATCAAGGGTTGAAAATGGCCTCCGAAAAGAAACAATAGGGTGAAACAACACGATCCCCACGTGGGTATGTAAAAAAGTGAAAGGTGAGTTGCCCCACAGCTGGGAGGCTTGTAACGTAAAAAATCTCTATTACTCATATTATTATAAATGTTATGTAAAGAACATCTCAAAAACGTAGTAGTTAGGTATATACATTTATTTGTTAGTCTTGACAGGAGTAATATACATGAGCTTACATAGGTATTTTGAGGAATTACAACATACGATATTAGTTTTATTATCATTTGAAGTGGAACAAAAATTACATCTTTTACGCTTAGTTGTGGTTGATTGTTTCCTTACTTCGGCATTATTGGTTGAAGAACGTGACTTTATAACCATTTCAGCTGCAGGAATACTTCGAGGAAGACGTTTTCTTTCTTGCAATAATGATGAGTGATCAAGGAATTACCCAGTTCTTCGAGAAATAGTCGCAGTTTTGTAAGTTTTCCAGCATTCCAGGTTGTAGTTACTTCGCACTACACAACATCAGCGTCGTAAGCTGAAACGTCCATGATATTATAAAGGATAGTCATCGGCCATCTTTTAGTTTGCCATCTGTATGTGTATGTTATTATTAACTTGTCTAAAGCGTCTACAGTACCTTTAGTTTTGTAGTTTCGTATGTAGAACTGATGTAAATTCTAAATATAATTACATATTTACCTTTGAACTTATTCGTTTATAACGAAAACTTATAATAATAGGTCCTTTGTTTATCGAAGAAAATTTAACCGCTGATTTGTATTTAAATTTATTGAAAAACTACCTTGATCCGCTTATAACTGAGTCCTTAGAAAATCAAGCTGACGAAGAAGGCAACCCCCACTGTTAGATGAAAGAAATTTGCAGTATCAACAAGACGGTGCACCACCACACTATGCGCTGGGTGTTCGTGAGTGGCTTAATCAACGGTTTCCCGGCAAATGGATTGCCAGAAGAAGCGCAATAGAATGGCCTGCCAGATCTCCCGACTTAACGCCAATGGATCTTTTCCTTTGGGGTTATTTAAAATCAATCGTGTATCGTAACCCTCAACCAGAAAATATTCAGGCCCTTAGAGCTGGGATCACTCAAGCTTGCCAGCAAATTACTGCGGAAACATTTCAAAATGTTAGAGAAGAATTCGTTAATAGATTGTTTTACTGTCTAGCTAAGAATGGAGAACATTTTGACCACTTAATAAAGTGAGGTTACGCGAATAGACTGTATTGTTGTTTACCTAAGAATAGAGAACATTTTGAGCATTTAATAAAGTATTGTTTTTGTCTTGAACAATGAAATCAATGAACAAAATTTATTGCTATAGTATTGACATTTTCGCTTGTAATTTCAAAATGGGGCGATGGAAATCAATTTTCTGAACGCCGTTGGATTTGTATTTTGAATACCTTCAACATGATGTATCACAAGCTAGGGGGTGCAATTTGAAATTTTAAAGTGAGGGGAGTGGGGATTAAGGGGTGAAAAGTAAAATTCCATGAACACTGTTTTTGAATGTCCCCCTCGACATCTAAATTGACGTATTTTTTTTAGGTCGAGATTCCATTGCTAAAAAAAAGGGTGACTAGTTTTGAAATGAAAGCACTATATGATTAACACCATGTAAATAATATGAATAAACAAGAAAGCTAAATCGGTAAATACATGTGCGTTTTATACCTTGTTTATGTTGCATTATAGCAAACACAAAATAGGCGAAATGAGAACATCTTCAGTGCACTGCGAAGTAGCCCAGTGGTATTAGCAAAAATGAATACCGCAATTAAAAGCAGGTGGAAAAACTAATTGCTTTAGTGATAAGGAATATGACATTCAAGTGGATGCTATTTTAACAACTGGGAAAACATTGTTTAAGCAACGGTCAAATGTCGAAAAATTGGTAAAAAATGGATTTTTTGAACATAGCTCAGAAACTATAACCAATAGGGGTTTCAAATTTTTCGAAAAATTCTAATTATATATAAAAAAGTGACAAAATATATCGTGCAATTTAACCCTTTTTCGTCGGTTTAGAGGGTTTTTCCAAGAGAAATTATATCTTCATCGAGACATATTTTATAGATACAGGGTGTCCCAAAGATTTGGGGGTGACAGATTACGCCTATACTGTTGATTTAAAAAAATCTTATAACAGATTATTATAGTCAACAACGAGGAGCATCTTGTAAAAATATTTTTGTATATACAGGTTGGCCCATTTTCGAGACTACACTAAACCTGTGTTTTTTTAATGGAACACCCAATATATTTTTATGTATTTGAATTCTCTGTTAAATGCTGAGCAAAATGATATAACGGTTCCTAAGTTATAGACATTTTATGTAAAAAAATTAGTTAATTAAGTAGGCTCCTGTTGCGCCATTTTGAAAGATATCTGAGTTAAATTTTGGGATTTGTTTTGCCAATGTGTCTAATTTTAATTTCTACATTCAGATTGCAAACTCTTTTGTCTACATATACTTTGTACTCCCTATTCCTAAGTGTTTTTGAATTATTTAATGATAAAGTTGAAAGTTGTAAAATTTTGTTACTTCTTTTGATTTTGTCACAATAGGGCCTATAAAATAAATTAAGACAATGCACAGAAAACCAAAAATGAAACAATGGTAATTACAATAAAACTGTGAAGCTATAGGTTTTGTGACACAATACAACATTTTGGACTATAAAAGAGAAACGCTTAATAATTATAAACTTTAAAATGGAATTAAAGAACACAATGAATCAATCATAGTAGCTTGGTTTTCGCTTATCTCTTTCTGTTTCTTAACAACTTAACAAATGAAAGTTACTTATTATAAATAATTCCCGAAAAATTCTCAGAAATTTATCTGCATAGTAACGTCGTTATTTACTTAGTGTGCGATGAATTTCTTAAAAAAAGAGCTGATTAATATGATCTATGCTTTGGGAGAAGCTGAAAGGAACTGATTGTTGGCATCCAGGATTTACGAACAAAAAGTACCCTTTAGGTGGACATCTAAGACCTGAATCGTTTCAACTTCTTCAAGAACTATTTGAAGACACAAAAAATGTCAAATGTAAAAAATAGATATAGAAAAACGTATAGTTTCAAACGAGTTAACAGTTTTATTAAGTTTAGAAGTAAATCCTCACGTAAGTGTTCGTCAGATTGCAGTACAAGTAGATCTGAGCAAAAGTTCAATACAAACGTAAATATCACCCATACCCTTTTTGCTTGCATCAAAGCCTACGACGACAAGATTTCGCAGCTCGTGTCGCATTTTGCAATACTATTATGGAATAATAAAATTTGTAATTCATTTTGTTCTTTAATTCCGTTTTAAAGTTTATAATTATGCTGTTCTACGAGTAAATAATTATTAAGCTCTTTTATAGTCCAAAATGTTGTATTGTGTCACAAAACCTATAGCGCCACAGTTTCATTGCAGTTAGAATTGTTTCACTTTCTTTTCTGTGCATTATAACATCGTCTTATTTTATTTTATAGGGCCTATTGTCACAAATTCAAAAAAAGTAACAAAATTTTACATTTTTCAACTTTTTCACTAATTCCTTCAAAAACACTTAGCAATAGGTAGTACAAAGTGAGTATCTATTGAAGGCTCGTAAAAAATGCTACTCAAATCTGTAATGAAATACAGGGTGTGCCATTAAAAAAAAATTAGAAATATAATATTGAGCAAAATGGACCACCCTGTATATGTACAGAAAAGAGTCTGCAATCTGAATGCATAAATTAAAACTAGACATATTGGAAACACAAATGCCAAAATTTCACCCGAAACAGGAAACAGGAACCTACGTAATACACTAATTTTTTACATAAAAATGGCAATAACTTAGACCCATAGTACCTTATATCATTTTGCTCAGAATTTAACAGCTAATTCAAATATATAAAATATGTAGGATGTTCCGTTAAGAAAAGCACAAGTTTAGCGTAGTGCTCGAAAATAGGCCATCCTGTATATATATATATATATATATATATATATATATATATTTTACAACATGCTCCTCATTGTTGAATACACTGTTATACGATTTTTTTTTAGTCAACAGTATAGGCGTAATCTATCACACCCAAGTCGTTGGGACACCATGTATAATCTGGTCAGATCAAATTTTCACAATCTTCACCTTCAACAGAGCGTTCAAAAATATGTCATTTTTAGTGGAAGTTTATCGCAAATATCTTTGCAGAAAAAGAAGATATCGGTTAGCAACTTTGCAATTTGAGTATCTGTCAATTTTTCACGTATTTTAATAAGATAATTTTTGTTAAATTAAAAAAAAAATTATCTCGCCTCCTAATATAAGTCTCGATATAATTTCTTTTGGGAAAACCCTCTAAATCGTACGAGAAAAGGGTGAAATTGCACGACACATTTTGTCACTTTTTTATAAATAAAAGACATAATTACTGAAAGTTTCAAGCAATGTTTTTCACGAGATGAAAAATAATTGAAAATTTTGATAGTTTTTTGCTATTATTTAAACAAATAATTAATCAATTTCGATCTACCAGGTTCCAAATTAACCTATTTTATCCAGCCAAAAATAAAAAAAAATTAGTCATAGTTTCTCAGCTACGTTTAAAAAATTCATTTTTTTAGCGATTTTTCGACATTTTACCGTTGTTTAAACAATGTTCCCAGTTGTTAAAATGGGATCCACTTGAACGACATATTTCTTATCGCTAAGACAACCAATTTTTTCACAAGGCTCCCTGCTCTTAATTACGATAAAAGTTAGGCCTTTTCTGGCTAGTTCCGCTGGGCTAAGCTAGAACGAATTCCCTTATGAGACAGTGTTATTAACCGGGAACCATTATTTTTAATTTACTCATATTTGCGCTTATATGAAATATACAAAATATATATAGTCTTGTTTTTTTTTATTTATTCACCTAGTGGCTTTATCGTGAATTATTTTATTGTAACAATAACTACATTTTGGTGAAGATTGTATACTTTCTAATGCGGAGTACGAACCCCTTCCCATTTCAGTTGGCCCGCCCTAAGAATTTTGAGATACTTGCCTCTAAAAAATATTACATAAATTGAAAATTGTTTTATTCATTTAAGAGCATGTTTTGCATCTCTTAATCATAAGAAATTGGTATTCAATGACTACATCCGATGACTAAAATGAGAACAAATATAAAAATGTGTACAAATATGTACATTTAACAAAAAAAAAAAAACAATTTCAAAGTTTACCATTGGTAACATCGCCTTTATTTTTTATAATATCCGAAATTATTTGGGATATAGTATTAACCTAACCTTGGCAATATTCCGGTGTAAACGAATTCCATATTTCCTGAAGCCTTTGCTTCATTTCAAGGATTGTCGTAGCAGGATGTTTTCATAGTTTATGTTAGAAACCCATTCCTATAGTGTTATACCGTATTCTCCCATCTATTTTAAGGCTTTTTTTTAAGGTATGGCATGCTACACCGTCTTGCTGAAATACAAAATGTTGTCCTGTATATTGTTCGATGTTACGTATTCTTCCATGACCGGTAAAAGCGCTTCTTCTAAAATGTTCAAACATTTTTTTGTATCCACAGTTTTTTCAATAAAATGAAGTTTCCTAGTCCTTTGGATGACATGCTGCCCCAGACCATGACCGATGCAGGAAGTTTTACATTTCTTGTGAGACAGTCAAGTTTTAACGCCTCATGTTTTTTCCAAACTTCTAATGTCTGCAACACAAGGTTGTATTGCATACAATTGCAGAGGTTCCCAATCCCCATGTTGTTTTGCCCATCTTAATCTATTTTTCTTCTGCTTTGGTGTTAAAAAGTGGATTTTCTTTGACTTTAAAACATAATCGCGATTCAAAAAAAAATATATTTTGTGTTTCCAGTTATTTTACTTGTTCTCACAAGTCGGGGATTTGTGCGACTGTCCCAGAGACATTATTCCTTCTGACTATATTTCTTACCCTATATCGCGATAAGTCTAATAAATTTGAAATTTCCGAGTTTCCTTTCCCAAAATTGGAAAATTTAATTATAATTGGGGGAATTCGTTCATCTATTATCTTTCCTCTGTCTATTTTAATAAACACAACTACTCATATAGCTTCCAAATGTATAAAATGCATTGTGACAGCTACTAACAGTTGTTTTGGCGTCGAGATTGCCTAAGCCACATGCGATTATAGGTTTCCCTTGCAACAAAATATAAAATAGGTTGCTGTATTAATAAACACGTATTTTTTATTTAGACTCTGTTGATTAATTTGTGACCTAAAATAGCATAAAGTATATTATTATTTTTTGATGGTGCCCAAAAAACTAAGATTTCAATAGGTGGGCCAACCAAAATGGGAAGGGGCTCGTATAAATTATGCACAGTTTAATCACGCTGAAGAAAACTCAGAGAGGACCGAATAATCTATTCTTTTGGAATTTCTGAAAATCCACTTTTACTAAATTAATTATGCCATTGTCTTACGTGCGTGTGGTTCTTATGAGAAAAGGTGTAAAACATTTATACAATAAGATTAATACAGATTATTGCCGAACTCCTCTTTTTTTTGTATTAGATCATAATGTGGCAAATATATTATTCATTTGACAATCCAACTCAAAATTTAGCAACCAATCGAAACAGTATATTTTTGAATTTGAGTTGAATTAGGATCTGATTACACTGGAAATCTTTCCATACTAAGGATAACGATAATAAAGGTGAAAAAATTCAACAATAAACTGTATTAATAATAATAATTATTTATAGCACAACTACATTTAAATACAATTTAAAAAAACCTTCAATTTTCCAGCATTTTCTTTGGATTGTATTGCTGAATCCAACTCGTGGTAGGAATCTTTTGGTAATTTTTGTCAGTCAGAATCACTCATAGTTGTTGTTTTTAAATTTTCGTCTCAACAACTATTCGTGATCTGACGGATTTGAAAGTTTGTTAAAATATAGCCGGGAATATATCTGATTATTTTAGTGTAACTGTTCGAAGTCTTATCTAATGAAGATCGTCTAGACATATGGTCAAAAAACGTGCTTTTTGCAAATTGACAGTTTTATCAATGGAAAACTTTTCCATGTGATTTGACGCTTCAGCTCTGTGCAAATTTTGATTGATTGAACGAACAAAAGGGACAAAACTCGTTTTTTTTAAGTTAGTTAACGTCTAACCATCCCTGAATTAAAATAAAAGTAGTGTAACGGAGTCGCCGCGACTCTCAGCGTCACTCGGTTATCGAGGAGCATGGTGTCAATTCTGTCAGTGAAGTAAAAGTAAAGAACTAATAACATTTAGCGTTCACGTAAAGCGGCTATTTTGAAAGATTTACATTACTGATAAGTGATAAGCATAAATTTCTATCATTACTGCGTCCTTAGCTTTTTTTTTGTTTATAGGGCGGAATTGCGGAGTATCCATTTTGGCGAACTTCCCGATATGTTTAGATATTGTCCAAAAAAAGTTACCGACGTTCTAGTGTAACGTAACGCCGTTGCATATTAAAATTTTGTTAGTACCTATCATATCATCGTAAAGCTTAAGTTACCGTCTAAGATAAATTTTTAAGTATTTAATTAGAACATTGAGTTAAACAAGTACTACTTGAATTAATATTACGTGCTAGATACACCTCATTACTACTGCTGTTACACGTCCAAACCTCATTAAGCGTCGTGTATGCTTACCGAACTAAGCGGGTTGCCAAGCCAGCCAAAGTGGAAATGGGCGTGGTCGATATAAGGAGTAAAATGATTGAAGGGTAGTTTCAAACATCTTACGCTTACCATACATCTAGAACTCACAAAACTCAGTCCGGGAAAAATTGTCTCTAGACGCCACCACAATCTTAAATTTTGCTAAAATAAATAGTCTTAGGCGGGATGGTAAATTAATCCTATCTGACTGTGGAAGACAGGATTGCAGTCTACTCAGTAAAACCATTCACCATTCAAATTCAATCACACTTTAAAATAAATTGATCCAAAAGCTTAAGAAAATTATGAAATACACGAGTCGTAAACTTATTGAACACACCCCGTACGAACGAAAATTCCCAAATTGTAAGACGTTAACTTGAATACTTTTTAAGTATCCCTCGTATACCTGTAAATTTATATTTCTAATTGTTATAAAACTTTGAATTAAATAAATATTCCCAATTTAGGAAATTCTAAATAAAATAAACGAAATCGGTTTAATAATAAATTGTTATCTCAACAAAATGTTGGTTGGTTACTGAATAATTCAAACATAGAGCGGTTAGTGCTTGTATCATCAATAATACGTCTATATTTCATTACTACTCTATCTTTAAAATCATATTTAGACATTCATTAATAGGTTAAACTTAATACTTCAAAACTGTAATTTATGCTGAATCAAAAAAAATAATAATAATAATTACTTTGTTAGTAGTGTTTGCATTAGTACTTCAAAGCTAAAATGAAGTTTTGTGATCGATCTGGCTCATTACGCAATTTCCAATCGATCCTTAAATTCGAAAATATGCAAAGACTAATGTCACTTATCAGAAGGTGTAACCAGTTAGGCACACAATTGACACAAATAAACGACAAAATAAATTAAACAGTGGATATACATTGACAAATTCGCACATCAATACATTAAGACTAAAATTCCCCAATTTCTAACACTAAAAACAATAAAATAACTAAAGTTAGATTACCTTTTTTTTTTGAATGAACCGTAATTAACGCAACAATAAAAAAACAAAAGATAATCGTACTTATCTTGGTTCAATAAAATTTAAATCTAATTCTTACGTAATTAATTAATCCTTTTTCCGTGCGGTAGTTGTAGTCCATATGATCTGCTTTCAGTAATCCTTTTTAAATTCTTAGATGCGCTATGCACAGAACACAAGAAGTATCCGTATTCGCCCTACGCACTCGGCTGTAGTACTCACTAACGCAGTGTCTATGGCTTGTTCACTCGCGTAGCTGGTATAGGGGCTCTTTAGCCTAACATCATATCGCCTTATACAGTTTACCACAATGAAAAATGGTTACTTCGATATACACATTAAAGTTCTTATTTGCTCTTATACAATCAATTTGGTATTGCTAACGATTACACGAGTACACATTCAATGTCAATGATGATCAACAATAACTTAACTAAATTTTACAAACGTTTTTTTCGGTCACTTAAATGGTTGCCTTCGGTTCTCTTTATAATAATATTAGGTCACGCGTCCCACAATTGAACACTAATAACAAATTATTCGCTGAGTTAACTTCTAATCTGCCTATCCACTTTCTTTTTCTTGAAGAAAATCACTAATGTTTTCCTTCAACTGACAATATATTAAATTATTTATTTGTGAATGTCTATACGATTTATCCCCTTATGGGTTAATGCAGTCGCTATACATGCTCTGCTACGCGCGACTCTTACTCAAAACCTCTAACCATCTAACTAACCCCTCAAATTTGACACTCGCTTATATACCTTTTGCCAGCGATATTGCCAATATGTCAAAATAAATTCGCGCTAAAATAAAAATTCACCTATCACAATGAGTATTTCACGAGTTTCTTTGCCGCGTCGAAGGTTCCAACGTGGAAGAAAACGCCAACGATGCGAAATAAACGTAGCCATCTTGAATTACTTTGGAAATTCACTGAAAACTTTCCGAAGAAATCATCAATTGCAATTACATTCACACTGTAGATTAAAGAGATTATATCTCAACTTTCCATGCAAATCTCACATGTGGGCGAATCTTATTTCGGCACAATTTAGCGAACTCCCTCACATTCTATCACTTCATTCTTGAACATACATCGAATTTTCCTATTACACCATATTACAAAAATTTTTACAAACAAAACATGCATCCGTATTCTTTACTGTACGTTAATAAAATATGAATATATCATAAGCTCACTCACTCATACGTCTACCCATTTCTTTAGTACAAATTCGTCCATACCCAGTAGCAAAAAGACCGGTAGTTTTACCAATGCCGTATTAGTAAAAATTTAAAACATTATTTCTCAACCAAATTTAACGCTTCCAACACGAAAATCTTTCTACAGAATTCAAATATTCCTTCACACGATAACCAATGTCTCACTAAATTCCAGTGGCGTATCAATTACACCAACTTATATTACGCATACTCAAAAAAATTATTTTCATGCAAACTCACTTCAGCTACATTCAAAACACGTTACATATGTTATTAAAATACTACACATGCACGGTGCATCAAAATAACCTTACACTGCACTAAGTTTCCTTAAAGAAAATATGTAAATTAGTGTGCGTCGATAAAAGTGACAGATAGTGTGTTAGAATGCCGTAGTTATCACCAGCTGTAGAGTTTTCTCTATAAAGGGGATTTTTACCTAAGGACGCTTTCTCGTTTTTTTTTGTTTATGTCACGCTTTAGTTTTAAGTCTAGATTTCAAGTGAAATTCCGATGATATAATAAGATAAACGGTTTGATTTTTTTATATATTTTTTCCTGCATATTAGCTTTGGTTACGTTTGTAATAAATCGAAAATTCACATTCTTAGTTTACAATATTGTTGTTTTTGTGTGTTTAGAGTTGTCAGTAAAGAGAAATGACAGTCATTTGCCTCTCTTAACTAGACTCAACTGTTTACAAAAAATGAAATGTAGTATTTCTGGGCTGTTTTGTCTTCATAGGAATTGCTTTAACAGGCACCCATCTGCCTGAGATGATTGTTTTAGTTTAAATTTTTTATCATATTACTTTTTTATTTTTCTTTAAAACAGGACTGTTTTTGGACGTTTATTTATGCTCACATATCCTAAGAACGATTTATTTTATAGATATTCTTTTTTATGGCCAGCTAAAAGCCAGTTTTAGAATTAGATTATTTTGAAATACATTCTTTAACGCATTATTCGTTATGAGTTATAATTGTTGAAAGTTATTGTATAAAGAACATAATTACTCGCATAATTAAAATACTTATCTTTTGAATATTAAATCGTATATTTTTATTATCTTTTATATAAATTTAAATGTTTCGATAACAATTAGTCATCTCCTTCAGAATATGGCAATAGCTTTAAGAATTAATTGAGATGTCAAAATACATTTATGAAGTACTGAGCACAATTACTGGTAAAATATTCTAGTAGTTTGTTTGTAAGTAAGAACCACGACCCACAAAGTGAGCTAGTTAGTCAGTAGTTGTTAAAATTGGGCTTAGTTGCTCATCTCGCTGTAAACTCTTCTTTCTCTTTGTTTAATAACAGGTTTAATGTTAGAATATTTAATGGACGATTCTTACCAAATACAGTGTCGTTAAGTTCGATTTTAATTTGTTGCTCCAATACACCGTTTCTTCAAAGTACTTCAAACCCGACGAATTTTCTTTATGCCTGCCGGATTTCCCAAGTACGGCAGCAGATAATTCTAAGATGAAAACTTAGCAAGATTACGAATGGCCTTTAGATAGATATAATATAAACAATAATGAAATTCAATTAAATCAATCAATTTATTTTGTAAATTCATCGGTGTAAATAAAGAATTTACTACTATTGCAAGAAGCAGAATAGTAACATAACGTTATAGTTATGCAAATGCTTTCAAAAATTACTTACGAAAACATTAACGTTGAAATATTCGCTTTTAAAAAGACGTTTCTTATAAAGTGTAACATAATTAAATTCATAAAAGGGACAATGTGAAAGAAATGAAAACGTAGAAAACTGTAGAAACTAAAATGCTTTCAGAGAATGAACATAATAAAATTGTAAGATGTAACCTTGTCGTTGATATTTGTTTATATGTTTTCTCGGATTTTATAATTCGTAGAACTCACAAACCACACTTTAGAAGACAAGCTGTAATACTAGTGAAGGTGAGACATCATTTATCAACAGTTATCCGTGCAATTCTAAATTTAAAAATAACATTATTACTGATTAGTATGATGTACACGAATTTTAATCATTCTGAGTTAAAAGCGTAGGTTAAACATACCCCTAAAGAAGACATAAACAAAGAAACATAGCACTTTATACATTTAAATATGATTTTATACACAAATAATTCGAATACACCCATCAAAATAAAAATAATGCTATTTATATTCTGAGATTAAATCAAGCTGATTATAAACTTTTGACACATGCTGTATAGAAGATTTTTTCTGTACAAATAGTTAGTTCGGCTTCCATCTAGACGATTTAATACACAAAATTTGCAGACGGTAAGTTGTTGAAGGTATTTTACGTTTATAATGTACTGGGTGAGTCAACGATAGAGTAAAGTAAACTGGTGCTTTATGAGTAAACTTTGCCAGTAAAATGTATATATCCTATTATATGGTTGGTAGGTGTGCGCATTTTAAAATTATTGTTGACTATACGGAGTGTTTCAAAAAAGAAGGAAAACAAAGTTAGTATTTTTTTACTGGAACACCCTGTATATCATTTAATTTTTAAATTCTAACACTTTATTTATATTGGCTTCATGCATGTAAAATTTGGGGCTTTTGAAATAATTTGAATTTTATCCAAAAAATCAGGTATAACTTCATTATTATGTACCATCTTGTGTTTTGTCAGGAAAGCCTTTATATTTGTACCAAGGAAAGACCATGCTTAAGCCTACAGTGTTAAAAATATATGTTCAAACCTGCGAAACTTGAAATTCAAAAGTATCACTTTTCGCTAATAGAACACCATGTATATTTTTACGTGTTAAAGAGAATCAAAATCCACCTAATTCTTCATAAGTACGTTCTATACCTACCTCTCACTGTTTTTGAGTTATTTTGATTCTTATATATTATTCAATATATCAATAACTTTTGTTGTGATTATTAGGAGTTGCGATGAAAACAATTTCCCAAATGAAAAATATTTGACTTGTCAAACTGTTGTTGCGTTTTTTGGTAGCCCTTTAAGATTTTTGTGTATTCAATAGTAAAAGAATGGATTACTCTAAAAGAATTAATTGATATAGTTTACGTGTTAGGAAGGGCTTAAAAAATGTCTTCTTTCTCAAAGGTTATACAGAATGAAGTATGCAGCTCGACGAGAGATTCGATTCTACTAGCAGTGTGGATTATGTAAAACGCAAAGTGGTGAATCGAAATATCAGTAACCAAGAAAAAGAACTTGAGATTCTGCTTCACACTCTCATGTCAGTAGTCGTCAAATAGAGTATCACGTGAAACGTCACAATCAACTGTCAATCGACTAACTAGAAAATATAAGTATCATCGTTATCATATTTAATTACACCAGGAATTACGCAATGATGACTTCGAAAGACCAGTAAACTTTTGCCAGTGTATTATTGCTCAATTTGAGATTACTCCAAACTCTCTATCTTATATTATGTTTTCTGACGAGGCTATGTTTAGAAGCATTGATGCTGTACATCGTCATAATATGCACTATTGCGGATTAGACAATCCATGATTGATCCAACAAATACAAAACCAAAACCACTGGTCCATAAATGTTTGGTATGGCATTATCCGCAATAGAACTGTTGGACTATATTTTCTTAATACTCGCTTGACTGATTGTATCTACCTTCAATTCCTCCAAGATGTTTTGCTTAACCGCCTTCATTTGCTTAGTAATGCTGAACGACAGATTATGTGGCTGCAACAAGACGGATAATTATCCTCAAAAATAGATTGGGCATGAAGGTCTTATCCAGTGGCCTCCAATCTTAGCCAATTAGATTTTCTCTTATGGGGACATATTAAAAAAAGTGTATATGCCACATCTCCCACTACAAAAGCAGATGTGGAAGATAAGATACGAGACGCTTGTAAATATTTAATATTTATACTATCTGGAATAATAACTTTTATTCCTAGGGGTTGAACTACCTACTAGGTACGTCCCCAGGTGGCGAATAGGGAAACGACCTTGCAAATGATCGTAAGTGATGCAAGGCCAACACCGAAATATGAGTTCGTTGCCTTAAAACCGTCACTGATAGCTCTACATAATACGGTGTCGCGGACCAGTTCACGTGGGGCCTCGTAATAAACGAGGACAGGGACGGCAACCCTGCGTCTCCCCTAGCTGAAAGTACACTTTTCTTCTACTAGTCTTGAGTGACTTCCCTTACTTTAAGTCTTTCCTGTAGGAGACCTCTCGCTCCAACTCTTGATCTCTTCAGGCTCCTAGCAATAGCTGAGAGCTTTTCCTTTCCTCTCGACTCGTCCCAGGACATGCGCTGTTAAAAGCGTACACGGGTGTGGCTAGCCCGGGATGTCCTAGCTGGGGGCGGCTTAGCGCTAGCTGTCTCCTAATACCGCAACCGCGAATTGTACTTCAGAGATTCTAGCAAGGCGTGGCTACGGAACGTCGGTGGTCTTGGCTTTACCGCCCGGGCTACGAGGAAGGTAACCTCTATAACAATCCCCCAATCCCAGGTGGTTTGGCAGTTTTAGGTGCTGAAGGGATTGCACGAGGGGAAGCCTGAGCATGGCCAGGGGAAGCCTGGTCGTGGGGAAACGGGCGCCTCTCCACAGTATTTAGCCTTGCAATGGTATGGGTGCACTGCTGTAGTCGACCATATTTCATCCGATCTCGTGGAAATCCTATGAGCTTCAATAATCTAAATGAGGGCCCATCCTCAGAAATGGGCGCTGAACGTGGGCAGCGTAAAAAATCCATTGCTAGAGAGAGTGGAAATTTTCTCTCGCTCTCTATGGTAAGCAGTGAAAAGGAAGATAACTATCCCCGGTTCTTGCTTATTGAAAAAAAGGAAGGAGATTTCTCCAAAATTAGTCCCTTTCTCATATCTAAAGCGTTGTACGGATTAGTTGGAAAGGTTCAGGAAGCTAGAAAAACTAGGGGATTGTTGTTAATTAAAACGGTCTCAAGTAAACAATCAAAGCGTCTTTTGGAAATCCAGAGATTCTGTAATTTTGAAGTACAGGTTAAACCACATGTTTACTTTCCAATGGCATCCATAATCCAAATAAACTGCAATGGATTAAGCATACATTATCCGGAAATTAAAAAGATAATTATAGACAGATATCCAATCTGTTTATGTCTGCAGGAGACAATATTAACACCTAGTAAACCGTTTAATATAAGAGGATACCTACCTTTTCACACGTATGTTCCAGTAGGCCCTAGGGCATGCGGTGGGGTTTCACTTTATATCCGTTGTGAAATCCCAACTAGATAAGTAAGCATTCGCTCTAAATTACAGGTTGTAGCAGTGCAAATAACGGTCCCCATAATAACTACAATTTGCAATATCTATTTGCCAAACAACGAATGGAAGGAACTACACAGACCAGTTTTGCTAGTTGGAGACTTTAATTCGCACAATGAGATGTGGGTTCTGAAACAACAAATACAAATGGACGTATAGTCGAAGATTTAATGGCATATAATTACATCATGTTAAACACAACAACATATGTGTGTGCGAAATCTAACAAATACTCATGCTTAGATCTCACTATGTGCTCTCCATCACTGGGAACTCGCTTAAAATGGACAACGCTAGAAAACGATATTTTCTCTGATCACATTCCTATCCAAATTGAAACCGACGCCGAACCTCCCTCTACTGACGCACCACGTAGATGGAATTTGAATAAGGCGAACTGGGATAAATTCTCGTCTCTAGCAAAGAAAGTATATCAACAGCAGGACATAAATGAGAGAATTAGAGATATAAACAGTAATATTAAGAATGCTGCCAAATTAAGTATTCCTCAGTCCAAAAGCACCCTGCGAATACGAACTTTAAACGTCATCCTACCACAGAAACCTGCATAATATTTAAACGGTGTAGAGCGGTGGCACGTCGCTTAATAATACAACAGAAGAACAGCTCACGGCACGAATATGTTTCCTCAATAACCTGTCATACACCAACAGATGTAATATGGAGAAAAGTTAGACAAATTGCTGGACAACTCATATAATATTCTAGCAGAATTAAACTATACAGGTGAAAAGATCTCTGGACTATGTGATATAGCCGAAACCTTTTTAAAACATTTCGAAGTAGTGAATAGTGATGAAAGCTATGATCTAAACTTCCACCTTAATAAAGATCTGGCACTCGGGGAAGTACACTGAAGAATGGAAAATCGCCACGGTAGTTCATTCTTAAACCAAACCAGTACCAGAAAGCTACAGACCCATTTCACTAACGTGCTGTATGGGAAAATTGTATGAGAAAATGGTCAACTCAAGATTGATATGGTACATGGAACGAAATAACCCACAGTCACCTTACCAGTTTGGTTTTGGAAAACGCCGGAGTGCATTAGATGGCCTAGTACTACTTGAAGATGCGATTCAAAGAGGTTATGCGTATCGAAAACATACCATAGCAGTCTTTCTTGACATCGAAAAGGCGTATGACTGCACGTGGAAATACAATATAATAAAAACCGTACATGAATGGGGTATAAGGGGAGAACTGGCGAACTTCATAAAAGACTTTTTAAGCTCACGTGAAATCCAAATCAGATTAGGTAGCGCTATTTCCTCACGATAACAGCAAGTTAATGGAATTACACAGGGATCGAACATGAGCGTGACTCTATTCTTAATAGCGATTAACGATTTAATTTCGAAAGACGCAATAGAAGTTAAAGCACAGCTGTATGTCGACGATTTGTGTCTGTACCATACCGCTGAGCCCTCAGAAGACGTCTATCAAGTCATGCAAACTGAATTGGATAACGCAATTCAGAAAGCAAAATCGATTGGCTTTAGATTTTCTCCGATCAAAACTATAGCGGTGCACTTCTGTAGGCTAAGAAAATGTATTTTTCAACCAGCTCTGCGAATGGGAAATAATGATATAAATACGCAGAGTAATAAACTTCCTCGGTATACTCCTGGATGAGAAATTGTCGTGGAAAGAACAAATTAAAAGTCTCTTGGTTAAATGTAAACGGGCGCTGAACTTAATAAGAGTGATGTCAAACATTAGTTGTGGTAGTGACAGAAAAATGTTAGTCACATTACACAATCTGTTAATCCTATCACGGTTAGAATATGGAGCAATTGTGTTCTATTCAGCACGTAAAACCATCCTCAGCAAGTTCATTTACTATCAAAGCATTAGATTGGCAATTGGTGCATTCTGTACAAGTCCGCATACGTCCATAAGATGCGAAACAGGGCATGAACCGCTCCCACTAAGAATGAGCCGTCTACTATTATGCTATGGTGCCCGACTCTACACGCAACCAGACCACCCTTTACACAACCTCATGTTTAATGTACCAGTAGATACCATACTTATAAATAGACCAACTATTACACGACCGGCTACAATAAGGTACCATGAAGAACTAAAACGATATGGAAACAGAGCACCAAATTGCTTCGAATGTCGAATAAGGGAAAGTCCACCATGGTTCCGAGTACAAAACATCATAATAGATTCTATGACATTATACCCTAAAGAACAGATCCATCCACTGATATACAACCAAAACTTTTTCAAAATTCAAGATTTGTATAGGAACTATCAATTCATATTCACAGATGGGTCAAAAACTAGTAGTGGAACGGGATCTGCATTTGTCACTCACAAGATAGTATCCTTTCCAACTTGGGTAAGTGTGTATACAGCCGAACTCGTAGCAATTAAGCAAGCACTACTTTTTTGCGAATACAATAAGCAGCATAAAAGCTATATCATATGCACAGACTCTAGAAGCGCTATGGAAGCAATTTGTGAAAGAAAAGAAGACGACGACAATTTCAATATCTTAATTATGTGGATACCAAGTCAAGTGGTCTTACAGGGAACGAACAAGCAGATGAAGCCGCACGATTGTCAGCTAACGCCTCTGAACCAGATGTAACTCCTATACGTATCAGTGACCAAAAGAGATATTATAAACAACTAATAGATAAAACTTGGGAAAATGAATGGAAAGGATCTAACAACAAACTCCAAGAAATTAAAAGAACAGGCGGTATATACGACGTTCCTAAATCGACGCGAACAAGTAGTATTTACGCGTCTACGAATTGGCCACTGTCGTCTAACATCTGGATATCTGTTATCCCCACGAGATGACAGAAGACTTCAACCCACCTGCGAAAACTGTAACACACTGCTCACTATTAAACATACATTACTAGAATGTTCGCTATATACACAACACAGAATAGAAAATAATCTACCCCATAGTCTATCAGATATATTAGCCCCAACGGAAAATTCTACGAGTACATTAATAACATTCTTAAAACAAATACGTTTATATAAAGAAATATAATTATACGTCAGTTCAATAATAGTAAGGGCTAATGATTGAAGCCCAAGAACAAAAAAAATAACTTTTATTTGATTATACAGTTAACATATGTGGAGTACTTGAATAAAGTATGTCACATGGTTACATCTGTAGTGAAATTGGAACATATGGTATAGAATTCTTGATTATCGAATTGTTTTTATATGCTTCAATAAGCGTTCATTCTGTTTCCGTATGGCAACAATAATTTTTCATCGCTAAAATCGTTCAGTAACTCTTTGTGTTTGGCCTAGGCCTGTAAAACGTTAACATTTTTTTGTGTGGCATCCCTGATTTTTCAAACGTGAATATTTGCTGACAGCTATCATTCATATTAGAGCCATTTGAAACGGGGATGCTCATTGCCGTCAACATGACTTAAAGTATTAAGCTGCCACAAAAACAGTTTTCGAAGATATAAATATTGAATTAATGTCAGTTTTGAGTGTCACACGTCCAGAATGTATTTTTTCAAGTAATTGCATTTGCGGGCATGCAATTCTGATCATACTCACAAAACTGCCATTTCTGGGCATCTCAGAATACCATTGACAATCCTATAGCATTTTTGAGAAATTAAACCGAGATAGCTAGATCAATGAAAATTGTCATGGATATAATTGCTCCGACAATCGTTGATATGATCGGGTTAAAGGATCTAATTTTTATAAACGCCTTGAGATAATGTTCAATAATAATTTTTGCCGTGACCTGATGGCATGGTTTGGTTTTCTCATACTTGTATAATGTCAGCACTATATTAAAATAATTGAATTAAACATAGTTTGGGAAGACATAAATTGATGGATTAAATATTACCGAAACGAAGAGCATGGATTTACTTGATGGACACCAACAACACGTAATCACAGACTGCAGGAGATAAATGATTGCGATCTGTCGACAAACAGTTAGGTAAAAGTTGGTAGTATTCGACTTATAATTCGTCAAAGTTTTAAAAATTGACCATGTGTTTAAGTTATTTTCTAATGCAAACTCAAGTATGCAGGTATTTGAAAAAGATCATTTATCTAAAAACGGTTGATTTCGTTAAAAATATTTGGAATCAATTGAATCATTACTGTGTTATTTAACAAAAATTCAAAAGCCATGGTCAACATTGACGGCTTATATTTCGAAAATCCAAATCATCTTACCTAACTCTTTTCCCGAGATACCATTTCACTCTTACATTCTGTGGTTATTCTTAGACACCCTATCCTACTGGCAATTGAACAAAAATCCTCTTTCTATGTCAACATAACCTTAATTTATTTTAAATTTATACACAAAAATAATTTTCGTATATTCTATTGTTATAGCTTCCGTAGTTTTTGAGATACAGAACGTCTTAGAATTCAAAGCGAGGTTGATAAATCTGAAAAATATGGATTGCTCAGTTGTATAAAAGGATAAATAAGCTCATCATATCTGAGGTTGAGATCTATCGATACAAATTTTTATCTTTTCGATAGTTTTTAAAATACCCGGGTAAATTGAAAAAACATCAGTTTTTCCTCCCTATCGCAAAAACGAAGTAGACCATTCTAGAAGGATCGTCAATTCATTTTGCAAAAAATTCAAATAAAATTCCCAATTTAAATGCCCATAAACGGACCAACAATTTTATGCCTAAAAATCTCACACCTGACGTGTAAAGTGCAAGTGGTAAATCAGGATATCTGACAGTGAAGATAACGGTCTCGCAATATTGTGCTGTCGAAAGAACGATGTCGTTTTCATAATTGTCTTCGCCTACCTCGTTTTGAGATAATGGAGAAAACTAATTTTTGTCAATTATCCGGTATCTCTGTTGTTTTAACGGCTATCAAAAAGGAAAAAATTTGTATCAATAGAACATTTTACGCAGATGTTGACGGTGTAATTAGTCTTAAAATTTACATTATACTTTTTCAAATAGCAACATCTATCTTTTTCAACAACTGAGAAATTTGCATTTTTTTGAAATATTGTCCTATAAGTTAAAACGAAGTAGGCTATGACAATTAGGAAAACGCCATCGCTGGTTTTATAAAAAAACTGTGATCAGCAATGCAAAAACTTATCTTCACTCGTAACAAAGCTACCCTGAAAAAATATTTAAAAATTCCGAAACAAAAAAATGGACAGCGTTTTGGACAAATATCACTAATAACTGTTTGTAACATTTATATTTAGAATTTACATCACTCTTACATACATAAAGACAAAATTTACATTGAGTGGGGCTTGTATCTCGATAGCTCAGTTGGTTAGAGCGGCACTCTAGCAAAGTAGATGTCGTGGGTTTAAATCCTACTCGAGGTAAACTTTTTATTTATCCATTTAATCAAATTAATAATAATTTTTAATTTGTAACATTTGTTTGGTGGCGCAATTATATTTTAAATTATGTTGGCAGCACCGAATATCAACGTCTAAAACGGTTCCACTATGTGTAACATCTGGTACATATTTGAAAAATCAATTGTGCTAAACGTTTTGTTAGCCTAGAACAGTCTCTGAACGAGTTTGAGCATTGCAAAGTTCGTATCGCCAGACGAAAGTACAAAATAATATTTGACATTATTAACTGGGTAAAATGGTTTTTAGCGGGGATAGAAAAAGAAAAAAAATCTAGCGCCATCCTTTGTGTATAATTGTATTTTTATTCATTCACAGACGAAAAACGTAGAAAGTTATTTTACAAATCAAATCACAAGATTACCTACTAAATAAATCCTCACTAACCATGGAGTAAAGGGCTATCACGACAAAGGTATCCTATTTAATAATTATTAATTGCTGTGAGAACTGCGCGTGCTTTCAAAATTTGTTTTCTTAATAATAAATTGATCAAAGTCTTTATACAAGAAGCTACAACAGTGACTGTGTTCACGATCTGAAAAATCTGTGGCAAGCCACGAACGAGAAGAAATTGGATACAACTCGTGTGAGTGAGAATGTTCTGCTTTTTTACACTGATCAACTTCCTATGAGATAACGTTCTAATGGCTTATGGCCAAAATGGACCGTACATATCGTAGTTAAGAGCAGGTAGCAATGTGAGAACTGCGCGTGCTTTCAAAATTTGTTTTCTTAATAATAAATTGATTAAAGTCTTTATACAAGAAGCTACAACAGTGACTGTGTTCACGATCTGAAAAATCTGTGGCAAGCCACGAACGAGAAGAAATTGGATACAACTCGTGTGAGTGAGAATGTTCTGCTTTTTTACACTGATCAACTTCCTATGAGATAACGTTCTAATGGCTTATGGCCAAAATGGATCGTACATATCGTAATTAAGAGCAGGTAGCAATGTGGAAAATTGGTTGCTTTAGTGTGATAAGGAATATGACATTCAAGTGGATCCCATTTTAACAACTGGGAACATTGTTCAAACGATTCCACGACAAAACGTCGCAAGCCGTTAAAAAGTCGCCAAGATAAAATGTCGCAGTCATAAACGTCGCCGCACAAAAGCGTCATTTCCTTAAATGTCGCCATCAAAAATGTCGCCGAACTAAAACGTCGCGCAGAAACACAGAAAAAAGAATAGATAAAATTTCAACGAAAGTTTACTGTATTTGTAAAACTCCAAATATTCATCATCTCTTGTAACAATAATTAAATCATTTTTACATGTTAATTTAAGTATTTTTTTCTATGTCTTGGATATTACGGCGACACTGTTGTTCCGCGACCCTTAAGTTCGGTGACTTTTTTGGTGACGGCATTTTAGGACATGACGTTTCTGTGCGGCGACGTTTTATTGCGACGACTTTAAGGTGGCGACTTTATGGCGGCTACATGTTAGCAGTGCTTTGTTGTGATACCGTTTAAACAATGGTCAAATGTCAAAAAATCGGAAAAAATGAATTTTTTAAACGTAGCTCGGAAACTACATATAACCAATAGGGATTTCAAATTTTTCTCATTTTGAGACCTGGTAGATCCAATCGGTTATTAATTTGTTTAAATAATTACTGTCAAAATTTTCAAAAATTTTGACTATTTTTCATGTCGCGAATTATATCTTTTACTACCTGTAACTTACTATAATTTTTACAGTAAAGAATATTAATTTGTCTTCGAAAAATTCTAATCATTTATAAAAAAGCGACAGAATGTATCGTGCAATTTGACTCTTTTTTCGTCAGTTTATAGGGTTTTCCCAAAAGAAATTATATCTTCCTCCAGGCATATATTTTATACATATAATTTGGTCAGATCGAATTTTCACCAATTTCTCCTTCAAAATGGCGCCCGAAAATGTATGTCATTTTTGTTGTTGAGTTTCTTGCAAATATATGTGCAAAAAAGAGATATCGGTTTGCAAGTTTGAAATTCGAGTAGATAGAAACTCAATTAGGAGCTAAGATAATTTTTTTTAATTCGCCAATTGTTTTTCACACTAGCAAAAGTCCTTTTCTGTAAGAATTACGACAAAATATTACTAAAAAGAGTTGTTCAGAATGAAAAATTACATTTGTATGCATAATTTCAAGTCTCTAGGCCAACTTTGATTTTTTTTATGTTATTAACGAAATTTGATCAGTATTGAAAGTTATGATAATTATGTTAATTTTAAAATTTGGGCGCCCTGTAAAAAATACGACACATTTTTATTAACAAAAGTTGTTCTGCATTAAAAGCGTACCCGCTGTGTCAATATTGACAGTAACCAGATTACTTTGCAATTTTTGGTTTTTAGACGTTTATGACAAGATACAAGAGAATAGTGTGAAATGTCCAATCATTACTTTAATAATAAATAGCGTTAAAACAAACTGAATAGTACCATTTGTGTCCCTTTTATTGTTATTTTATTTTTTAATAGTCAAAAATGTTGACAACAGAACCAAAAATTTAATTCAGTGTTACGGTATTGGTGAGAGAACGATTCCTTCTGTAATTAACCTTTTTAATAAAAACATCCTGAAGCAATAGTACAAAAATAATATATGAGCTGGCTGATAAAAAAGTGTTTTCAAACAGGAAGTGTAAATAATTTAAAAAAACAAATGAAAGCTCTCATAACTCCAGTAGATAGGTAATTTTGTCTAATTGCTTTGTTACTGTTGAAGAATGATTATCCAAAAATAAAAAAAAAAACGTTTGTTTTGTTTTCTACAGGGGTCTATTTCATGGGATCTTCGATGGGAAATGCTGTATATTAACATAATTATCGATTCTGATAAAAAAAAAAATCTAAAAAAATCAAACTTCGCCTAGAGACTTGAAATTTTGCATACCTATGTAATTTTGCATTATGAACAACTTTTTTAAGTAACATTTTGTCGTATCTCTTACAGAAAATGGCTTGTGCAAGTGTGAAAATCATTTTTTTAAAATTTCCAAAGCACACGTGATATTTCGAAACTAAAATTCTGCCACAAATTAGTTTCAAAAAAACCAGAGTTGGACCCCAGAAGCTCAAATTTCGAATCAAATACGTTTTGTCTCGAGGAAGATAAAACTTCTCTTGGGAGAACCAACGGAACCTAAGAAAAAAGCGACACGATAATTAATGTATTTACAAATATTTAAAAAAATTGCTGCACGTGGGGAACGTATTTTGGTCTATTTTGTAAAGCTAATAAACAACTGATAATGGTAACATATACAATTGATTTTTAAATACGCTGTTAAATTATATATATATATATATATATATATATATATATATATATATATATATATATATATATATATATATTGGACGACTGTTGTAAAGGCACAATTCTTGATTTGAAATTTGAGCTTCTGGGGTCCAGCCCTGCTTGGTTTGAAAGCAATTTGTGACATTTTAATTTCGAAAAATTTCAAAAATGTTAAATTATATATATATATATATATATATATATATATATATATATATATATATATATATATATATATATATATATATATTTAATTGGACGTAAACAATAATAATAAACACCGTACATATAGAGATGCAATGCAATTGCGAAGCTGTTATAACTAAATTAAATTACTAACCGTCAACAGACAAAACCAAGTATATATTTGCGCAAACAGATTATTTAATATTGTGATGTATGCAGCGCATTTCCTGTGTCCTCTTTTTTAAGCTAGATTTCGCCTCTATAACAGTTCTGTCTCATCAGAAATACCTCCGTAAAAAACAGTTTTTAATTGTTATAATCAAGTTAAGCATGCATGCATGCATTCTGACCGCTTATTAGGGAAATTTTTTTTAGATTTTCGGGTTTTACCGATAATCGGATTGACATACCATCACATAAGTCTATTTTACATACAAGCTCTGCTTTAGCAGAAACACTGTACTGTAGTGAGAAATTTACTCGAAACAGGTACATTGTGGGTAACATTTTCTGTTGAGTTATGACAGGCGGGGTCCTTGCGATATGATAAATCTAAGTAAATATAATGACTGGTATAATTATATACTGACGGTTATCGATGTATTTAGCAAGATGGCGTGGACACGAGCTTTGAAGCTGAGAAACTACATGTTCTATAATCGACGTAATTTCGGTTTATTTTTCAAAGATGCAAAAAGATACCTCAACGTATACAGAGGGATAAGGGCAAGGACTTTATTGCGAAAAGTGTCCAGCAGTTCTTTAACAAACATCAAATCTAATCATATAGACAAAATTTAGCGATGCGATGCTTTTATATAGGTAAGAATCGCACTAACGGGGTTACAGTTAATGCTAAAGTCAATAACCTTTACACATTATCTCTCTCAGGGCTTTATTTTGCGGTAAAACCTACGATACATCGTTTAGGTTTCGGTTCTTGTAGCTGTAGTTGTTTCTAAGGTTTTAGCGCGCAATTAGAATGGTGGGATTAATTCGCATACGTCTAACCAGTAAACTACTGCCCATAATCCGCGTCTTGTAATTTAAACCGTGCGCCGCCATTAGACTAAAGCTATCTGTTGATCGTACACTCACGAGTATTGACCTAACCACACTCTAGTATCTTCCCTAGGGACATGTTTATAAATCTAAACTCCTTTTTTGGATGAGCTATTTTCTCCTAAGACGGCTGCAAAGGCTGTTTCGGCGATCCCTACTCCAAACTTCACCGAAGATAACCGGTTCTACCCGAACATTGACGTGTGCGCCCACAAGACCTAAGGCCTGCAGCGTTCTGGTTTCTCGCGCGTTTCGATCTTTAAACTATAACCGTCATCGAGTGAGCATTATTATAATGTATTCTCCTGTTTATGAGCCTACACCAGCGGACATTAGAGATTTTACTGACTCGTTAATAAACTATTGCAACATAACCGTTCAAGATGATGGAAGCCATGACATGGATGAACTGAACGTATCTCACATCTATGGTGATGGTGATGATTCACAGAAGAGAAAGAAGAGCGATGAGGTAGAGGAGAAAGATGAGTCTCAAAGCCATGATGATGATAGCGACGAATCACGGTTCAAGAAGAAGAAGAAGACCGATAAAGGATGTGATTAAATAAATGATGTATTGTTGTTTATAATAATTATATATTTTCAAACGCTAAGCTTTCCTACAATTTTTATTAATAAACTTGTTTTTCCTGACGGTGTTTGAACGTGGACTAACAATGCTGCAGTTAATGCGAAAGGGCGGTGAGATGGGTAACTACAATAAGTGTGAGATTGGCTTTCTTTTCCACTCTGTAAGTTAAATCATACCGCTATTTTTTTTAATTGAGGGCTGATTTTGTATGATTAAGTTAAATCAGTTTGGTATTTTTGAATTGTGGTTGGTTGGTTTTAGCAAAGTGTCAGATAGGTTAATTTTTGAGCTGTAAGCTAGTTTTCGCCGGCTGTAAGTTATGATTTGATTGATAGAGATTGATTTGGTTGATTGATTGAGATTGATCTGATTATTTGCTTTGATCGATCGAACGTGATTTGTTTGGGATTGATCTGCTTAATTGATTTTATTACTTTGATTTGATTAATTGATTTGTATGTTTGAGAAAGAGACGATAGAGACGAGGGAGAGACGAACACGATCAACCTCCATTACAGAAATCATTCTTTAGTTTTTACACCACTAGGTGGCACCATAAACGACCCTAATTGGTCCTAGAAATATACCGCTAGGCGCCGCCGTCTCTATTACAGAAAACGTTCGCTAGTT
The DNA here is from genome assembly GCA_036346205.1 of Vesta saturnalis. Taxonomy (NCBI): domain Eukaryota; kingdom Metazoa; phylum Arthropoda; class Insecta; order Coleoptera; family Lampyridae; genus Vesta; species Vesta saturnalis. Next base: position 6,885,047 of record JARFJB010001442.1, read on the forward strand.
TAAAAATATATCAATAGATGGTGCCACAAACAAGACCCTAATTAGCTTTAGAAATATAACGCTAGGTAGCACCACCTTTATTACAGAAAATATTCATTAGTCCACACAACTAGATGGCTAAACAAATTCAAATTTCACAACAAGGGGACCACGACAGGAGGGCGCAGACCTAACACAAGTTCCTATATTTGTCTTATAAGTTATCATTAGGGCCCCTTATTAAAATACTATTTCCAGCCAGACATGGGAGCCAAGACAGGGGTGTAAAGGCCCGAAAGCAAGTTGCGAAGATTATGTCTGTCTTATAAGTTAGCAATAGGCCTATTATTAGAATGCTGGTTCAAATTTCTTGCAATAAGTAATCAGAATGTAAACACTTAAACACAAATTCAAATTTCCCACCAACGGACCAGGGACTAAGACCCGAAAACAAGTTGCAAAGCCCTATGCCTGCATTATAAGTTAGAAATAGGCCCCCTTATTATAATACAAGTTCAAATTTCCCCTCATAGATGGCACCGCAAACAAATTCAAATTTTTGGTAGAGGGGCATGGGCCTGAGAGTAAGTTGCTCAGCCCTACATCTGTACTACAAGTTAGAATTACACCCCTTATTACAATACAAATTCGTATTTCCAGCCATAACCTGCAGAGACTTAAATACAAATTAAAATTTTCCGCCAATGGGGCCTCGACAAGGGGCAAAGCCTCGAGAGCAAGTTGCGCAATCTTACACCTGTCTTACAAGTTAGCATTAGACCCCTTATTATAATACAAATTCAAATTTTCCGCCAAGGGACCGCGAACAAGTTGCGATCACAAGGGGCGAAGACCCGAGAACAAGTTGCGACGCCTGTATTACTATCTCGGTTATGTCCGGGAGGGTTGGAGTGGGGATAGTCAAAACAGCCTTCGCCGAAAGCCTCGCGTCGCGAAATTTTACCTATATGAGACCTTTAGTGTAATATACCTTCAGTCTAATAGCGGCGCACGGTACGCGAATCAATCCCACCATTCTAATTGCGCGCTAAAACCTTAGCAACAACTGCCGAAAAATACTTTGTTACAAGGACCGAAGTGAAAGTGCTAACTATACCTGTGGGCATACAGCGGAAATTATCGGATAATGTCTTCCTGGGTCAGTTACCTAAGCGATGTATCGTAAGTTTTACCGCAAAATAAAGCCTTAACATTAACTGTAACCCCGTTAGTGCGATTATTACCTACATGAAAGCATCGCAGCGTTAAATTTTACCTATATTATTAGATTTGATGTTTGTTAAAGAATTGCTGGACACTTTTCGCTATAAAGTCCTTGTCCTTATCCGTCTGTATACTTGGAGGTATCTTTTCGCATCTTTGAAAAATAGAACATGTAGTTTTTCAGCTTCAGAGTTCGTGTCCACGCCACCTTGCTAATTACATCGATAACGGTCAGTATATAATTATACCAATCATTATATTTACTTAGATTTCCATATAGCAAAGAGTAAATTTCTCACTACAGGTTTATGTATAGTGTACGCTACTTATTTCTATAAACGCGCTTTAATATCTTCCTTAGAGGCCTGTTTCTAAATATAAGTTCCTTTTTGACAGGGGCTATTTCTGCTAAGGCAGAGCTTGTATGTAAAATAGACTTATGTGATGGTATGCCAAAATCCCATTATCGGTAAAACCCGAAAATTTTAAAATAGTACTCTAATAAGCGGTCAGCATGCATGCTTAACCTAATTACAAAATCTAAAACTGGTTTTTTTTACAGAGGCATTTCTAGTGAGACAGAACTTTTATGTATGTAAAATAACATAGAGGCGAAATCTATCTTAAAGAAGAGCACACAGGTAATTCGCTGCATACATCACAATATTAAATAACTTGTTTGCGCAAATATATATTTGATTTTGGCTGTTGACGGTTTGATAGACATTTTATTCTAAGTTAGTTAGTAATTTAATTTAATTATAACAGCTTCGCAATTGCATTGATTCTCTATATGTACGGTGTTTATTATTATTGTTTACGTCCAATAGCGAAATCGTACATTCACTTTTGTATAACAAGTTAATTAACTCTTTTATTATCATTATATATATATATATATATATATATATATATATATATATGTAATATTTAGACCGTAATGTTTTTTTGCAGCAGCAATTTTTTAAAATATTTGTAACCACATTAATTAACGCGATGTCGACGACTGATTGCCACTTTTCTATTCATAATAAAGTTTTATAACTGTTTAATAATAATAAACACATATTAAGAGGCACAAGAACAGATTCCTGTCTTACTAGACAACGGCCCCTTATTATAATACAACCCCCAGTGCATAAATAAATTAGGTCACAGCCTTTAGATGGAAAAAAAAAGTAATAATAATTATGCAATATCCTTTGATAAAAACAACCCTAATTAATAACAGATTAAATGTTTTTTATTCTCAGAACACTGCATGCGCACGCATTTACCTACACTGCAGGGGTTGAGCTTTAAAAAATTTCTTAATACAGCGAAAAGGGTCCGATTAGGTTGAAAATTCCATCAAGGGGTTGAAAAGGCCTCTGAAAAGAAACCATAGGGGTGAAACAATACGATCCCCACATGGGCATATAAAAAAATGGTGGGTTTTTTCCAAAAAATCCAAGATGGCGGCGCAAGTGCCTCACTACTACATCCGCAGATGGTATTGCTATATTAACAAGAAAATCCAGTTCTGAGCCTATAAAATTCATTTTAGTAAAAATCAGAATTGTGTCTTTATTACTAATGTAAATGGTAACAATATAATCAATTTTTCAAATTGCAACAATGCTAGTGAAATTGAACCTTGTTAATGGTTTGTGAAACATCTCCTCTTCCATCAGGAAAACTAACACTAAATTGTTCTTTTGTTGTGGTTATACACTCGACGTAATAAATTTTATTTAATTGGAATTCAAATTGTTAATTATATTAAAATACGATAATCAGTTATGCAATTTGCACATAACGTTTAAGGAAAGTAGGAAGCCAATCACGCTAGTTATATATACGAAACCACGCATAAATATTTAAAATTAATCCAAAAGTAACCGATTTTTTATCATGGGTAATTACTACACGATAATAATAGTGAAAGTAGTCTATGCGAGATAGGTAGTTTATTACACATACAGACCATTATCTATAAATCAATAAATTGTTATCGACATTTGAATAAGTACATTTGCAAAAGTGTAATGACGTCAATTTTATGTAGATTATGTCCAAAGCCGAAGAACAAAGAATTTCACAGAGGGGCCAAGGATGTACTTTTCTATGAATTGCATTCTTAAAACATGTACTAATTATAGACTTTCTCAAACATAACTTGCACAAGGTAAAACTATTCACTCTGTATACCTTTGATATTTAGATTAGAAACATTTTTTTATTACTTAAAAGCGATTTTAATTAAGCGACAACTGTACCTCAAACAAATCAAGTTTTATTAGCGTAGTCAAAATATGATGAACTGTAACGTTTTCAATTCTTTGAAATGTTAATTCTGATTTACCATTCTATTGTGCCCCTTTCTAATTTTTCATCAACGTAATTTACATTCACTGACATTTTTGCGACAAATGCTGAATAATGATTATTATATTTTCTGTTATTACATGTCTAAAATTTACATTATAGTATCATACACTGCGGTTGTATAATGCTGTAAGTACATAATAAGATCAAGTACTAACATTTATTGTTTTACATTTGAAATAATTTACATATTAACTTTAACACAACTTTACAATTTTAATTAATTTAAAAAGATAATATATATTACATAATAGTAAATAAGGCAAACGATTCCGAAATATAGGTATAACTTTATAAATAACTGCAATCATTTTAAATAATATGTTTTAAAACATGATGAGAGATTCTTACAAAATAGGAACCATTGTGGTTGCAAATCTGTATATTAAATTTAATGGGATTTTATAGGTCATTTTTAATAAATTTAGACATTGCTTCTCTTTTCACTAGAAAAATATCACTTTATCTAGTTAAAAAAACAATCAGTAGAATAAAATTTCTAGTAATAATTGTATGTAGTTTAATATTAGGTATTATTATGTAATGGACGATCTTCTTTCTGATCGAAGTTAGTATTCCAATTACTACCTTTTTAAACAAATTACGCATTCCATCAGATAAATCCAAATTAACTCTAAAATTATTTAATTTATACGATCCTAACCTTCAGTTTACGATTGAAGAAGAAATTGATGGCTGTGTTCCATTTTCAGACATAAAATTAATTAGAAATTCCAAAATTGTTATACTTGATTGGTACATCAAACTTACAAAGTCAGGCAGATTTCTAAATTTTTTATTTCATGAATAAAGATTAATTTAGAAAAAAAAAATAGAATAACTAAAATATGTCGTTCAAAATTTCTTAATAAAAATTTAATGATCTTACAACAAATATCTTAAAAAAATTCATGTCGTGAAAAATTGTTAAATAAACTACTGTTTAGTAATCATTTAATCCAAAGTTCTAATAATAATAATAATTCTAACTTTGATCACAAAAAAATTTACATTAAAATTATAAGTATTTTTTAATGGTATATTAAAGTATAAGTGGATAAAAAGGTCTTTAAAACACGCGCGATTTTTCGAGCACGACGGCGCAGCACGAATACTTTACGCTATTTTTTTTTATTGGTGCACTTTGAAATTAATTGAAATTAATATAAGTTTTCGATATAAACATATATCCAAAAATCCTTCGATTCCAAGATACAGGGTGTCAAAGTTTTGTAAAATTTTTCGATTTTTTTTAATAGCTTCCACAGTTTTTCAGATATTTATTTGAAATTTGAGTAGTTTAAATTTTTTTAAATTCTACAGGATGGTCCATTTTTGGGGGTGTCGGTACCTTAATCCCCCACAAACTTTTTTGTGGTACGCCCCTGGTGTATTTTAATTTCGATTTCTTATTCAATTTAGAAAAAAATTTGTCTCTTGAGTTTTTTCGTAAAGTGCACAATTTTCGAGATAAATGAGAAAAACTGTTCAAAAACATAGGAATTTTAGTTTACTGCTTTTTCGCATTTTTCTCAAAAACAATGCGTTTCTCGAACAAATGTAACTTATGAAGAATTGTTTAAATGTAATTGACATGCCAAGTTTTTTTTTAAGTCAGTGTCGCACCCCGAAGAGGTTTGGGGGGAAAAGAGGTTCTGAAACCCAAAAAAATAGGACACCCTGCTAGTAAATCTGCGAAGATAATTAGAGTAGGCTATGATGCATAGCAATCATTTGATATCTGACATTTTTGACAACTTAAAACGTAAATAAAGTTTAATTGCGTTTGCGTGTAAACAATTCAGTTGAATTTATTTAAGTGTTTACGTGTTTTTTAAAATGCCTAATGTGTTTACAAACGCCGAATATGCGGACATACACTTTATTTACGGTTTCACTAATGGAAATTCTTCTGAAGCGGTTAGGGAATATCGTCGGAGATTTCTCAATAGAAGACAACCTGACATAAAAGTGTTCAGGGAGGTACATCGTCGATTTAGAGAAGGTGGTTTAAAAAAAACGTAAGAGGTCATGATATACGGAATGACAGACATAGACCTGAAATATTGCGTTTGTTTAACAATAATGATCGCTTAAGTTCTCGTGCTGCTGCAAGACAACTGAATGCTCAAAACCTACGGGTATCCAAAAGTAAAGTTTTACGAACATTGCATAAGGATAACAGAAAATCATTTCACTTACAACCCGTGCAACATCTAAGGCCTGGAGATGTTCCAAAACGAATTGAATTTTGCAACTGGATTATAAGATCGGTTGAAAGAGACAACTCATTTTTACGGAAAATATTGTGGACGGATGAGTCTACATTTACTCGCCGAGGGGTAGTAAACTACCATAACCTCCATGTTTGGAGCAATTAAAACCCACATCAAATCAGGCCGCGGTCCTTCCAGACCGAATTTAGCTTAAATGTATGTTTGGAAGTCATTGATAATATCTTGTGTGGTCCATTTTTCCTCCCCTCCCGGGTAAATTCACAAGTATTTTTGAATTTTCTTGAAATGATTTGCCCATTTGTTTGGAAGATGTTCCGCTAGATTTAAGACACGAAGCTTGGCTACAAATGGATGGTGCACTAGCACATTTTGGTAGAAACGTACGCGAATGGTGTGATATAAATTTTCCACAAAAGTGGATAGGACGGTTAGGAAGAGATGTGGACCATGTACCAGCAACAGGGCCAGCCACCTGGCCGCCTAGGTCTCCCGATTTGACCGTTCTCGACTTTTTTGTGTGGGGGTATCTTAAAGACGTAGTGTGTGCTACTCCAGTTGATACAGAAGAGCAGCTACATGCGAGGATCGAGGAAGCATGTGAGACCCTGCGCAATAGACCACATCAATTATCCGATGCTGTAAACTCAACATATCGTCGTTGCCAAATGTGCATTAATTCAAATGGATTTCATTTTGAACAAAATTTACAAAATTTTATATAATATGTATGTACATATTTATTGTAGTTAATTAAATAATTGGTGTTTGTAATTTCGTTTATTAAAGTTAAACAATCTCGAAAATCGTGCACTTTACGAAAAAAAATCAATAAACACAATTTTTTCTAAATTGAATAAGAAATCTAAATCTGCAATCAAAATACACAAGGGGCGTACCACTAAAAAATTTGTGGGGGATTAAGGTACCGACACCCCCAAAAATGGACCACCCTGTAGAATTAAAAAAAATTTTAAATGCTCAAATTAATGCTTCTTGATAAGGTAATAACTTCACCAAATTTCAAATCAATATCTGAAAAACTGTGGAAGCTATTAAAAAAAATCGAAAAATTTAAAAACTTTGACACCCTGTATCTTGAAACGAAGGATTTTTGGATATATGTTTATATTAAAACATATATTATTTTTAAAGTAGAATATGCCCTCGAAGTTATGAGCATAAAATTCGGACCACTGTATATATATATATATATATATATATATATATATATATATATATATATATATATATATATATATATATATATATATATATGTCCAAGACAAGGAGGTTCACTATGGGGATTTCGGAAACGGCAAGATATACAATTGCGGTTAAATGAGAGAAAATTTGGGCATCTGGGAGTTTTTAAACTGACGAAATTCCGAACCGTCCCTAAGGAGATATAGGCGGTTGAAATTTCTTCAAGGATACTGTTAATAATGAACGATATGGCGCTGTGCTACAAGTTTCTATTGATCAATTTCATGATGACGAATTGCAAAGAGAGTTTCTCTCAGCATGACAATAGATATGTACATACAGCTCCAGAAACAACAAGATTTGTTTGTACAGCAGTACTTTGATGACCTTTGACCCTTGGATTATTTTTATTTGGTCATCTGAAAAATATAATTTATAGAAATCGTTTGCATATACTTGCCAAATTACGCGCAGCTATAGAAGCGGCTGTACACAACATAACAACAATTGGAGGCAGTTTTTGAAAGCATGAAAAGGAGAGTGGATGTCTGTCTCGATAATGGCGGCGATCACTTTGAACACTTATTATAATATGCGATTGACGACTTTTACCTAGTACACAATATATAAAGGCAACTTAATCACGTTTAAATTACCAAATAATTTGTGTAATTTCGAATAAATTTAGCAGCATTTAAACATTAAAAGGCGTGTTAATTTTATTTAATATTTGTAAGGTTATGCTTATATTATTTCGTATTGTGCATTATGAGAAGCGGCAAATGGTGACTAACATCATGTTTCATAAGAGCGGCCGTGTCAATCATTATTGGTATCTCTGTACATTTTGCAAAAGCTTGGCAAACAGTACAGGATATATATACGAGCCCCGTCCCATCTCAATTGGCCCTCCAATATTTTTTCTTTTTAAATAAAATTATGCTAATTCACGGTAAATTTAATTTAAGTATTTATTTTTATTATCATTTGTGACAACATTTTAAACAATTTAAAACATTTTACTTTAAATCATTTTTTAATTGTTAAAAACATATTTTTATACAAAAAAAATAGTTATTTGCTTTTCTCGAATTTATTATTTTCTAAGAATCTTTGAATATCTGAAATAATCAAGCTTTGGCTTTGTCCAACAAAAGAAAGTTTTTTTTTTTTTACTATTAGTAAAAATGACGCGTGGAAAGGTTGTTGATGAAAAAATTCGCTCAATTATTATCAATTTATTTAAAAAGGGAAAATCAAACGCGGAAATTGGCGATCTAGTTAATTTATCAAAGTTTACTGTCAGAAATATCATTCGAGTTTATAAAACAACGGGTACAATAGCTACAAAACCTCGGTATGCCTCGAAATCCAAAATATCAGATGCTGATAGACGGGCATTGAAGAAGATTATTAGAAAAAAACAGGCGTTCGAACTATGATGAATTATCTGTTCTTTGGAGCGATGCGGTGGGGCGAAGTGTTTCAAGATCCACGTGCCATAGAGAAGCCCTTAAGTTAGGTTTTGAAACTTACAAGGTAATTTTATTGAAACTTTTTCCAAAAAAATTTTTTGTAATTTTACTAATTTTCTTTAGGCGAAAGAAAAGCCACTCTTAACATTAAAACAAAAGAAAAACCGGCTTAAATGGGCTAAAAGTCACATTAATTGGACGAGTGATGAATGGAATAGTGTCCATTGGAGTGATGAGTCTCGTTTTGAAGTTTGTGTTGGGGACAATCGAAGCAGAGTTATTCGTCAGAAAAATGAAGCTTTCAATTCAGATTGTTTAAAAAAGAAAGTAAAATTTCCTGCTTCAGTTATGGTATGGGGTTCAATGTCTGCTAGAGGTGTTGGAAAACTTCAGTTCATTGATGGAATTGTAAAGACCAATAAATATTTATTTATTTATTCAACAATAGCTTAAAGCTAATTTACAAATCTTTAATTTAAAATACTTATACATTATTTTCTTTTTTTTTTTTTTTTAACTATAATTTACTTTTCAAGGCACTAAGATCAACATTTTTTTTAATGAGGTTTTGAAATCTACAATATTTTTCTTACTTCTTAAATCTACTGGTAACATATTATAAAATTTTAAACCAGTATCAAAAATAGATTTCTGCGTACTCTTTAAATTTTTCAAATCTCTATAAAAATTTGTACATCCTCTAGTGTTATATTCATGTATATCACTATTTTTTTTTACTAGACCAGATAGATATTTTGGTAACTGCTCTGTATCAATTTTATAAATAAAGACTAGGACATCATACAAAATTTGATCACTCACACTAAATAAATCTAATTTTGATAACATTTCGGCAACTCTGGTATATCTGTTTACATTTAAGATTGCCCTAAGCGCTCTATTCCAAATGACTTCTAATCTATTTAACAAATTACTACTTACACAAAACAACAATGAATTACAAAATCTTACATGAGGCATAACAATTGACATGAAGACTTTCTTTTTAGAATTTAAAGACAAAACATTTCTTAACCTACATATAACACCTACTTTTTTAGACAACTTCTTTTCTATATATTCAACAAATTTAGAGATTTTAAGAAAATCGTTACTTCCAACAATGACAGATTTATTGCAGAATAATAATAATTTTGTGTTCCAACAAGACGGGGCGGCCTGCCATACATCAAGAAAATCTTTAATCATAGTGTCCCACTTTTGGAGTGGGTGGCAAACAGTCCCGACTTGTCACCAATAGAAACCCTTTGGCACACAATGAAAAAACGATTACGAATACAACCAGCTAGAAACGTAGTCGAATTAAAACACAAACTTCAAAATATTTGGGATACTTTCACTCAACATCAGTGTCAAAACTTAATAAGTACGATGCCCAAAAGAATTCAAGCCGTAATTAAAAATAAAGGCGACGTCACACAGTGGTAAAGGTTTTTGGATTTTGTATGTTTTCCTTGTTTTTAACAATAAAAAAAATTTAAAGTTAAATGTTACAATAAAATGTTTTAAATTGTTTAAAATCTTGTTACAAATGATAATAAAAATAAATACTTAAATTAAATTTACCGTGAATTAGCATAATTTTATTTAAAAAGGAAAAATATTGGTGGGCCAATTGAGATGGGACAGGGCTCGTATATATATATATATATATATATATATATATATATATATATATATATATATATATATATATATATATATATATATATAGGGTGAGTATTTTTCATTATTTGTATGGGGATCTCGGAAACCTTAAGAGTTACATATTTGCTTAAATGGGAAAACATTTGCTTCTTTAGAAAGGCTAATCCAGAGACGCTTTTGTTGATTTAAGAAAACGCATGACTTCCTAGATATTTTTAAAAAAAATTCTCCAAAATCGTTTCAGCGCTTTAATTCGTTTATTTCTAACGATAGATAAAAATTGTTTAAATACAATTTGTAGATAATTTTGTGCCGAATAACGTCACCGTACTAGTTTTTTTAATTTCGCTTAGCAAGTTATGAAGCAAAGTTGAATTTTTTTAAATGGAAACCATAGTTAGCTATGCCACATTTTAATAGTGCATTTTTTTTCTGATTGTAATGGTGCAAGGGTTGTATCGCTTATTTTAATAAATAAGAGCACCGTACACGTTTTTCTATTATTAGGTTTAACACAAATCATATCTTTCCATGGGAAACAAAAGAAATTTACAGTAAGTATTCGAAATGTCCACCATTATTATCGACACACATGCCATACCTTTTGCAATCATGCTGAGTTGCATATGATCTTTTATTATTCCAAATACAAAAAAGTCTAAAGGTGAAAGATCAGGGGAACATACAGCCAATAAAACAGAACCATTTCTGACTATCTACGAGTTTAGAAAAATGTCATCTAAATATCTTTTTTAACTTGCGCCTGGGGTGGGCTGGAGCACCGTCGTGTTGACACCACTGTATGTTTGCATGGGTTTGTAAATTTAAATCATTATTGTTAAAAACTTCCCTAAGAAATTGTAAATATCGATTTCCAGTTAAAGTCCCATTAAAAATAAATGGCCCAACAAGCTGCGAATTAATAACACCGCACCATAAATTGAAGCCAAACTTAATCTTAGGTCGCTTTTCTTGTAAACGGTGAAGATTTGCTTGAGCCCACAGGTGTTCATTATGGGGATTGAACATACCACAGTTTGTCATGGTACATATTTATGAACCAATTACAAAAATTTAATCTTCTTTCATCATCACCAGGGGGCAAAGTTTGTCCAACTGAATATTTATAAGGATGGTATTTATGTTTTGCCAAAGCTCTCACTACTGTGCGTCTTATGCAATTTGCCGTGTTGATGTAGATGGATTTTGATTAACAATAGCTAGAATATTTATCAGCACGTTTTCATCAATATTACCCCTATTTCTGGGCTTTACAAAACTCCCAAACTCTTTTAAATTGTTGTGTAGACTCTTGAAGGTGTCGAAAGATGGTTGAGGGCGATCAAAATGCAATGAAAGATAGCGTTAGGCCGGTCGTTGACTGTTTTTGTCACAAATGATGTAACATTCAATCATATCAAGTTTTTCGAAATTTGCGTACACCATAATTAATTTTCTAAAGCAACTCGACACTGACAAAATCGATAAGAATTACATTAACGAACGAACTGTCAAAGATGAAGATAAACAACGCTACAGTTCTTTACTATTATTTTCCATGGCAAAATATGATTTTTGCTAAACCTAATAATAGAAAAACGTGTATTGTGCTTTTAATTATTATATCATTACAATCAGAAAAAAATGGACTATTAAAATATGTCATAGCCAACTATGGTTTCCATTAAAAAATTCAACTTTGCTTCATAACTTTAAAATGCTAAGCAAAATTAAAAAACTACTACGGTGACGTTATTCGGCACAAAATTATCTACATATTGTGTTTAAACAATTTTTATCTGTCTTTAGAAATAAACGAATTAAAGCGCTGAAACGATTCTGGAGAATTTTACTTTTTTACAATATCTAGCAAGTCATGCATTTTCTTAAATCAACAAAAGCGTATCTGGATTACTCGTCTAAAGAAAATGTTTAACTCTTATGGTTTCCGCGATCCACATATAAATAAAGAAAAAAAAAACTCACTAAAACATACTTTACTCAAAAATTGTGTTTTTCATTTGAGACAAAAATTTTATACACAACATTGGTATAAATTTATAGTTCATGTTAATTACCGGAATCAAAAGTCAAAACGTTGTACAGTAAACAGTGAAAGTAGTTTAGAGAACGATGAAGAATGTTAAATAATGCTGTTTGTAGTAAATAAATTAGATATGTTTAGACAAAAAATTTAAGTGCATTACTACAAAATAGATTATCATGATTTAAGTACCACTTTTTGTGTCGTAATTGTTTATTGTATTATTTGTATTAGAAAATAAAACTTGATTTTGAATAAAATTAATTATCAATAAGATGGTGAAGAATTTTGAGTAAGAAACTGGTTTAGACATTCACTTTCCTTGTAATTGACCTTTGGCTTTAGCCCAATAGCTTAATATGCACATTAGTATCATAGATAACCTAATTAGAATACATTGACCATTAAAAAAGGAAATTATGGAAATTGATGCTACTTTTATCACGTTTTTGTTACTTTTACACACGAAATAATATTTTATTATGCATAAATTGTAAATAGTATTTTTGCTATATATATATATATATATATATATATATATATATATATATATATATACACGTTAATTTTGCTCTGCTCATTTGGTAATATCACAGTCAACAATTTTAATCTTATGAAGGCTGTAACATTTGCTTTAGTTACATTGATTTAGTGCACCTTATACAATTTCGTCATACTTCACACATAATGACAAGACCATTAACACACTTTTTCTAGTAGGCATCAAAATACAAGAAGCTTTTCATAAAACAAGCAGTTAACTACAGACCAAAAGAAAATAACACATGAAAGAAACAAGAACCTACAATCCAATGTCTAGAACAAAAGCCAATCAGTGCACAGAATTAAATCCAATTTTATCCAGATTGAGTAAACTAACACACGTAACTGGACATCGCTTCAAAATTAATCTTAATGGCGTAGAAATTGTGTATTAAAACGAAAAAGCACATCAATACACTGTAATATTACCAACTTAATTATATACTGATTGACGGACGGAAGGATATTAGACAGTGAAGTGCATTAAGTATCGAAGAAGTGAAAGGAAAAGTACATTTCAGATGTCATCGAAAGTAAATCCAGTTTTTGGTTTATATTTGTGTTAATTTTAAGATAAACAGGTGAACGAATATTAACATTTCAATAAACTAAGTTGGGATTTTCAATTTTATAGCGACGAGTGCGATAAAACGTCTTATGAAACAAGTTTCTTAACTTTTTTTTTATTTTGTGTATTTATTTGGAAAATTTAGAAAATGATAAGTTTCATAATTTTGACTATAGCTTGCCAACAATGGTATTTGCCTGTTTGAGATCGAATCAATATAGGTTATTAAAACTTTTATGCGGGTATAAAGTACATTTACGAATCAATTTAGATAAATTGCAACTTTAGCGCCCGCGAACTACTTCGGTGCCCGTGGGCGATAAAGTAGATGTGTTTTTTTCAAACTTCACATTCAGTTAGTAGTTAGACAAAAATGGCAATCACCTATTCCAGTTTCACCTTATGGGTTACTTACTTACACGTTGCGATCCATAAACGCCTGTTTTACGTCCTTGATACATAATGACAACGTTATGTCACTCAATTTTGATGACATAAGGAAGCTCATTATGGTACCATAATGAATTCATTATGGGACTAAGTACCATAATGAAATTCTACATGAAAAACATGTGATGGTGAGATCAAAAAAGTTTATTCAAAATGCATAACTATGTACAAAACTATTTATTATAAATGATAAAAGAGCAATTACTACAATTTGCAATATTAATTCCAATGGATTCTAGAGTTTTATCAGTAGTTGATGCTTATCGTAAACTTGTAATCCTGTTTGGTTGTTGGCACCAAAAATTGCTTCTGATATTTTTATCTTTTGCTCTTTCGAATTTTCAATGTAACCTTCAGCAACAGTATTGCTTTTCCATCCGCCATGGAGTTTCACGGTACACAGATCAGCTCCAGAATCGACCATAAATTAAGCAGACGATCGCCGAAAACAATGTCCGGTATATTCTTCAGGGTGAGGTAAATTCAAAAAAGTGGCAATAATTTTTGACATTTTACCAAAGGTGAGAATTCCAACGGGTTGTTTCATGCATTTTTTATTTTTATAAGTGACAGAAAAACGTTTGTGTTGCAAGGTCGTATTTTCACATATTGTGTGACAAGTTACACCATATTCAATCCTGGGATATTCCCCGATGTTACAAAAAATTCTCGCATTACCTTTGTTTTTGTATTCGGTAAAGTAATTCTAAAAACGGATCCTTCATCTATCACATTTTCAACAAGCATATTTGTCAGTTCCTCTCTTCTGCATGCTCCACTTAGTCCAATTATCATAGCTACTTTTTTAAATAAATATGTATCATCTGATGCTTCCGTTAAAAACTTTGTGACATCTTGTTTAGTAAAAATTTTGGATTTTTTAGCTCTGTAACCTTCTGATTTACGTTTTAGTAATGCAACCAGCTGTAGGTACTTACTAATATCGACGTTATTTCTTGTTAATAAAATACTTCTTATCATCGAATAATACGACCAGAGAGAAGATGGTTTTCTTTCCTTAGATAAGCATTCAAAGTAAGCCAAAAATACTTTTTCATGAGTGATATTCTAGATTTTCTTAGTAGAATACCATTCTTCGTACCGATTAAATGCTATTTCATATACACTCCGTGATTTTTCTGGCAAAAGGGAGTCCACGATATTTCGCGTCATTTCTTCCAAATCAGAAGGTAAATTACCAGTTTCAGAATCAATTATTATTATTTAAATTATATTCAATTCTACGTGACAATTGTGTTTGACAGGAGATAAATAACTATTGCTGTTACAACCTGACGTTGTCAAGGAAATGGCAAAGCACAGCTCACTAACCTACTAATATTTTAAACTACACATATACTTACCGCTTTAAAAATAGTTGTCATTGTGACATGTAAAAAATGCAGTTTTTAATTTTTCGAAAATGTTTTAATATAAACGCCATCAGATAAAATTTTGTATGTAATACGGATCATAAACAATCATTATGGCACACATAATGATCGTCTTTATGATCCTTATTACATAAATTACTATTACCTGCTACTAAAGCATTACAAACGATCATAAATATAATAAACCAATAAAAAATTAAATAAGTTGTAGTCCGCTGTTAGTTAGAATAAGCCAACTAATATATACAAAAGAATTTATCAAAGCTAATGAAGGGTGTGTTTTACACAAAAAAAAATGTGAATGGCATAACGTGAGAGAATATTAACATTTTATCTTGAAACACGTAATAGATATTGGGTTTGGAGTATCGTAACCATTACATTACATTAATCAGGAATAATTCAATACAAACATAGATTATGCTTATTTACATATACAGCTAAATGTTTAGGTTTAGAGTTATTGTTATATTCAATTCGAAAATTCTAAATTGACGACAAGACAGTTTTTTCATGTGTGAAATAAGTTCTTCAATTTATATCATTTCTGGTATGGTTTACAACAAAATTCTCTGATACTCGTACCGATTTTCAAAATTCAAGACGAAGATCAAACGTATTTGTATTAAATTATTATAAGTTTTTGTTATGAACCAATACGTTCAAAAGTAAATATGTAATTAAAAATTATTATTAATTTTATTAAATACATAATTAAAATACATTAGTTCTATATACATCAAGACAAAGTTTACATCGAGTAAGGCTTGTGCTTCGATAGCGAAGTTGGTTAGCGCGGTACTATAGCAAAGTACAGGTCGTGGTTTCAAATCCTACTCGAGGTAAACTTTTTATTTATCTAATAAAATTAATAATAATTTTTATTTGTCTTAGTTTATTAAGCATTCCTATTGTAAATTTATGTAAAACGAATTCATTTCAGATAAGAACAGTTTATGTTACAATAAATTATGTTTACAACAAAGAACTTCGTTTACATACCAACATGAAAAAAAATGTTCCTAGGGTCAAACATTACAACACTCGTTTTAGAGTCATAATGTGCATATATAAACGCAAAATAAACAAAAAATCATTTTACATATTGTAGGTGTTAAATGTCAATGTTGAAATGCTATACAAATTGTTTCATCTTACTGTGGCGAATTTTGATAAAAGTTTATTACATAATATGCATGTAAAATAAATTTGCACTTGCACAATAAAAATGTATAGCATGCAATTGTTTCTTTAAGATACTAAGATACTGAAATGTCAGTACTGAACAGTTTGCACGAAGATAAATACAGAACTATGATATGAGGGTAACTAAGAAATAAGGAAGATGCACAGATTTAGTTAAAGTTATACTTAATATTTTAATTACAATTTTACCATTATTGTCCATCAGCCTCCATACAATTTGATACATTTCAACATTTACCCTTCGGACTTTCGAAACGAATGCAATTCGAAGATAGTAAAGAGCCAAGTGGGAGCGACAACTCATACATTAGTCTTCAAAAATGTTTGGTGCGACTGACGTTGTGAGTAGGCGCGTTGTTGCTGGGCAAAAACAATCTATAATAAATTGGATAGCAATTTATACAGCTCGTTACAGTTTTTATCGAATACTGCAATGACTTCAAACGTTGATTAATTTGTTACATAACGCACTAGGCGCCTGTAAAGCGGGTTGTTCAACTAGACTTGACGAAGTAGATCATTGCACTCATCACAAGACATCAATAATTTTGCATGGCTGTAGAACTGAAAAAATAACCCATAGATGTAAATCTCAATTGAAAACATAAATTTCGAAAATTTACTTAAACTTTGTAAATACGCTCGCTAGCTTCAATCGAGAGCAGTAGATAAGCAACCAATTTATCAAACGTAATATTTAAAGTCCGCTAGTATAAACTAAATATTTTCGTCAACCAGTTTTTTTCCAACCTTCCCATAGGCGTCTAACGGGTTTTAATTAATACTAGATTTAATAAATTAATTGGTTGCATTATACCCATTAATCAGTATTTTAATAATTGTAAAATATTTCTGTGTTAAAGTTACATAACTTGTTCTAATAATTTTAATTGTAATTTTGTGTAATTACTCAATACTAAAAATTAGTTAAGTAGTCAATCATATAACTACTTAAACGCGAAATTCACAAACATTCAAGTTTGCAGGTTCGAACAATTATTCACTCCCGAAATTTAAAATAGCAAGGAATCTTTTGCGTCGCCCTGTATATACATATAACTCAAATTAAATATCAACCTGATCAGGTAATTAACATAAAAATCAATAACACTCTAATTTTAAATAATAAATTTTGACGGTATATCCCTTTCATTGCAAGTTATACTTATGTATATGTTTATTTTAAAAATTATTTTAAATAGCTAGCCTAATTAAGACGGTAGTTCAGTTACAAAAAATGGTGTGGAGAAATGTGAAAAAATCTGAATTTGTCCAGTTTGCTAATGTATGAATTAAAGTGATAACGATTCATCTAAATAGAGTAAGGAGTTTTTCTTTTATCGTAGTCACTACAGGGACGACTTTCAGAGAACAGTTTTAAAATTGGCCAATGAAGTGATCGAAAATATTTCTGTTAAATTCGATATATCGCTTTTCTTCGTCTTTCTAGAATGAAGATAATGATTTTTCATCCATGTTTACAAATTTATACTTAAAACATGCGAATACTATACGAACCAAAGCTTGAATCAAAATTCCATTTTTCCGTAACTCTTCTCATACTTAAAACACATTTATACATTTATTTTCAGCTGGATATAATTGATTTTTCAGAATCTATTTGATGTTAAATTCTCAAATATCTCATAAAAATTACAATTATGTACTTAAGATCACGGTAAGATTAGACCGTTTTAATTTTTTCGAGATATTTGAATTTTGCTATTTATTAACAAAAAAACTTTAAAGATGGTGTTGGTAAACAGTAACTATTATTTTACTGGTACGTTTTAAAAACGTATTTGTGAAAGAATTTTTGCGTTTACTCGAATTTTTATGTAAAACATCCCTAAATCAACGTTACTAAACGATTGTTAACTAAGGAATCGTAACCCACGTGATATTCCTGTTAATTTTCCGTTATTCTTTAATCTCCTTCTATGATAGCTCTTAGAGTTAATGAATGAAAATTACCATGTACAATGCACTCAATATTACCTACGAGTTGCCTTAATGGAAGTTTGGAAGGGCGTTATTTTTTTACATGTCAAGATCTCCTTTACAATCTTAATTATTTTGCGCAGATTCACTAGATCATAGGTTTAATATTAATTAGGGAAACAAAATTTTATTTTTATTGGGATACATTTTAATGAAAACGTAAGATTTTACGATTTAAGTTTACAACTATACATAATATCATAAAATAATTGTAGTTATCTAAATGCAACGTATACAGTTTGAAAAAGTTTCAAAAGATAAGTATTTATAAATCTTTAGAAATATTAAAAAGTAACAAAAAATTAAAATAACTTGTGATATATACTTATAGGAGACTTCAATCATAAAACGTTTGATTTAATCAAATTACATCTTGTATATTACGTGTTATTTTCAAATTAGATAAAGGCAAAGATATCTTTGCTTCCATACATATGCAATAGTGGGTGTATAAACCAATATATAAACATTATGTTTTTTGTACAAAATTTGACAGTCACATTTAATCTCAAAATTTACACATGAATGTTTTTGACTGTTTTCGGCTCTCGTTCCTAAAAGACTAGTGAGACGCAGGTATTACAACTGTTATGTCAATATAAAATTTATTCCGCGTAATTCAAATAAAATGAATAAATTAATTTGGAATTCAACTAAATTATGTTTTATTTACATTTTATGAACTAATCCTATTTAGTAAGAAGTCCTGTTTGTATGAACTATTGCTTAGTATAGCCACGTAAGGCTGTATTAATAAACATCGGGAATACTGCGAAGTTTTCATAAAGTTACATTGTTCACCTCTAGATTTGTTTATAAATGTATCCGCATAAGAAAAAACATTATTTATCAAAAAAATATTATAATTTCTTGAATTTTCATTAAACCACTCCCAATGTTGCAGATGCCTTTCAAAATTAAAATGATTTATATCATTAATAGTGATTTTATAGTTTAACTATATTTTTAGTTTGCCGTATAACCAACTCATATTGATATAATGTACTGTTGCAGTCTGACGTGCTTGAATGATTTTGGGGCGTTAAATTGTGCATGATTAACTTTAGATCTACAATTAAGAACATTCTACTTAAAGTGTAAAAAATATTAAAAGAATCTTCCAATACCACTGTGGAAGGAACTAACAAATTCAGCACAAGTTAATGTTGTACTAAGGATGAGGTTGTAGCGTTTTTCCTTAGGGCTAATCAATGCTCATCCAGCTTGGCACTGATTCGTCTGTTCGAATAGTTTTGTACAATAAGATTTAAAAATAATTCGTTGAAGCGCCATAGAGGAAAACTACCTTTGTCATGGGTCCATGATTTTATCAAAGATTTACCGATAATTTTCGAAATCATAAATTATTTGTTAGTATCGTACATCCTAATGTAATGTAAACTCTGGCAATTGGATGCAATAACGCATCAATGTTTGCAGAAGCTTTTCTATCGTAAGGTTTTCTTTTGTCTTTTACGTATTTGAAGGGTTTAAGAATTTTCTTAATATTTTCTAAAACAAAAAAAATGAAGCTTTTGTTGTCGATCAAAGTAAAATGAAAGTTTAAAGGGAAATGTGATTTACATTTTTGGTGTCGATGTTTAGGAAAACCCTTTTACTAAGTTGAGAGGAAACATTCGTTAGTGTCTTTGTAAATAAAGATAGTTTTGTATAAATAAATGTTTTCGTTATTTTAAATTGGATAAATTTCGTTACATCGTATAAAATTAAATTAAACAACGCATTCAAATTATAATATTGTATGGTACAGCTTTTGCAAAAGGTAAAGTTTGCCGTCATTGAGGTGCCGTTTCTGTTGATATGAGTTTGTTTTTAAACAAAGAATTTGAATTCCAAGCACGTTAAATTTAAGGTTGATTTTCGTCGAGATTCTCTTTGTTGCGTTTACAGGGTTACTTAGATAAGGTTTCGATAAGAGGTTGACGATGCAATTTCTTCCGACGATTTTCGAGTTTGAATTCGTTGAGTGCGTACTTGGAAAATTTGAGTAGTCTTTTCTTTAATTGGCTAATTTAATGGAGAGGGTTTAAAAAACCAATGTGGCGATCAGTGAAATTATTCAGGAGAATAGTAGTAGTTTAGGCGTAGAAGCGTCTAGTTTATTGTTACGGTAACGTAGACACTACCGAGGAACAACGTTGACCAAGTGCGTGTCGAAGGAACTATCGTCGCAGGGTTCTCATTCCCTCATAACCCAAATAAGGGATCATATAATTGTTTATCCTTCACGAGATCAGTTTATCGTTGCGTGCAGTTGGTCCATAGGGACTTGTCGAGAACCAGAAAGGCATTTAGTGTTTAAAGCTACCAAGTGCTTTCGTCGTTCTCTGGAGAAGTCTTCGTTTTTTTTGTGGAAAAATCCAACGTTCGTTCCAAAGTTTCAAACGTAAAGTTCACAGTGCGCCGTTAATTAAATAACCTGCTATAAATAAACCAGTTTTTTTGTTAAGTTACAAATAATAAGTGTTGATCAGGACTTGTACATAATTAGCTAAAAGTGATAAGTATCAAGCAAAACTAGGTCACATTAAAGTAAGGCTAATGATTAGCATGTTAATATAACTGTCAGTGTACATACAATCAATTGAAATTTAATCATAACGCGAGTCGAAGGAGAGGCCATTATCAGCTGAGTTTCACGGGAGCTGCTAGCGTCGTGTTAACATCAACCATAGAGCAGAGGTCCTCCTGCTGGTCCGTTCCAGGTGACTGTTACAAAAGGCATCCTCTACCTAAGGTAACATTTCTGTGTTTATTATTATTGTGCTGGGTGATAAATGCTAATAAATTTATGGTGTGTAATTTGTATCATTTTGTTATGCGTTTGTATAACGGTTGAATACGCCTTTTCTTTAAAGGCTAATATTTTTGTTGGTTTATCGTCTAAATTGTAATACAGGCATATCCATCAGCATTATCCAAATTGATTTAAAGGTTTTTTCAAATTTTGTTTAAACTGACGAATTTATATCGAAAATTATGTGGCAAGTGTCATTTATTTGTAAAAAGGAAAGTAACCATTTATTATCTTGGACATTTGAATCAATTTTATAATATATTTTTTTGATAAAGGTCATCGGTAGCTAGCTAGTTTCACCTAGGTGATAAGATTGTAACATTTATATTGATAATTCGATAGTTCTGTTTTTTTTTTATTTGTTCATTCACATTACATATATTTAAGTTATTGGACTTGTTTTTTGAACCTATTATTACACATGTAACGAATCGCAGTTTTAACGTTTATCGTTTAGTTGATTATTAAATTAACGTCATTACATTGTTCTAAGTGTAAATAAAACAATTACGGCCGTAAGCTTTTCAAGTGATTATTTAATTTTGGCGTAACGTTAGAGGCCGACGAATCACTGCATTATTTTTTTTTATGATTTGAGCATAATTAATTGCGACTTGAGGAATTTAATTTCAAGTAGATGTGTACAGAATTAAGTTTTTTTTCTGGTTGTTGAAGTGAAATTATTGACTCGAATTTTCTAGTAACGTAATGTAACAAGAGATTATTGTTTTTTTTACCAAATTATTGATTGATCTTTTTTCACGCAATTATTTTAGTTAAGCATGAAAATGTTTTTGAAGCCTTTCTGGTTGGCGAGACCTACTGGTCCCAGTGCCGCCTGCGAAGGTTACGTTTAGGTAAGCGAGTTATTTGAGTATTTTGAGCAAGCTGAGAACTGACATAATTAGCCATTTCAACCCCTGTCGTGACATTTCAAATACCCTGGCACCCTTTTCGGGTTGTATGTCGTTTCAACCATTATTTGGACTTATATATGATAAACTAACCTACTTGTGCGCAAAATTTAGTACACTGAATCCACCCCGGCCGCTAGCTAGTCAAGTAAAAAGCCAAGTTTATCTGTTATCTCGTTTTACTGCCAGTTTATACCGCAACTCCTTAAAAGATATGACAATAACTTTTTGTCACCTTAAGAAACTTTTATTGTAGATTGCGAATCAACTATCAGACTTTTCGATTATCTGTTTCATATTGGAAATATAACCTCAAACTTTATTTTTCTAAATACAAATCAGGAGGAAATGGCATTAGTAAAATTTCCTTTTTAATAATACCAGGTTCGATATACTTTCCTTTTATAACTAAGAACCTACAGCAAATATTTTTTTTATACCGATACATAAAATAGATGGCTTTGGAAAACAAAAACATACAGCTGTCACCAATCGTTTATTTATTGTACAAAAATATTTGCTATTTGAATTTACCTGTCATTACTAATAGAATTTTGAGTTTTTCCTTGGGTCTATAAATAATCCGTGTTCAATTAAAATGAATGAAATCGAAATCTCATCATGTTACATTCTTTGTCAAAACAATTTTGTGAACGCAAGTGAAATGTAATTTAATCGGTATCCATAACACAAGCAATCGTCTTTACCTGTATTTAAACGGCTGGAATTAAATTTAAAACAGAATGGAACCTTTTCTAAACCTGAAATTAAATCGCGCCAAGTTACGAAAGAAACTGAAAACACTGTAATGCAAAAGGCGGTCGAAAAACCAAGTATCTCAACTAGACAAATTCAATATTCCATCCAGATATCAAAATCCACAGCCCATTTACTCTTAAAGAGAAACAAATATCGCTGGTTTGAAGATACACATACACAACGCCTTCAAAAATTAACCATGTGTGCTGGAATTTATAGATATTGAATAATTAAATTTAGACCTTTTAAGAAACCAAATTATTCAGTATCTTGAATATATGAAGTAATTCGCTAAGAAATGCGATTCAGCAAGATGGGGCGCCTACTAATTCTTGTAAGAGACTCTATCGAATGCATCTGCGCTTTCCCAATCTTACTCCACTAGATTTATTTCCAGCCTCCTGAAATCTGGGATGTTAGAAGATCTAAGAAATCGGATCACATGGGGAATAACCAGAATCACTGCGGATATACTGATAAGCATATAAATAATAATGTTGTGAATTTGCTTGTTGTAAGGAACTAAATGGATGGAATTAATAACACTGTGTATAAGAAACTGGTTTGATAATCATTTTGTAGTCGTTTTTCAATTTGTCATTGTCATTTCTTGTTGTTTATTTTCGTGTATTGCTAGCAATAAAGTATCGCCTTAACATAGACCTAGATCAATTGGTAAATGATGCTTTTAAATATTGTACTTGATATCACGCTATTCACTCAAAACAATGGTGGTAAACCGTATATTATTCGATTTTAAACAACCAATATACACAAATCAGAAACAATATACAGGTAATTCATTTAAAATAACAAAGTATCATTTCAGGTGAAGCAGGTAGTTAAATAAAAAAGCACATAGTACCAATAGATTCACTGCTAATTAAATCCTGTATGTACAAAATATCATTTAAATCACTTTTGTGGTGATTAAAGATATCTCCTATGTTCCATACTTTTGCCCACAACTGTATAGTTGAAAATAAAATAAAACAAATATAATTCTTGACATTGATTGTCACATATTTATAACGATAAAGTTATTATTCATAATATTATTTTTCGCGAACATCATTAACAGCACATTAAAATCGCATTTTAACGGATTTAAAATATTTAAAAGAGAACAATCAGGGAAAAATAGTTATTTCTATTACAAGGTCAGAAAATCGGTGTTTGCGAGTACGAAGCGCATAGTTTCCGGACGTAGTTGCGGTCTACATATGCCATATTACAGAACGAAGTCACAAAAAATAATATGATTGAACAGGTACGGCAAAAAGCACATTTTCATATGTTTATACTGAAGTATTAGAAGCTGGAAAGATGTTGCTAGTTATTATTTATTATTATTTTAGTATTATTTTAGTAAAAATTCTGTTAGTATTCATTTTTACACATTATTCATATTTGGTTCAGATAATCCACATATACTGACTTCCATAAGAATTGCAACACCTAGAATTTGTTTAACGATTTTATTGAAATTTTCGTCAACGATGTCTTTCATTAGAACAAACAAACGATTAAAATTTGAATAAAATCTAGTTTTTTTGTTTTTTCCTTTGCACTTAGTAACAATAAATTTGAAGAAATAAACCAATCAGTGTGTAATTAACTGTCAATTTTTCAAATTGCTTGTTCACAATTCCGTTCTGAACTTGGGAACAATGCCAACAGTACATCAACATCAACATTTTTCCCAATTGACTGATTTTGAACGTGGCCGTATTATTGACATGAGAGAGGCCGGACTTTCGCTAAGAGAAATTGCTCGTCGTGTAAACCGAAATGTTACAACGGTATTGAGATGTTGGTCCAAATGGTCCGAGGAAGGGGTGCAACAACGTCGCCCTTGATCTGGACGAGGAGTGATGATATGGGGTGCAATATGTTACGGTAGCAGATCACTCTTGGTATTCATTGATGGCAACTTAAACGCCGCTGGTTATATTGTCAATGTGCTAGAACCCGTTGGGCTTCCATATCTTCAGGGACTGGAAAATCGCATTTTCAACAGGATAATGCGTGCACTCATACGGTAAGGGCTACAACACGTTTTTTGGAAGAAGCTAACATTGCCGTCCTTCCATGGCCTGCTCGGTCGCCTGATTTGTCACCCATTGAACATGTATGGGGTGAGGTCGGTAGGCGACTGTGTAATTTACCACACCCTCCAGATAACTTACACGATCTCCGGCTACGGATTCAAAAAGCTTGGGTTGATATACCACAGGAGCTATAGATCACTTGATTGATAGCATGCCACGTCTCTAAATGAGTGCATTACAAATCGCGGCGGAGCAACTCATTATTGAAAAAAACATTTTTAGTTTTGGTTCTTTTGTTTTCAAATTTTAATCGTTTGTTTGTTCTAATGAAAGACATCGTTGACGAAAATTTCAATAAACTCGTTCAATAAATTCTAGTGTTGCATCTTATCATATACACTTTTCAATAAAATTGTAAGTTTAAGAATTTTGTAAAAATTTTATGTATCTGACCTCAGTAAATTTTAGATTTAGTGCTGAAGAAGAAATAAATTATTTGAAATATTGACTATAATGGAATTTTGAAATTTTTAAAATTATCAGTCCGTTTTAGACCCTATACCCAAAGTTCTACCTAATCATATTGTAGATTATTATGTAAAACGTGTAAGTTGATCATTATCGAGCTTAAGTTTTGCAGCTGAGGCGATAGCCAGGCTGCAAAATTGAACGAAACATTGATCAACGTCGAACGCAATATACTATTTTATCTTCAAGAGACTAATAAGTATCCTTCGGAGTGATGACTGATGATAAGTGCGCGCCATTCTAACAGATTGTTTCTATCTGAAATTTTCTATCAAAATCACATTGTCCAAGCCCCATTATTAGTTTCAACTTCAATCTCATTGTTAGGTGGACACCAATAATGGCAACTTAAACTATCGAAATTGACAGTAATAATGACAAGTTTATTAGTCTCTTGAAGATAAAAATATTTCTTAATTCATATTTGCGGTAGTTGTAAATTATATATCATGGCACACATGCACAACCTGAACATATCTTTTTTTGTACTATTGCAACTTGACCTTAAGTGAATATTCCCTGGTTACTGTATTACAAGAATTACCTATTACACATTTAACTTTTACAGTAATAGAACCGTATAAATGTATTAGTACTAAATTAATGGAATGCCTGCTTAACTTAGAGCAAAGTTCAAAACAATTGGACATTATTTATTTCTACTTTAACATTTAACCCGTTTTTTACGCAAATAAATAAAATACGTTGTAGTAACAAGTGAATAAAAAAAAACAAAGTTAAGCATTAACCATATAAATAATTACTACACATATAATCTGTTCCATCCTATTTTGCATTATAGCTGGCCATGGGAGAGTGTGGTAGCACTGACAAAAGAACAAAAAGTTACTACCGTAGCTTGACTTTTGAAAATTGTAGGTTATATTTTTAAAGTGAAACTAATGCGGAGTACAACATAGTTTTTCACCTCGAGTAAGAGACCTGGAATATCTATTGCCTACATAAAACATTGTGTCTTATCTAATAGAACGAGATTTTTTGTTAACCAAATCTACGTAAAAACTAATTAGAATGCCTTCTCCTTTCGTCACTCTTCCAAAATAAAAAGCAGGGAAAAATATGAGGGAAATCCAGACCGCAATTTCATAAGGATTCCAATGTGAAGACTTGTTTTCCTGATACAATTTACCTACTGCATTTTTCTTGGCTATTAAACATGATGTAGATGTATGTTTATACGCAAATATAGTTTATCGGTCGCAAGGTCAATAGGTAACCAGAACATCAGTATGTATCCTTTTAATTTATCCTATCCAGGAAATCCAGAGCGATTTTTCATAAGTAACCCAATGTGAAGATTTTCTTTCGTGATGAAATTTATTGCGCCGTTCTTGGTAACACATTGATTTCAAAATTTTAGATAATGTCGTTCGACACCCATCAAAATCGAAATATGTTGTAACGTGATGATGCGATTTCTCCAGAGTAAAATATTTATTTTTCGAATTAATTTGCCAAATTAGTTGTAGATCTTTCCGAATCCCAACATTTTCCGCATTTACCACAATACGTCTACTTTAAATTTTGAGGTCTTGCAGTTCTGATGTTTTGGATGGTTCGCTGTAAAACCTAAAACCAAATACATACTTGATGTGCACATGAAAAAGTGATTTAAGTACTTACGTATTTGAAGTATATGCAACTTGATACTCTTTGCAATGGGTTTTGGCATTTTCTCAACAGATTATTATTATAAGTTAATATTAGTCAAGTTGCTTTGGTATGTGTGAATCCTTGCGATATTGTAGGCTCACATTCCATTAATATAAGTAATTTGATTGTTATTTCATTATATTTGGAATTTACATCAGTTCTACATACATAAAGACAAAATTTACATCAATTGGGGCTTGAATATCAATAGCGCAGGTGGTTAGCGTGGTACTCTAGCAAAGTACAGGTCGTAGATTCAAATCCTACTCGAGGTTAAACGTTTTATTTATCTATTTAATATTAAATTATTATTAATTCGATAAGAGACTTGTTCATCACTTTATGTTTTGACAAATAGGAATACCACTACAGAAAAAAAAATATCATGGCCTGCTCTAATGCAAAATAAGACAACAGAGTATAGTTTTTTTTTATTGGTCCCCCATTTTACCTATTGAATGCAGGCTTTAGCGTGTTTAAAACGAACTTTCAAAAATGCGCGTTTTTTAAAGTTACCATGTCATCATCAACAACTTAAGAGGACATTCACGTTCTATAAAGCGCTTGAAAAGTTGGGATAAATTTCCTGAGCTTAGTTTTTGATCAACAAATTCGAAATTTGGAAGATGTACGTTTTAGTGTCGCATCTGTCGACTGGTTGTTCTAGATTTTTGAAAATACTGGTGCAAAACGAAAAAAAAACATTAAAATTTACGAAATCAAAAATTTAAAACAACGGTTTCATTCAAAATTACTTTTTAAAGCGAAAGTAAAGAAACGCCTTTTTCAAAATTTTGGAAAATAACTGAGTAATTTTTAGACAAAAGTCTTAAATTTTGTCATCTAAGGCGTATATGCAGTATTGCGTTAATCCGCCTACTGTTGAGTGCACGTGCACTAGAGTAGTTGGTTCAAGTTTCTTTATTACCTATTTGCTGTTTTATTTATTATTGTAATATTTGTAACACAGAATCAGGTAAGAGAATTATTATGATTACTGATGGGATTGTGAGAATTATTATAATGAGTAAGTGCTACAATGATAGTGGAATTGAATTACTGCAATTATATATCAAAACGAATAAAACTATCACGTAAAAATAGTGAAGTCGTAGCGGTTGAGGAAACCACCGCCTAATCGTGCTGTTTTAGCTCCATCTCAGTTGTTAGTACCGGCTTCCACATCTCAGGGCGTAGGTATTCGAGATCATCGCGATGCGGTCGGACATCCTTAGTACTTAGTACTTAGTACTTAGTGGTACGTACGTTCTGAACAGTTTTTATAGTGTGTTGTGCCTGTATGGTATTATCTAAGTATACCTAGAAACGTATTTTTATATTCATCAGTGTGGTTGTCTATGTGTATGCGTGTTTGTATATACGTATAAAGTGATTGTGGGACATAGAATAAACTTTTAAAATGCCACCAAAAAGGAAATATAAACCAAGTCCGAAAAAGCGATATAAAAGGTATGCTACTTGTCACTTTCAAGCTGATACGTTATTGCGTAGTAAAGATTATTCCAAATACCTACATTCTTCAAAATTAATAATTATTAATTATATATGTACAGGGTGACTTACAAAACCGGCGATGAATACCCACAAAATGAGATGATCCGACCACTATTATCTTATGTAAATGTTGATAGTTTGCCAGAAAAGTGTTTAAATTTTTCTAAAAATTGTTTTGGGTGCCCTAGAATTTCAGAAAAAAGAGCATAAAAATTCATAGAAGGCTGTATATTTCATTGTTTCATTCCTTTTCATTTTTTAAATAAAACGTCAGTTTTTGTCACATTCAATTCAGTAAACGGACACTGTACTGTTATGGTGAGGTTCGCACACTCTTTCACTAACCTGGTAACATGAAAGATTTTGTTGACAATGTTGAATGAAGTAGGGTTTTTAGTTGTTTTATAAACAACGACATAATAAATAGCAAGATTCGGATAACGAAAAATGAATGATCAGTATGACAAGTGGCAAAACAATCTGTCTTCTGCGCATGTCTGTTCTAAAATAAATTCCAATGGGCAATGTTTCGCGTCACCATAGAAGCCACCAGTTCTAGTGCTGCCAACAGCTGGGGCACCTGGCACTTGAAACGAATGCCAATGCTTCTTCTGGGCGCTAAATAAAAAAAACAGTTCTCAAAAAAAGTGACTGTTTCATTTTTCTCGCAAACTATTAACATTCGGATAGGGCATTATTAGCTGAATCGTAATCTTTTATTCTCATCTATCATCACGTAAAATACTTGCACACATTTTAAAGTCACTCTGTACATTTTGCGACCCTAAAAAGTGAGGTGGGTATCTTTTAATTACAATTTTAAAATAAGATTATCGCAACTGGGCGTTGAAGTAAGAAAAAAACTCACGATTTGGAAGAAGCGACAGTTCACACTTCTGATACTCATATTGAATCATCTACAGCCATGTTCACTATACATTTTGTAAAATGGATTATATTTAGTAGCATGTAATTTAGGGGAGAACCAAAAGCATCCTCAACAGAAGTCTGACGCGAGCAACAGTAGAAGTCCTGATTCGCCCAGGTTTATTTATTATTTTGACTATAGGATATTAAGGAAATCAATATTGTGAATACATATTTGCAGCCCTTCGACATCTAAAGACGTTGATTACCCAGTAACGATTACAGAAACGCTGCAAATTAAAGAACAAGCTTTTGAGCCATTTCAAGAGGGGAGAAGAGTAGTAGATATACAACATTTTTTTTTAATTACAGATCTTGATGACCATAAGCCGTTTGATTGCCGTTTTTCTAACATGAAATTTATTGGCGAGATCAGAAAGTGTTTAATAAGTTCATTTGTCTTTAAGTGTAATATGTGCAATACAGAAAAACGAGTGTCGACAGAGCCTTCACATGGAAGTGTAACATCTATGGATGCAAACTCTGCATCTGTATTAGCTGCAATATCTACAGGATGTGGGCATTCACATCTGTCTCAACAACATGCTATTTTAAATATCTCTTCGATGACTACATGACAGTATTCAAAATATCACGAATTAGTTTCGCAAACCATTTTAGATACTTTATGGGTGGCAATGGAGGAAGCTGGACAGGAAGAATTGCGGTTAGCTAGGGAAATTGGAGATGTAGATGCCGCTGGTAATGGTCTCATAACAGTGATAGCCGACGGGGCTTGGTCGAAGCGATCGTATAAGATTAATTACGATGCATCTTCTGGGATAGTAAATGCATAAAGTACGTTAGTATCAATACCACTAATATTCAATATTTTAGGCATGTATAGTTCGAGCTAAAACTGGAAAACCACTGTTCGTTGCCTTCAGAAATAAGTACTGAGCAATCTGCGCTAGAGCTGCCACGAAAAATGTGACAGCTACAGACCATCGTTGTTATAAAAACTGGCAAAGCACTTCAACTGGAATGGAATCCGCATAGTGCTAGAGGGTTTCAAATTCAGCATTGAAATGCATAAAATGAAATATGTCAAAATAGTCGGTGATGGAGATAGTAGTGTATATAAGAAGCTTTGCGCTGAGAGACCTTATGGTGGTAATGTTCACATTAGCAAAATAGAATGCACTAACCACCTTCTGCGAAAATACTGTACCAAACTACGCGAGCTGTGCACCAAAAGGAAAAGTAGCACTAATCAAATTGTTGCTCCTCAATTTAGAACCGTTTTAAGGGCCAACATTCAGAGCTTAAGAATTGGTATAAAAAAGCAATACTGTATCGACGCAAAGAAGAAGGAACGCTTGAGCAACAAATTGCTGGATTAAAATCCGATATTTCCAATTGCCCTCATCACGTATTTGGAAATCATCTACAATGCGATGCATATTTTTGTACGCGCAAGGAGGGTGACGTAAATTATATATCAGATTTTCAAAACTGCGGCCTAATGGATGATATACTGTCCTGCGGAAATACGCTACAACAGAATGCATTCAGTTTGCTGTTGAATATGAACAACAACGCAGCTGAATGCTATAATTCTGTGGTAGCAAAATTCATTGGAGGCAATCGTATCAATTTTAGCATAAAGAATAGTTATATCAGATGTCGAGCTGCGGAGCTTCAGTTTAACGAACACGAGAAGGCTATATCTACGGTCCATAAACGAATGACTACAAAAAGTCCGGGAAAATACACGCAATTGTATATAGAAAAGATGAGACAACGACGAATATACAATAAAACAAGAAAACAACTTTTCCCGACAATGCCAAAAAAGAAAAGTGGAACTACTGGTGCCGATATTGACTATGGAGCAGTTGAAGAATTAAGTACCAGTACAATGGAACAAAGGAAAGAGGAACTGTTGCGCCTAATCGCGACTTCCAATGTCAAAGAATTGGAAATGAAAACCCGAAGACAATGCAGCAATCCTGTATGGAAGAGCGAAAAAACGTATAGGCTTACAGCGTCTAATTTTGGAGCGGTCTGTAAACTCAGGGCGAGCACGGATTGGACAACGTTAGCAAAACTAATTTTGAATTCTGCATTTACCGTATCGGCTGCTACCAGGTGGGGTATAGATCATGAACCCATTGCACGACATAAATTTAATGAAAAACTTGGCATTTCTGACGAAATTAGTGAATGTGGTCTCTTCGTGCATTCCGAATTTCCTCATTTCGGGGCCAGTCCAGATGGACCATTACCTGGAGGAGAAATTATAGAGATAAAATGTCCTTACTCCAGCAGACACATTTCGCCAGAAGAAGGTATTGTCCAAAAAAAAATTAAATTTTCGGAGGAATGTATGGATGGCACCTATAAACTGAAAAAACAGGATAAATATTATAATCAAGTACAAGGCCAGTTGGCAATCAGTGGTGGTGCTTTTTGCTATTTTGTGGTGTGAACACCTTTTGGTATTATAGAAGACACAGTAAGTTACTTATCGAAACAATAATACATAAAATTTTGTATCTCAATGCCCTTTTTTCAGATTGTCCAAGATAACGAATGTTGGAACGCCATGTTGCCAAAATTAAATAAATTTTATTATGAAGTGATGATACCGAAAATACTACAAAATAATTTTTAAATTCTTTATACACCTGTATTCCGCACATTATACAGTGTGGAAACGCGGATATATTCGGTAATTATTCTGTATGATAGAGAGAAAATCTAAAAAGGTTGTAGCGATTTAAATTACGGCGCATATGAAAAATGCTTTTCAGAAGTTTCCATCAATTGTTTTGTAAGTTGTGACGTCATGAATATTTTTTTAAGTAACAACCTACATTTCTTTTTATTTCGGTAGAATTTTTGAAACGATTTAAAATTTTGAATAGGTTACATAAGAAAAAAATCAAGAAAAACGGCTTACACTTAAAAAAATTAAAAATGAATTTCCTAATTACCGGGATTTGGTTCACCCTGTATAAATGAAACACCCTGTATAACCTAAATAATTTTAAAATATGCGCCTCAGTTCTTTCTACCACACTTCAAAATTTTGTTCTCCTATACCATCGAATAAAGGATGTATTACCCGCGAACGCAAGTTTGGGACACCCTGTATTAACATCATCCACACATACCTTTTCGTACGTAAAAAGATGAACCCTTTCTAATTCTGCAATAAAAAATGGGGGTTGACGTTTAAAAAAAATGCCGATGACGTCATATCTTTTCTTGACACCCTGTATATTTTTTTGCTAAGAAGATTCGAAATCGAAAATAAATATCGACGAGACCGAGCGTTTTCTACCTAAGCCCCATTCGTATTTTTAATTTCTGCTCACTGTATAAATATTTTGTTGATTATAGTATGAGGAATTGTATGATTTTTAGTAGATTAGTATAATTATTTTCGTTAGTGCTCAATACCTACATATTTCTACATTGTATTCTACAAGGACATTGCAGAAATGTGAAAAACGCATGGTTGCGTTATTTTCTATTTCTTTTTAACCTGACGGTTGTTATGAGGAATACTTTCAAATGCATAATGTAAATTCAGATAACTACTGCGCGTTCTTGTTTTATTTGTTCAAATCATATATGTACGAAAGAAACGGCAATAGTGTATACATAAAACTGAAAATATTAATTTTACAGACTTTAGATACCGATCCACATTGACTAGATTGACGTGCGACAACTTGATGCATGACCAATCGCGTGCAAGCTTGAGGTTATAAACTATCTTGCAATTGTGTATCAATCACACACCTCCTAAAAATCACACTTCGAGAGTTGTAGCTTACCGTGAAACCCCCCTCAAGAACCTGAAGTCTAAATGACAATTTTTTTATTATTGATCTGACAGGAGTACCTTGTAACGTCAAATAAAATATTATTAACAAATTCAAAACCTTTATTTAAACATTATTATATATTAATTTTTACTTACATATTTTACATTATTAGTTCTTATTTCCATTTTTTTGTAGTAATAATACTAGTATATATGATATCAAGGTGCACCAATAAAAAAATAGCGTAAAGTATTCATGGACAACTAACTGGTTTTTAAAACGCTTACCCTATTTCGAGCACTCCGGCTCGAAAAATTGTGCGTGTTTTAAAGACCTTTTTATCCACTTATGCTTTAATATACTATTAATAATATGTCTTTTTGATATAAACCTGTAAAGTTTTCAGTTGGTTTTTGTATGAAACACTACAATTCAAAAATATGCAAATTGTTAACACGTTTAATTGAGTTGTAAAAAACGAAATTATTGAATAATCAATATTCAACACGTATCTACCATCCATTATGCCACAATGACCCTACATAATTCTAGTTTATTAGGTTTTTTCACCAATTATTGTATTTTAATTGTTTGCATACAGTGTGCCTACATTTAAATCTTACTCAAATATTGTAACAGTTATCTTTTGCATGTTTTTATTTACATTGCTAATGTACCGAGTACCGTATGTAGTACATATTAAGCATGCAACATAAAAGGGGGTTATTGTATAACTACTACTAACCAATCTATGTAAATTATTATTTATCCTGCAATTTTTTTTTTGTTGCAATGCATGCTTTTAGACTAATATTAGTTAGTGATTACATTAACGATTTGGGTATATTTTAATAACATGAATTAGTGAATGTGTGTATTTTTCGAATTCCATAATCTTTGAATAAAAATTCGAGAGTAATAATATAAATAAATATAAGTTCATTCATGTTATATGGAAACTATAAGACTAATCCACAAACAAGAATCGCAAAACTCTCAGCGGATTGTTTGAATATTCCGCTTTTCTATAATTTGTTAATATATACACACACCTCGCAAGATTCATAATAGTCAATAACACATTCGCGTACATTTAATTCCGTGGTTGGAATACTTTTGGAACCGTTTTAGCGGTAACTGTTTATAAATGACTTATTAGAATAAAACGATTTAAACGCATATCTAAATTTAATCTAAATATTAATTACTAACTTATAATATTTACACTACCTTAACATTTATTCAAATGAAATTTATTTCAAGACCGAGTTTTCTTTAATATAAGGCACTTAAATAACAATACCTGAGAAATTGGTGTAACTATTAATTATTAATCGCAAGCTTTCAGACAGATACTCTATCCTTCGTCAGGCGTAATATGAAAGTGACAAACGTTGACAAGGTGACTAGAGAATTAAAATCAATTCTAGAGAATTAAAATTAATTCTCTAGTTACCTTGTTAATATTTGTCCTTTTGACGTTACCTTGTCAACATTTGTCACTTTCATATTACACCTAACGGAGGCCAGAGAATCTGAGAGCTTGCGATTAATAATACATATTCAAACCACTTTTCCGAAATAGTGTTATTTAATATGTCGAATGGTGCAAGTTTCAACTCTTATACTTAAATAACAACTTTGTTATGTAGCTTGTGGTTTGTATGCATTTTTAATACTCTAACATGTCATTTTACCCAGAACACAGTCAAGATTGTACGGTAAAAAAACCGTGATGTATACAAATTAACTAGTTTTAGACACCTTTTACCTTTATTTATTAAACTAATTACGATGATCATAATTCGAGTACTAATTAATTAAAGTAATGCATTTTTATCACTCACGTAAAGTGGTTTAAGTTTACCTTACACTTATCATGGAACACAGAATTGTAGCCTATTCAAAAAAACCGTACACAATTCAAGTTTGAACATTCAATTCGTACAACATCCTTTCACTTTAGAAGAGTACGTTAAATTTCGCCTCGGTAATCTTGAAAATCTTTAAGTTCAATTAACATTAAAAATAAAAAAAAAACTTAAAAACATTTTGAAACGTACGCTATCGTAAATTTATTGAACTCACCCTGTATATTTATAAAATCAAAGTTGTGAGATGTTATCTGGACACTTTCAAGTTTACCCTCGTATAAATATGGAACCCTATTGATACCTGTCATAAAAATTCCGAAATAAATATCACCCAATTTAGAAAAATAATAATTCGGTCTATTCACTTTTAACCACAAAATCATTAATTCGTATCTTAAAAATTGAAAATCATATATCTTCTCAAATACTATTTGCAATTCTTTATCTTTAAACTGTATTTAAATGTTCGTAAGTACACATCGTTGTTATTTTAATTTAAAATGTTTACTTAATAAATAAATTATGACCAGTATTGTGCACTCAATGACTCTTAAGGAATGAAAAGTAATTAAATTTTGTAATCGATCAGACCAAAAATTTATTAAATTTTAAGATCAACCATACATCGAAAACGTAAAAAGTTTTATTCTTTTTAAATGGTGTAATCCTTTGTGTAACTTCACACATCAAAGAAAACAATGAAACCTTAGAATATAATAATCGGGCTCTATTAACCGTTATTTACATACATTGCTTACGTGAAGCGATACATACAACAAAACAAACCACCCTTGTAGATTAAATCCCTACTAAATATTATCGCCTACAAAAGTACTAACAGGTAAGCAGATTTATTATCCCTAATGCCTAAATGAAATTTACAACATACACAACGACATCTCTAAGGATAATCAAACGACCACCACTCCAATATTTAAAATTATCCTTACACATATAATTCCTGAAGTCCTTTATGAGATGTAATGTCCTATGCACAATGTGCTGTTAAATGTTTGTCACAGAGTATTTTATTACGCTTAATTATTAAATTCTTAAATGTCTACAAACAGTCGATTAAGTGTTGTTAATAATCACACATATATTTAACTAAGTATTGCCAATGTTCAATACTGCATACTTCAATTTACAAAGATTAACACCTTTAATTATATAAAGGATCACTCTAAAAGCTTCTTTTCGATCCCGCGGGTTTTATACACAATACATTTTAACTCAATGATTACTGTTTATTACAAATTTGTTTAAACACTTCTTCCATTTTTGGAAAAGTTTAATAACAATTTTTAACTCACATCAAATACCTTTACTTGAAAACCTTTAGATACTTCATCCCCAAAATGGGTTTTTGCAGTACACTAATATCTACTGAGGCACTGATTGTTTGCGAAATAAAAAATGACAAGAAGTACCACCCAGAAAGTTCGGTCTTCAAGTCGACAAATAAGGTGATCTCTACGATCGGATGGAGATAAAAAGTTTACGTCGACAGTGCAAAAAACGTCTGCAATAATTTAAAGTGTAAGTTTTGAATAGTTTTACTAATTTGTAATATAAACTAGAATCATCTTGCCACTTTGGGTAACCTGCCCACTACTACAGTAATAATTAAAAATTATTATTAATTTTATTAAATACATAAATAAAGTTTACCTGTAGATTGAACCTACGACCTGTACTGCTAGCGTACAGGTCGTAGGTTCGAATCTACTGAGGTAAACTTTTATTTATGTATTTAATAAAATTAGTAATAATTTTTAATTACATATTTACCTTTGAACTTATTCGTTCATAACAAAAACTTATAATAATTTACTACAGTAATAATTTAACATTTAACTGTAATTTTATGATTTTGTTGTACAGGTTAACCCCACTTTTTATTAGTAAGAAACAAAAGGTGCAGGTTTCCTAATTTGCAATACCAGTTACCTGTTTTGGATCGGTTTAAGAAACTCTCTATTACAGCATGGATTAAAGGAGATATTGCCAGTGGCCAGAAGGGGATATGTAGGAGGCGTTCAAAAACATAAAACTGGGAAATTCTGTCTTAATGATATATATTCCATCTATAATGTTAGCATGTCTACGTTTTAAAGATACCTTAATTCGAGAAATAAGCTAAAGCCAAAGCCAAAGCCAAGGCCAAGGTCAACGTCAAGGTCAAGGCCAAGTCCAAGGACGAAGCCGAAGCCAAAGCCAAAGCCAAAGCCAAAGCCAAAGCCAAAGCCAAAGCCAAAGCCAAAGCCAAAGCCAAAGCCAAAGCCAAAGCCAAAGCCAAAGCCAAAGCCAAAGCCAAAGCCAAAGCCAAAGCAAAGCCAAAGCCAAAGCCAAAGCCAAAGCCAAAGCCAAAGCCAAAGCCAAAGCCAAAGCCAAAGCCAAAGCCAAAGCCAAAGCC
Source organism: Vesta saturnalis (assembly GCA_036346205.1). Lineage (NCBI taxonomy): Eukaryota > Metazoa > Arthropoda > Insecta > Coleoptera > Lampyridae > Vesta > Vesta saturnalis. The sequence goes on from JARFJB010001442.1 coordinate 6,922,661, forward strand.
AAAGCCAAAGCCAAAGCCAAAGCCAAAGCCAAAGCCAAAGCCAAAGCCAAAGCAAAATTGGTATACAATGCTTCGTGATGAGATTGAAACGCAGCTTGCTTATTAAATATTAAAACTAGAGGAGTGGTTTTATGGCGGTCACAATTCGAGTATTTCCACGTTGCTTCTGAATTTGGTAAGAAAAATGCTTTAAACACAACTTTAATAGAAACACCCGAATGGCAGTCAAGATGTGGTTCTATCGCCCGCTCAAAGAGTTTTGATCGAAACAAGTTTATCATTCTTTGATCTGTATGAAAAAAATCGTGGACAAGAATCAGCTGCATGCGACAACAATTTTATAGTACAAAAAAAGTGCCAAAAAATTATGATCGAGAAAGGAAAGCATCAGGTAGGACAAATAGACAGCGGTAGAGAGACGTAAACACAACTACGGCATTCTGTACTAGCGCAGCTGGGCAGTATGTTGCACCAATGATTATTTTCAAGAGAAAGATGATGATTCTCGAGGTTAGAATTGGTGCTAAACTTGGTTGCCTAGTCACCTCAGACATCAGCTACATTAATTCGGAATTATTCATTGCATGGCTACAAACATTTCTAAATGATGTTAAGTCGACTACTGAGACTAAAATTTTGTTGGTTCTTGATGGGCACACCACGCACTCCAAGAACTTAAAGTCACTTGGTGACGGAACATAAGAGTTATCATGTTCCAGGTCCTTCAGGTTCGTTACAAAAAATTAACGCTACAGATATTGTCGACAAGTTTATGCTTCAGATGTACTTGTAAAGGGCAACTCCCCAATTCCACAGCAAGATTCCGATACAAACTAAGAAGACGCCAGTAAAACCACCCCGCCCGAAATCATTCAGGTTGAAGCATCTGTTTGATTAAGGCAGAACTTCTATTCCTAATGCAAAACAGATCGAGATGAAAGCAAGCGTAAATCAAGTGGAGCCCCAAAAGCAAAAATCACAACAACATGAATTATTTGTCATCAACTTGTTTAAGGTAAACTTCGTTCTGTGAAAAGAATCTTGTTTCCTTATCGATGCCAAGCACATGAACAGGTAAAATCCGTTTTAGAAAAAGAAATATTATTTCCAATGTCAAGCATATCATTAGTCTTCAGTAGTCCAGTGGAAAGAAATTGAAACTTAATTTTAATGCAGTAGTAGAAGTTAACAAATAAGAGTGGTTCTGTCAAATGTGTACTTAATGCATCGTTGATGATATGATACATTTCCTCAAATTATGTTTGTGACTTTAGTGAAGAAGAATAGCTTTAAGTTTAGTTAAGTTGCGATTTTATCAGATAACATTAAATGTTGGTATTATCAATCCATTCAGTTTATTTTCACATTTTTTTAATGGTACAAATTAGGAAATATCATACTCCAAACTAGGTCTTCTACCGTATATAACCTTTATTAACTTACATCATTTTGTATGATAAATAAAACTGTCATAAGCAATGTGAACATTTCTTAATTCATTTCATTGAAATCCGTAAAATCTATTTGGGTACACACGTAACAGAAATGTTTATCATAATAATCATTCTACAACTCACTTTGATCCATATTAATCATTACATTTTTTAAATGCATATAATTATGCTCAATACTGACATACCTAAACAGTTATTAAAATCAAAGGATTTTGATGAAATGTGGATAAGGTTATGTCGCATATAAAGATTTTTAGAAATTTACTTTTCAGTACTTGGCATTTCAGCAAACTAGGTTAGAATAATATTAAGATGTATAAAGATGTTCCGAAGTATCCTTGACGTTAGATTTAATTTGCGCTTTGATACATTTTTGCAGTTGTACAGAGTACGATTGACAAGAAAAATTAAAAAGTAGATAAAGATATTTCCGTACACATAAATCTTAATAAAGTTGTTCGTTTTAAGATATAACATTGCCAAAACTCCGTCAACAGTTGAGTATAATAGCCCATTGTTGTTAATTATTCATTACCCTAATTTGCATATACAACGTGAGTATTTAGTGAGTATTTGTTTCACGGAATGACAATTAGTTAATATGTTAATTCAAATGTATTTCTAAATTTGAAATCTTTATCATCACGAAATGTACAGCGTTTCAATAAGTGATTAAAAGTGATTTATATATTTTGATCGAACGTGATACATCTACAGTTACGTTGCCCTAAAAATATGTTGATGCCGAAGCCTACTTCTTTTAATTGTATCAATTTTCTTCTAACTTTTGACTTACACAATAAAAAGCGTAAGATTCGATTATAGGAAAAATATTGCTTTATAGGTCAAGTGCTTCTAGTTTATACGCTTATGTAAATCTACAGAAACGTATCATAAACGTAGACAACTGATGTCATAGTAAATTTGATGATACTAAAAATAACTACCGTGAAGAACGAATTTACATTTTATCTCTTTTACAGTATAGTACACGAGAGTTACATCAAATAAATAAATAAAGATATATTAATCTTGATAAAAGTGAAAGAAGTGTATGAAATTAATTAATTAACTTCCTTTGCACTGTATATACAACACAACCTCAAATCACTTCTAAAATTCGTGATTCAAATCTCTATTGACTGGACGTTGGGGAAGACAGTATTGTTTTTTTAAACTTCTCTATATGGCTCTACAAAGAGTGGTACGACAAAATAAATAAACACACAAAGGTGCCAACTTATCTCAAATTCCTGATAAATCCGTAAAAATCGCAAACTGGTAAAATCTAACAGTATATTTTAAAAGACCTGTCCTTTCTGCGATTTGTGGTATGTAAACCATCTTTTTGTGAAATGTGTTTTATTTTCTCCATCAAGTGTTACGCAGTGCAGTTATTAATACAGTTCAAATTATATGGTGTTATAGTGTACTCATTAAAAGATATCTTCTGTTTTAGTGCCATGACGCGGACCTAATTCCTGAAGCCAAGAAATAAACACCACCGATTTTCTGAGTTTACCATCACAAGGCGGTTTAGCACGATGTAGGGGTCGTCTGAAATAAAAGAAAATGTAAAAAAAGTTAAAATTTAACAAAAAATGTTGCTCCGAAGGTAGTTTATATATAACATTGTATTTGTAACGTCAGAATGCCGTTTAGTTCGCTATAAACGTAGAGCGTTTTATACAATTTTTGCTGTAACGGCTCTAGTTAATTTGTGTGTCGCGAGTGTAACTAAAGACATGCAATTGTATGCTACGAAACGAATTGAAGATGTTCATTAACTGAGTACCAACTATTTTAGTTAAATACATATGGTTTAGATTTAGCTCGTGAAGTATTGATTAAAATTCCTGTGTAATTTGATCTAATGTTTAATCCATCAGATGTTAAAATAATTTAATCTAAGGTGAACATTTTTCATTTAGGAGGTTATTTAAAAAACGTGACTATTACATTTGTAATATTTCGAAGTATCTCGAATTATATTAATGTGTGTACGTTTCGTATTCCGTAAAAGTTGTCAAAAGTGCATATTGAGGTGCCACAGTCAGTAGTTAAGATACAGCATTAGCACAAATAGCTGTATTGGTTATTCCCATCACTTACGTATACAGGGTGGCCTAATGAGGAGGGGGTGGAAGATTGTATAAAGATGAAATAAGTTCGAGAAATGATTTTTGGAGCACGGGTAGATATGAATAGGCATTACATTTTAAAAATATGTTTGGTCATACAGGGACTAAACTTAAACTTTTTTTAATGGAACACCCTCTATATTATTACATTTTTGAAAAGTACATCAAATACGCTTTCATTTATTATATTATTTGTTTATTATATGGGTCTATCTCCTTTAGTTTAACCCTTTCAAGACGACTTTTTTCTATATCGTTTTTTTGCAAATATTATGTATGCAATAGACTTAATATACACACAATAATTTAGATTTTTTCAAAATTCGTTTTCGAAATTTTCGTCTGGGACATATGTCCCACCAGATTTATCCGGGACACATAAATCTTAATAGTCCCATAAACAAAGACAGTATATTTCAGCTGAATTTTATTGAATATAAAATAAACAAAGTTCTTACATAATTTTTTGAAAAACTAAAACACTAACATACTAATATGCGTTAAAAAAAACCTTATCAAAATTAAAGAAAAGTAATAGTTAAGTATCGTAACTTGCAAAGCAGTTTTTACATAGTGGCACGTTACACATTTGGCACATGGGAGTATTACGTTTTTCTACTTTTTGTGTTGCACACCTACTGTATCTGCGATGGGTTTTTCCTTCAACAGGAAGATAGTCCCCAACATTTAGTAATAGCTGAGATGAAGTTGATCGCCTTCCAGTACAACGTTTTCTTACAACAACAGCATTTTCACGACCACTCCCAATTAGTTCTTCAGCAAGATCGATGAGAAAGGTTATAAATGGTTCTTTCTTGTGTATTGTTTTATTGTGGAACATGGAAGCATTTACAATGGCAGCCATCAAGAATTTAAAGAAGACTTTTCGACACCATTTCGTCGACTTTCTATCAAAGTCGTACAGAGTTGAAAGCTGATCGGAGAGATCTACTCCCCCCATGTGGTCGTTATAGAAAGCAATTTCTTCTGGGCAGTTAACGCACACGCGCACACGCACACACGCACACACGCACACACGCATTTTCCTATAAACATATGTTGTTTCTCTACCGTGACAGTTCAATGCAATTCTTTCGTGTATTTCCACAAGTAGGCAGTTGTGCCATACATATTTCCCATGCACGTACTAACTGCAGAAAATGGCAAGTCATTAATAAGCTTCACGGATGTAAAAAATCTCTCAAAACAAATGGAAGTCTTCTCATCATTTGGAATATAGTCTATCAATTTATGAACTACTCGTTTGCCTAAAGTATTGTTAATGTTTGCTTCAAACTCTTTACCCGAGTAAATGTCCGTATCATAAACATATCCAGTTTTTGAGTTACATATTTCCCAAATTTTTATGCCTCTTTTTATAGCCTTGAGCGGCAAACATTGTTTAACGCTTCATCTTCCTTTGAATTTTGCCATTGACTCGTCGATGCTGTGGTTAGAACTTCGGCTCCTGGCTGCTTGAAATGCTTTCTTCAAACAGCAGACAACATCGTCCACATAATAGGTTTTCGAGCAATCAGTGGGTTTTTGTGGGTTTGTATAATACATTTTAGAAAGTAATAACTTGCAGCGATCTCTGAATATTGCACTTTTGAGAAGTACATTTCCTAAACTACTCTTGCTTCACCAATAATCAGAAAATTGCGGTAAACGATTATAGTGTGAAACCTAATACAATCATGATTTCAGAGGCATCTTCATATCTCCTTCCATTACTAGTCGGATATTCGAATTTTGCGCAATATAAATTAGAAAGCTTGCTTCGAAAAGTTTCAAAATATATCAAGTTTTGAGCAACTTCTGTCAATGTTGCCTAAAACCACTGGAGCTTTGAAAGCTGAGATCTGCTTTCTATGTTTAAAATTATTCATGGTATCCAAATTATTCCATAAAATGACTTCGTTGGGTGGTTGTCTCATCACCTGATTCGCCTGCAGACAAGGAATTTCCTGCACTTTCCGAAAGAGATTGAATTTTTCTTTTGTCTCCTCTTTTCAGCCAGTTCAAGTACCTCCTTTTCAGAAAGACGTTTACTCATTCTAGTAGAAAACAAATATTAATTTCACTTAGGACTAATGGACATATGCGACCATTACAAAAGACTAGTGGGACACATATATTCCAGGTCCGTCCCTGATCTAATAATTAATAATTAATTACACATTTACCTTTGAACTTAGTCGTTCATAACAAAAACTTATAATAATTGATAACAAAGTTATACGTAAAATAAATGCAGCAAATTCAACAAAATTATGTTAACTGTACATTTTACTTACGTTTTAGTCGAAAGTAATACTCAACAAATTACACGAAAAACACAATATTGCAGGTTAGGTGAACAACCGCTTGACAATAAACACAAACTAAAATGAAAGTCCACTGGGACGTATATGTCCCGTTAGTATTGAAACTGTTAAGAGATATTCAATTGTTTTTAAAAAAAATATCCCACTTGCGGCCGCCGCCACTGATTTGTTAGGCCATTTTTGTTTATTTTAAAATGGCAGAAAATTGTTTGTGGTCATGTAGTATATTGAAATTTCTTAAGTTTCAGATTTGTAATATACACGTGTCATTGTTCGTAAATACAACTTTTAATTTCATTAAATGCCACCCCCTTCCCAATGCCGTTCATGTCATTCGATGACTCGTTTGATATTATTTCTTTTTCATCAAGCATGTCGTACTTAAAATTAATAATTTTCAAAATATTTTCAGTTTATTTGTGAAATTACGATTGTAATACAAAAAGACTGAAAATAGAGATATTAAGTTGGCCATGGGATTGTAGTTTCTTACTAAAAAAATGTACAAATAAGAGTTAAAATAAAAAAATTAGAAATTGATTTAATGAATTATTTTAAATTTAACAAACTTTTTTGAACAAAATTAAATAAACACTCTTGCTTCTAGGCAAATTTAAATCAGTCCTTAGTCTGAAGTATTCAATTTGATTGTGTTCACGTATAAAGATGGTCATGGAATTGTAGTTTCATGCTAAAGAATTTTTAATCAAGTTGTATTAATTTATAAAAGAAACTTTGGCGTTCTTTTTCATGCTAAAAAATTTTTCCAAGTAAAAACAAGAGTTAATATAACAACTACAAATTGACTGAATTAAATTATTCTAAATTTAACAGAATTTTTTGACAAAATTGGTGCATATTCTTACACAAATCACTCTTTCGTAAAGGCAATCTGATTATATTCAAATCAACTTTTCGATTTTCTACGGCTTCTTGTAAATTTAAATTGGTTACTGATCAAATAACAAAGATTATCTGGAATTAATGTTTAAACAAATTAAAAGACAACAGTACCATGACAATATTGCGTTGAGGAAAAAAATGTTTGTGTGTATATATATATATATATATATATATATATATATATATATATATAATTTTTCTTTAAAACTTGTGTAAATAAACGTAAAATTAATTCAACGTTTCGGGAACGTCCTTTGTTCCCTTTGTCAAGAATTTATTTGACAATTACAGAAATTGAAATAAGGTAACTATTTTTAACAAATACAGAATATGAAACAAGGTAACTAATTTAAATTTAATCTGGACGAGTGTGTTTGACTTCGGGTAGTTGGTCGAGTACATGATGTAGAAGGTGCAGAAGTGGGGACGCCAGGAATAGTTGCAGCATAAGTGTTTGAAATTTCTGGAAGATTTGGAGTTGGTTGAAATGTAGAATCAACTTGTTTAATGATATTCTTCCAAATTTGTGGCATTCTAGAAGTGTCATCTCGTTTATTGAGGGGGTTTGGTCTTCTTTCAATTTCAACTGCTTCTCTAATAATTCTTTCTTGTAAGGTATATGGAGGTGCAATTAAACGGATATTGTTGGTATTAATTTGGTGTCCTGTATCTAAATGATGTGCAGCTAAAGACGATGAAGGATTGTGCTGCTTAATTGCTAGTTGGTGTTCATCGGCTCTCGCATATTATATTCTGTTAGTTTGTCCTATGTAAGTTCTTCGACAGTTGTTGCACGGTATCTCATACACTCCTTGGCTTTCATTAGGAATTTTGTCTTTGGGGTTTCTTAACGGTTGGGACAAAGTTGAATGTGGTTTGAATACCGGTCTGAAGTCGTTTTGGGAAATTTCTTTGCTATTCTGTCTGTAATTCCCTTTATATAAGGTAGAATAACAGGAATCTTTCGTTCATTGTTTGACAAGTTATTATTTTTGGTCTTTCTATTTGGTTGGTAATTTTAATATTTCTTGATCTTTGTATCCATTTTGAATTAGTATTTTATTAATAGTCTTCATCTCTTCCGTTTTAGAATTTTGGTCAGATAAGTGGTAAGAGCGGTATATCAAGGATTTCATAACGCTACGTAATTGACCAGGATGGTGATGTGAGAGAGTTCAAGTATCTATTCGTATGTGTTGGTTTTGATAAACTTTGTGTGTAAATTTACCATTAGGAAGTCTTGTTATTAGGGTGTCCAAAAAAGGGAGTGAATTATTTTCTTCAACTTCCATAGTAAATTTGATGTTGTCGTGAATGTTGTTAATATGTCCTAGAAAGTGGTCCAAGTTTCCTTTTCCATGGGGCCAAACTACAAATGTGTCGTCAACATAACGAAACCAACATTTAGGTTTTAAATCTGTAGAATTTAAAGCAATGGTTTCAAAATGTTCCATATATACATTCGCAAAAGCTGGAGAGAGTGGCGAGCCCATAGGTGTTCCTTGAATTTGCTTGTAGAATTGTCCTTTGTATGTAAAATAGGTTGAGTGCATGCAGTGGTTTATCAATTTGAGTATGTCTTGGTTTATTGAGTGTTTTTCTTCTAGAATTTTCATCGTGTCTTCAATAGGTATTTTGGTGAAAAGTGACGTTATGTCGAAGCTAACTAAAATGTCATTTGGAGCCAAGGGTACAATTTTGAGTTTGTGTAGAAAATCATAAGAGTTTTTGATGTAGGATACAGCATTTTCACAAATCGGTTGAATAACTTTTGCTAGATAACGAGCAAGGTCATGAGTCGGAGAATTGAATGCACTGACGATAGGGCGTAATTGCCAGTTTTCCTTATGTATTTTTGGGAGCCCGTATATTTTGGGGATTCTTGAACTCTTCTCTCTTGGAATTAGTTTCTGTTTTGTTTCTTTGTCTAATTTTGTAGAATTAACGATAGATTTTGTTGTTTTTCTATGTAAGGAAACTTGGACCACTTTCTAGGACATATTAACAACATTCACGACAACATCAAATTTACTATGGAAGTTGAAGAAAATAATTCACTCCCTTTTTGGACACCCTAATAACAAGACTTCCTAATGGTAAATTTACACACAAAGTTTATCGAAAACCAACACATACGAATAGATACTTGAACTCTCTCACATCACCATCCTGGTCAATTACGTAGCGTTATGAAATCCTTGATATACCGCTCTTCCTAACGAAAGCCAAGGAGTGTATGAGATACCGTGCAACAACTGTCGAAGAACTTATATAGGACAAACTAACAGAATATTATATGCGAGAGCCGATGAACACCAACTAGCAATTAAGCAGCACAATCCTTCATCGTCTTTAGCTGCACATCATTTAGATACAGGACACCAAATTAATACCAACAATATCCGTTTAATTGCACCTCTATATACCTTACAAGAAAGAATTATTAGAGAAGCAGTTGAAATTGAAAGAAGACCAAACGCCCTCAATAAACGAGATGACACTTCTAGAATGCCACAAATTTGGAAGAATGTCATTAAACAAGTTGATTCTACATTTCAACCAACTCCAAATCTTCCAGAAATTTCAAACACTTATGCTGCAACTATTCCTGGCGTCCCCACTTCTGCACCTTCTACATCATGTACTCGACCAACTACCCGAAGTCAAACACACTCGTCCAGATTAAATTTAAATTAGTTACCTTGTTTCATATTCTGTATTTGTTAAAAATAGTTACCTTATTTCAATTTCTGTAATTGTCAAATAAATTCTTGACAAAGGGAACAAAGGACGTTCCCGAAACGTTGAATTAATTTTTACGTTTATTTACACAAGTTTTAAAGAAAAATTGTCTTATTTAAACATGAATACTTGTGGAAATCTAAATAGAAACATATATATATGATATATATATATATATATATATATATATATATATATATATATATACATATACAGGGTGTCCAGAAATCGCTACGGGCAAACTTTGCGTAGTGATTCTAGACCCAGAAATAAGAAAAAGTTCATATAAACCCAGGTCCGGACACGCTTCGTTTAGGAACTACGGGTGTGAAAAATTTTATTTTCCTTGGTTTTATGTTAATTTGAAATTTAGGACGCTGTATCAACAAGAGTAACAACAAATGTCATAAATATATTTGTGTACCTAAGCAACAACTTGTTATTTGTTTTAGTCAAAGCCTGCTAAACTGGCAAGAGATTCAATAGCTGGTTAAATAAATTAAACTGTTCAGCAACCAATATCTCGAAAACGGTTGATCTGAGAGGCATCGACCAAGTATACCTTTTTGCTTAGAACTGAAAAGGAACAAACGGAACGTCAACATACCGGGTGGTAAAAAGATAAGGCCAATTAACTTTTAGCATACCACTGTAGATGCCTGCGATGCCTTCAGAGATAATGTGGGAATATGTTCAGAGATTCGCCGCTCATTATCAAAACGAGTGAGATTATATATCGAAACAAATGGTCATCATGTGGAACACCTTTTGTAACATTTATTTTTTAGTTTTATTATTTATTTCTTCATTTTCGTTCTTAAATTCAAAGTTAAAATAAAAATGCAAACATACGTTACTTTGATTTTAATTCCAATTAGCTAAGGATTATAGGGAATTAAATTGAACTGTACATCAACCGATATCTCGAAAACGGTTGATCTGAGAGGCATTGTCCAAGTATACCTTTTTGCTTAGAACTGAAAAGGAACAAAACCACTGTATATGGCGCCTTCTACAGGCAGCATCAAAATCAATAAAATATTTAAGTTTCTCGACCACAAAACCCCGTGATCCAAATTTCAGGACCATATTCAAATTTGTTCGCAAAATATCGCCATAAAACCGAGGAAAATAAAATTTTTCACACCCTGTAGGTCCTAAACGAAGCGTTTCCGGACCTGGGTTTATATGAACTTTTTTCTTATTTTTGGGTCTAGAATCACTACGCAAAGTTTGTCCGTAGAGTTTCTGGACACCCCATATATATATATATATATATATATATATATATATATATATATATATATATATATATATATATATATATTTATATATATACGAGGGTTCATCCTTACGCTCCGCCTCTGACCAACTTCCGGTTACTACATAATCCCCATTAATACTGATACATTTCTCTCATCAGTGCTCCAGCATTGTGACAGCTTCCTGGAAGAAGGATTGTTCGACCTCTGCAAACCACTGGTTTACAACATCTATGAACTCATTGTTGCATGAAAATTGTTTTCCCAGAAGGTATTCCATGAGTTTGGGGAACAGTCGCTGGGAGCCAGATCCAGCGATTATGGCGGGTGCTCAGGCAATTCGAAACCTTTTTGATATTAAGCTAGCCCTAATAGTTGTCTGCTATTGAAGCTCCTGTTTGTAAAAAATCAATTGGGTATCCCAAAAAACGGAAGCCATTACTTTTTCGACTGACGGCTCAGACGTCAACTTGCGAGAAGGTGGAGAACCACGATGCTTCCACTGCATACTTTGTATTTTCGTTTCTGAATCATAGTAGTGGACCCATGTTACGTCTATCGTTACAAGTCTATCCAAAAAGTTCTGCGGATTTTATTTATATTACGTCAAAAGTCGTTTACAAATCACAACTTTTTCATATTCAAGTGTTCTCGTAATATGTTATGCACAGAGTGATACGAAAGGCCCGTTTCTTCAATTATTTCCCTCACAGTGGCTCTTCTGCCTTGTAGTACTAGATTCTGGATTTTTTTTGTAGTTCTTCCACATTTAAATTCACGGCACCATCATTTCACAAAATCATGAATTTGGGAGTCATGCCCTTTTTAAGAGTTATTTAATTACCGCTCTTTGTTCAATACGGTCCAGTTTTGCACTACTACAACACTTTCTTTGAAGTAAACAACTGCTGTAACAGATACAGAGTTGATTTTGTGCATGCGCTATAGGCACATATCGGTAATGAAGATGCTGTGCGTGAGGTTTGTATCTCCAATATAAGACACACAAATATATATATATATATATATATATATATATATATATATATATATATATATATATATATATATATATATACACTCACGACGCACACACGCATGCACGCACTAGTTACGATGTATTATATTTTTTATACACAATGAGGGATCACAGTCAACTTTTGTATATATATCATGTGAGCTCTCCCTTGTTTACACCTAACGTGTTAGCAAAAGCTCGCGAGCCTTGATTGTTGTTATATAATGCACAAATTTGTTTTTTAATTACATCGGCATCAGATTATTTAATGTAGGGCATTTTAACAAAGTTGAAATTATTACTCTTAAATGGCAAGATAATTATTAAAGGTACCTTACATACAAAAGCTATATAAATGTCACATTGACGTTCATTGAATTTTATTTTGACTCATACCAGTTTGATATTAATTAATGTCAATTTAAAGTCGTTTAGTGCCAATTTGAAATTGTTTAGTGCCCATTTTGAAGTTGAACAGGTATAGTTAGCATTACACCCTTACTAATTATGCACAGTTGGGACCTGGGGCGGCCCTAAATGAGGGGGCCTATATATATTTTGTACATATCTATGTATATATAAGTATTCAAATGTCTAACAGATACAATAATAACAATAGGTGTAAAACTTGACTACTGAACATGCTTTGCAATCTCATTTTCAATTGGTAATATAGCCAAACTTGTCAAACAAGACTAGCTCATTGACGAACGGAGATCGCCTTTAATTAATTTTAGTTTTGAAAAACTCCTCTCACAAGAAGCCACGGACACGCAAATAGTAAAAAACAGTTTAAGTCCCTCCGTTATGTTTGGTCTATTTGGTATATTTGCAATGATGTCCATGAGGCTGCATCATCAATTTTTGTTTCAGAAGCCTTCAGATCTCTTCTTAGCCTGTTCACTTCTGGTAACATTTCATCTTCCTTTAAATCAATGAAAGTGTTTGTGTGTTTGTGAACTGATGATTTCAAGTTACTATCTTTTTATTACTTGCATTTACAATATTTTTTGAGGGCAGAACAGCAAAGTTGTCAATGCAATCTAATACGCTCCACTTCTTGTTGTGGAGTCAAATCTGCATCTTTAGCTTCTTCTCCTGGCATCATCTTTTTAACTTGTGTGCGATTTCTGCTTTCGATATCAATGTCCAATTTAGCACAAGTTGTGGTTGCATATTCTAAAGTTTTTTGAACCAGTTCTTCCCGACTCTCTTCTAAAAAGATTTTCATGCTTCTCAGCTTCAATACACATTTTTTCAAACTAATACCTTCGATTTTGAGGTATCTTTGTGCATGGTTCACTTCAGATAAAATGTGGTACGTACCATAAGTGTAAAAAGCAAATAAAATTGAAATTACAAATGCTTGTCATCAATACCTCTGCTGCCCTTTCGCATCTAGATGTTCAGAAGCATCACACAACTTGTCTACAGCATCAACCAATTTTTCGAAATTTTTAAAGATTGGTTTAACTTCATCATTGTGAACACTCTACCTAGTATCACTAAGTCTCTTTACAGTCACCTCTACGATTTCTTTTAGAACATCCCATCTATGGGTTGAACACGAAAGCAACTTATACGAGCAGAAACACTTCCAAAAGCGTGTACCCCACAGAAGTTTAGAGAGTGGTTGGCACATGAGACAAAAACCGGTCTTGGATTTAGTTTTTATTCCTCGTTTGCGCTCCGGTGTAAATGCCTGCTATGGTTGTAGCATTGTACGACAAAATCTTAAATCCAAACCTTCTTTTTTAAGCGATTGAAGTATCTCTTCTGTAATGTCGTTTGCCTTTTTCCCACTAAGGAGGATGAAACTCAGAAATGATTCTATTACCTCCACTTTCGTGTTGTCAATTTTAACATATCTCACAAGTTGACTCATCTGTTCGGTGTGAGATATGCCCGGTGTGCTGTCGAACAATGTTCAATAGTACTTTGATTTCTTGAATTCAAAGATTATTTCTTCTTTTACAGCGTTGCCCAAGAGAGAAATAAATTTATTTTGCACTGTTGGCGATAAGTAGGTGACGGGAATCATTCCTGCTTGCAAAGATTGTTGAAGCCGGACACTGTGCTCTTTTAAAACAGTGGCATACTGTGAAAGAAGACTCACTAATTCTAAGAAATTACCACGGTTTCCAGAGTTAAAGTCTTCTCTGTAACCTTTAAAAGGCAAACTCTGCTCAGCCAAAAAAATTTTTTATATCTAAGAGCTCATGTAAAATGTCCCTACATTTCTTCCTCTCTCTTTCGATGATGTCTTGGTGACCAGCACCGATGGTTTTGTTTTGAAGAAGGCTTGCTTCAAACGTTTTCCATTTCTCTAAGTTAGAAATATGGATATCGGAGCTTTCGTGATTAGACACTAGGATTCAAATTCTACCAACTGTTGAATCCTGCGATGAAACTGGATATCGATTATATCTAAGAACTTGCAAAACAGCCATTTATATTCATGAGAATAAACTATCCATATCATCAAAATCTTTTCTCCGCCAGCAAAGTGCTTATAAAACCAATTTTTGATCAACTGCCGGGTTTGACCTTTTAGATTTTCTCCTTCGCCTTCTGAACTGACTCTAATGGTCCATTCAAATTTTGGTCATTTGCACTGCCTCGTTTAATAATATCGGTCCTAAGACCATTTGGCAATGAAATGGGACAATTTTCAAGATCAAAATTTAATGATAAATACTGCAATTCCTCTGATGGATCCGAGTTTGCTTCAGATCGTATTAAAGGAGTTCCTTTTCTTCCCCTTCTCTTCCTTCTTCTCCCTTTCTCGTTCTATATATCCTTTTCTTCTTTTCCTTTTCCTTCTTTTTCTTGATTGATTATGTCTTTTACTCGTTGATAATACCTTGCACTTGGACTTTCCATAGATTTATGGGCCCTCTGGTGGCTCTGCTTCATTGATTGCTTAGGATGACGCCCTTTGAGCAAATTTCAGCAGTGAATCGACAAACGCTGTATTTCTTGTTCATTAGCTTTTTGTCTTTTCTTCTTTTCCAATCTACTGGGATAGTTTCGTTTCATGTTATCACCAGGTTGCTTAACTGAAAAATATTAATAATATTATAAAACGCTAACTCAGAACTTCGGCACAATGATATCACACTCAAATCTAATCCGCACATAAGAGTCATCTCATTCTTTCACTTCTAATATATGCGTATAGATTTGTTATGGTAACTGATAAGTTTAGTAAACAACGTTATATTGTTGTTTTGATTATTAGAAGATATCATACGAGTATATGGATTTATTGTGTGTGCAATAAAATTCTACATGCATTTCACAATAACTAACCTTCACACTTATCATAGGCTTTCTACTCCTAATCATCTCTTAGAATAAAATAAATAAATAAATAAAAGCTTACCTTGAACGAGATGACACCGTGAGGACGCAACTTAATACTCTCGTAACTACTCAAGTACTTGGTGACAGAGAACCATAAAAACACATAGCATCATACAAAACTATACACTGGTTCCAAGCGGCCTGAACTATTGTGAACTAGTATACGTCCACGTTCGCTACGGCAGGTGAGTCGATTTGTTTCACGCGGTGACAGGGTGGTAGCGTGGTTGAGAGCCCCTGAAATAGCTGGTGCTGTTGGTGCCGGCGGTAAATGCTCATTATCATGGCACGCAGACACTAAAATGCTTCACCCTAAGTTCAATTCATAAATAGTTATACACAACTATAAAACACTTTCACGGTTAAAAGTATTTTATTATTTAATATACTTGTCTGTGCCGACGTGGGATCTGAGCCGATTTTTTTATTATTTAGAAAATAAACTAAAGTATTTTAATATTTGGGGGCCTATTCCGGCGCGGGCCCAGGGGCGCGCCGCCTCACCCTCCGTACGCCACTGTCTACGTACCCGTAAAAAAATACATTAGCATTCCTAATAACTATCAGTATTGCAAATGTATAGTTTTACTCTTAGAAATTAATATTAAATCATATATTAATCGTAGTTAAAACAATGGCCTATATTTTTGTCATACCTTGTGATATTAAAAAGATTGCCATCAGCATGAAACTTTATGCTTATAAGTGTATAGTGTGTTGCCTGCTTTCCTCTTCATATACCTCGTAATAAGCCTTATAAAGTATAGGTTTTAGTTGTCAACGACTAATAGTAGTAAATGAAATTAAAATTATTACATTTCTTGTTGATAAAAGTAATGATTTATGATAAAACTTGCCTATTGTTGGATTTAATTAAAAATCGGCCGTATAAAGTAAATTAATGTAAAAGCACATTTATACAATTTCATCACGAACTCTGTATTCAGATATGTGGTTTTTTACCAAAATTAATTTTATATTTTAACTTAATTTTGTAAAATTTAATGTTATACAATGTTATATCGGTTTAATTACTGCACGTAGTAAAGTATACTGTACCATAATTTCTCGCGAATAAAAGCCTGAAAAGAAAAAGAATTAATTGTCAACGTATGTAATGAAGCGTTAACATGAAATGATGAAGACGCGAAAGTAAATTAATAAAAAATTTAATGCATTATGTATAAGATATTTTATTTTTCATATATGTACATAAAAGATAATATATGGAAATTTAGGTTAACCTTATGAAAATATAAAAAGGAAATTCTGTTGTGTAATACTATTTAAGAGTGGCATTAATCAACAACGTTAAAAGAGAAAATTAAATCAAGCAGCCAAAAAGCCACTGCTTTTATACAAAAAATGTCATGTTTTGAGGTAAACTTACTAAAGAAATGATGTTGCATAAAAATGTACAAGGCTAGTTTAAGTTTGAGAGAGTTGACACATTTTATAAAATTATTTTTCTTTTGGTGGATGTTGATTAACTTTACTGTAGCTAAAAGAAAGGAAATTATTTCATATATAAAGCCATACTAATGATAAAAAGGGAGATTATTTTTTTCTTTTGCTTTTTAGAATATACCACATTCTTACTAGCACTAGTGCTTTTTCTGATTGTATATAGTTAATTAATTTTTCAAGTTTCTTATATTAGATAAGCTTAAAGCATTGAACATCAAATGTAATCAGTCAGTGCGTTGATTTATTTAGTCCAAATTTTAAAATTTTACAGCAAAAAATCTAATCACTCTTCCGCCGATGTTCGACGTTCAAATAAATTGTACAGGGCGAGTCAAGGGTAGAGTAAAATAGATTTTTGCTTAAATACAATCCACATAGCTTTGGTGACATGCAAGTTTTAGAATTGTTCCGGAAAATTCAACGTTCTTGACTACTGTCGGACGTATACATACAAAGATCCGTACACTACAAGTTTAGTTATAGACAAATATTAGTGTGCGATATGAACATATTTCTGTATTATAAGTGTTTGGTAACTATGGTTTCATACTAGTTGAATTGATCGACCTATTCTCCACAGTTTTTGTTTTTATAGCGCGACGTTTGGGAAGCGGACTCTGCTACCATCAGACTTAATCCTGAGGAGGACCGATTTCGCAGTTATCTACATGATTTTTCCCAAGCACTAAACTACTCTCAGATTCGAACCTGGTAGCCTTCACTTACAAGTCTGACACATTAACCGCTGGGTCACTGAGAGTTCAATATACAGAACAGTTAGCGCCTTGTCGGTGGGCACATTTGTGAAAAGACTCACGATTTCGATGCTTACCTGTATTTCTTTGTGGTTAAGTTGGAAATTTCTGATGGTTTCCACAAAGAGCTGCGTATTCTTAACCAGACACTCGGTTTTTCCTGATAAGGGTGTGATGATGCTTAGCAGATAGTATGCTACTGAATTTCATTCGGTTCGCCGTGGTCTTTGAATATTTGATTCTGGTAGCCGTATATATCCTGTCACAGTCTTGTTCGTTCTCTCGATTTCGATTAGTTTCTCTAATTTCCTTGGATTGTTGATCGAGCTGGTATTTTCTGATACGGTGGTGTCTAATGCATTCTCTGACTAATGCTTCGCTAGCTCTGTTTGTGATTTGTGATACTTTTGTCTGTGTATTGGAGTTTTGACGTTGAGCCCGGTAGGAAATACATTGTTATCACGGGCTTTATAGAGGAAGGTTAAGTGGTCCTCTTCTAGTGCTAGCTTGTTCATGGATGTTGGTCGGCCTATTTCCACAGTTTTTGTATTTATAGTGCGACGTTTCGGTAGCGGACTCTGGTTCCGCCATCAGGCGTAGTCCTGCGAAGGACTAATTTCGCACCTGAGTCAAATTCATTTACCTACTATGATTTTTTACGAAGCACTTGACTACTCTCTAATTCGAACATGGTACCTTACAAGTCCGACTCCTTCACGGCTGAGCATCTGAGAAATTCAATATATATATATATATATATATATATATATATATATATATATATATATATATATATATATATATATTAATATTTAACTTCTTCAGGAGAAAAAATTAAGTTATAGAACAAACAAAGAAAGGTCGTAAAATGTTTTATTTGTTCTTAAAAAATATTTCATAACATAATTTTTTATCCTGAAGAAGGTGAAACGTTAGACGACCGCACGCCACTCTCGGTAAACACAATAATTGAACTTCTCAAAAATGCATCAGAACGTACTTACAAGTAGAAGACAAGTTCTTCCAACAAGAGTTTGGGGAGGGCGATAGGTTCCCGACTACCACCCATAATGAGCTATATATATATATATATATATATATATATATATATATATATATATATATATATATATATATATACGGAAGACTTCGAAGACCAAGCGATATCTGAATTCAAGGAAAAACCAAAGATGAGGCTTAGATATGTGGACGATACCTTCGTAGTTTGGCAACACGGCGAGCATAAGCTGGATGGATTTCTAAATCATCTAAGTAGCCACACACTCTTCATATAATTCTCAATATAATTGAATTCAGAACAAAAACTGCCATTCTTGGATGTATTTGTACATAGGAGTACCAGCAATTTTCACGACGAGTGTATACAGGAAACACACCCACACGGGGAGGTACCTACACTACAACTCCAATCACCACAAATGTGTGAAGTTAGGCATGGCGAAATGCTTGTACCACAGAGCCAAAATAATATGCTCAAAACAAGAGGACCTGAACAAAAAAAGAAAATATCGCTAAAAGCTTACAGAGCTTTGCTACCCCGCACTAACACCTAATCTAAACAGGGAAAAGGTAACTAAAAAAGAAGAAGCTAAATACATAGCGGTAACACCATATATAGCAGATACCTCGCACGAAATATGAGCGATATGCAACTAAAGCAAGATACGCACTACCTTAAAATTGATAAGATTGCTCAGGGGATACTAACCGAAACCAAACCACACAATGAAAATCAAAATTTCAAGAATACAGGAACACAAGAATAACATCTGCAAAGGCGAAACAAAAAGAGCAAGAAATGTCAAATATGTCTGGAAGGAAGACCACCGATTCCAATTGGATAACATAAAGATAGTAGCAAGGAACGAGAATAGCACTAGCCGAAAACCCAAAGAAGCCACGCACATCGCATTGGCAGAAAAGCATTAATCCAAGCTAGTGTAAAAATGAAACCCATATGGATCCCAACCCAATAATGCGCGAAGAGCTTAGGCACAATACAGCTGCGCAATAGGTTATGGCGCAACATACGCAATAAACTACAGCGCAACCACGAATATATGAAAATTATATATACATATATATATATATATATATATATATATATATATATATATATATATATATATATACAGGGATATCGACAATCATTAACACCGTCGCTCTTATGAAACATGATGTTACATGTTACAAACTTTTTGCCGCAACATATCTGATAGTACGCCCATACTAAATATAACCTCAAACATTGACATTTGACGTTTAATGTTTAGGAGTCCTCAAATTATTCAAAATTACGCGCAGAACAAAAAAAAACAAATTGAAAAATGATTTAATTTATTTTACAAATACACATACAAAATTACCGTTTAAACTCTGTATCTCGACCTACATTAATAGAAACTTTTTTCACTAAATAACTTGGGCAATCACCCCCTAAAACCTCTCGCACTTATTTACTAACGCCCTGTATATATATATATATATATATATATATATATATATATATATATATATATATATATATATATATATATGTATATATGGTATGGAGCGATGAGTTTTGATTAAAAGTAATGACGGATACAGTCATGTTAAAAAACTGAAATTACAAAGCTGTAGGCTTTGGATGATGCTGAGTTCAAATATAATATTCTCCTGAATGTGGCACATCTGGTCATACCGGAAGTAGACGTCAACTTTGTTATTTTAAATGGAACCTAATATCTTTTATTTTATTTTCAAATTCTACATGATATTCTAGATCAAATTTGTGCACAATGTCTTATACCAAAAATGAAGTATTTTCGAGATATTTCGATTTTTTTTTAAATGTTGAAAAAATCCTAGTCCACATTGAATAACGATATCTCTATTAATAACGAAGCTAGTGACGTGAAATTGTAACCAATAAACAACAAGCGCTTGCCCGTTAACTCCATATATCCATCTCATTGATATTTCATACAGGGTGTTTTAACTTAGCCGCCAACATGCACAATTTAAATCATTTATAAGTTGCTTACTTTAAATAGAACACCCTGTATTTTATTACATTTTCAGCTGTGTTTTTTTGAGCCAATTCGTTTGGTATCGGTATTCCCTATACCTAAATCCAACCACTTTTGAGATATTTCATTATCTTAGTTAAAACATAACAACACTTAATTATTTCAACATTAGTAAAGGGTAGGCCATGGCTGTCAAATATTTGATAGTTAGAACGTTAATTGTTTATGTTGTTTTGACAGTTTTCTTTACCAGTTTGTATTTCATAGTAAATAATGGCAAATGTAGGATTTACTAATGATGATCTTTTAAATCTTATAATTATTTACGGCAAGTGTTATAGAATTCATGAACGGACTTGCCGTGTTTTTGCAGAAAGATATCCAAATTGACCAAATGCAACTGGTGATATTGTAAGAAGATTGCTTAAACACTGCCGTCAGTTTGGTCAATTTAAGACAAAAATTAAAAAAAATAAACCACTAGTGGACAGTGACATAATCGAAATTAATGTTTTGGGTTATTTTACGGCCTCTCCAAATGCCTCCATTAGAGATTGTGAGAGAGATCTTACTGTGTCGACGAGAACAATTCAATGCATTAAACAAAACACACAAATGGAAACCATTCCTCGAACGGTAGAATTCTGTGAATGGCTTTTAATGAAGACCCAAGAGGATGAAAACGTCATAAAAAAAGTTATATGGTGTGATGAAGCAAAGTTTAGCAAAAATGGATTATTTAAACGACATAATTCCCATTTTTGGTCTAATGAAAATCCACATGTTAGTAGAGAACGTTATTTCCAAGATAGTTGGAGCTTTAATGTTTTTTGTGCAATAACAGACGATAAAATTTTAGCATTAAAATTTTATGATGAAAATTTAGATGGTACAAATTGCCGCATTTTAGAAGAAGCCATACGATTAGCGTTACATACTTTAAGAAATGGAGAGGCAGCTTCAGCTTGGTATCAGCAAGATGGAGCACCTTCTCATAACTTATGGCCTGTTGCTCAGCATTTTTACGACATGTTTGATGATAGATGGATTGCCAATCAGGGTCCTCTAGATTTTGGTATTTGGAGTTACATTAAAAATCAGGTATTTACCAAACCTGTTACGACAAAGGAAGATATGATGCAGAGAGTCTTACTTGCTTTTAATTGTCTAACACCGGACCATATTTCCAGAATTACAAGACATAGCTTAATGAAAAGGATTCATAAACGTTTAGAAGTAGATGGTGCTAATTTAGAACACTTATTATAAAACTTTATTTGTTTAATATTACATTCAGTTATTTTTGTTTGTAAGTTATCTAATTAAATTAATACAAAATACCTAGTCAACGTTTTAATTAATAATCCTTTCAGGCTAGTGGTTACTTTTCAGAATTAATAATTTATGAAAAAATAACAAAACAGCACCTTAAATAATGGAAATCATGGCCTATTCTTTACTAATGTTGAAATAATTAAGTGTTGTTATGTTTTAACTAAGATAATGAAATACCTCAAAAGTGGTTAGATTTAGGTATAGGGAATACTGATACCAAACGAGTTGGCTTAAAAAAATACAGCGGAAAATGTAATAAAATACAGGGTATTCTATTTAAAGTAAGCAACTTATAAACGATTTAAATTGTGCATGTTGGCGGCTAAGTTTAAAACACCCTGTATGAAATATCAATGAGATGGATATATGGAGTTAACGGGCAAGCGCTTGTTGTTTATTGGTTAGCATTTCACGTCACTAGCTTCGTTATTAATGAAGATATCGTTATTCAATGTGGACTAGGATTTTTTCAACATTAAAAAAAAATCGAAATATCTCGAAAATACTTCATTTTTGGTATAGGACATTGTGCACAAATTTTATCTAGAATTTCATCATGTAGAATTCGAAAATAAAATAAAAAATATTAAGTTCCATTTAAAATAACAAAGTTGACGTCTACTTCCGGTATAACCGGAAGTGCCACATTCAGGACAATATTATATTTGAACTCAGCGTCATCCAAATCCTACTGCTTCGTAATTTCAGATTTTTAACATAACTGTATCCGCCATTACTTTTAATCAAAACTCTTCGCGCCACACCCTGTATATATATACAGTGTCCAAGATAAGGATACTAACAATGGGAATCTCGGAAATGGCAATAGATACAACTCCAATTAAATGGGGAAAAAGTTTGTGTAATTCGGGAACCAATTAATTGACACCAAAAATCGATGGAGAGATTTTTTGCTTTAACTTGGCAGAGTCAGTTTCTCAATTGGACGTTTCCTATTTTTATAGCCACCATCAACTATATTTTTTAAATACGATCCTGATATTTTGAAAATTGATTTTAAAAGGTTTTTTATTACCAATTCGGCAATGTATCACATTTGATGGTCTGATCGAACATTTTATGGACGATCATCACGAAATTTTTGAATACAGAGTTGCATTTTCAAAAAAGTTTATTTAGTTAACTTTCTTTTGAGTTTAATATTTTATAAAATATTGTTAATTATGCAACTTCACATAAAAAACTAAATACTTGTAAAGTTAACATTAAAGTTACCTATTTAAACGATCATTATCAAACACTGCTAAAATACATATGTATAATTCCCAAAACAAAAATTTTTTTCCACGTTGATAAAGTTCATGAATCTCCAAAGATAAATAATATCTTACATTTCTACCTACGACATCATAACAACGATGTGATGTTCTAAAAAGTATGGCGCAATTTTTAAATGTAGAAAAATATGATATGCTATCGTGTTACATACTATGTTAACGAAGTTCCAAAGTAGCGGAACGCATGGATTTAAACAAATATCCAGAGAGAAAGCCTCATAAAACTACATTTAGGAACATGTCAGTCAATCTAAGAGAATATGATGCATTTAAAAAGCCTGTAAATTTATCGTAAAAACCTAACAAGGAAGAAAGGGAAATAATATTTTATTAGCTATTACGGAAAATCCAGAAATGTTCTACACCACACATTGAACAAACAATTGGAGTGGCCCATTCTACTGCTCACTTTATTTTACAAAAAGAAAAACACGTCCACTTAAATTTAGAATTTGTCAGGAGGCGCAGAAAGTGATATTACTGTTATACCAGGAAATGTGCAGATAATGAGCAATAATGGAATTTTCAACAGAAGAAATGCTCACTGTTGCGCAAAAGAAAATCCTAGAATTGTATAGCGTAGACACCAATACCGTTTCGGTTTTAATATGTGGGCTGTAATATTCGGAATGCGAATAATAGGTCCACCGTTCTATAACGGATCTTTAAATTCTGAACGCTCCAAAATTTATTAGAAAATGAAGTAGAAGCAGTTGATTTACCTCAAGCCGATATTGAAGATTGTTGATTTTTACAAGACGGCGCTTCGGCACATAATTCCAGAGCCCTTCTGGAATATTTATTGGCAAGGTTTCCTGAAAGATGGATTGGAACATATTCGAGAGTAAGATGGCCAGGACGATCCCCGATATAACACCTCTTGACTCTTTTCTCTGGGGATATGTCAAAAATTATATTTACGCCTGCCTCAAATGCTTCGCAATGTTTTGAATTCAACTGTAAGACGTTGTTATTTGTGTTTGGAAAATAATGGAGAACTTTTTGAACAACTACTACAAGACTTATAAGTAATTCTCACTTTAATTTACACTCAAAACAAGAGGAATTAGTAGTTCTTCCTTTTACCGTCAATTTGTTTGTTGATATTAACTTTTTAAAATATCAGGACCGTATTTAAAAAAATATGTTGATGACGGCTATAAAAATAGGAAACGTTCGATTGAAAAACTGATGACTATGCCATGTTTAAACCCGTAACAAGTTTCCATGAAGAAGTGTTTGTATTTTCGCTCTAGCGTTTATAATAACGCCAGAAAAAATTAAATAGAAATTTCAAAAATTAAAACTTTGTCAAATACCTAAAAACAAAAATCACACCATCACACCATTAGAATTGTTCACTTATTTAAACAATAAACTATATATATATATATATATATATATATATATATATATATATATATATATATATATATATATACAGGGTTATACGTTATACGACACGGAAGATTGTGGCTATATATCTTAGTTTTAAAAAGTTTTATTTTTGAGTGAATACATATCTATCAGAGGTACATTTTAAAATTATAGTCACAATATACAGGTTGTCCCAAAACCCGATACATGTCAAAGTTGTTTTTTTAATGGGACACCCTGTATATTCTTACTTTTTCGATTTATACGGTCAAAATAAAGTGAGTTTCATTACGGTTTACCTCTACTAAACCTAAAGGCTTTTAATATATTTTGTATTT
Organism: Vesta saturnalis; assembly: GCA_036346205.1. NCBI lineage: Eukaryota > Metazoa > Arthropoda > Insecta > Coleoptera > Lampyridae > Vesta > Vesta saturnalis. The sequence continues at coordinate 6,947,476 of JARFJB010001442.1, forward strand.
TGTGAAAATGTAGTAATAATTTCGACACGTTTGTAGTTAAATTTTTCATGAGCGCTTCTGTACTAAATTTGGGTACTGTTCAACTAATTGAATAAGTTTCATGTTGCATCTGTGAAAATTGATTATCTTATACAAGGTGTTCAAAAATGTTTACCTTACATTGTCAATATTTAAATTGCAATAACTTGGTTATTTCTAATGGAACCCCTGTATTTTATATCAACGTCAGTTGTAGAATTTTATTCTCTATCAAACAATATTATAGCTAAATATTACAGTTCTCATGAAAACTCACATTTAGTGAAAGTACACCGATTTTAACTATTTTAACATCTATCAAGTCAACCATGAAATTTTTACAGGTAAAATTTTATTGCTGTCAGTTGTTGATTTAAAAATAATAAAACTTTTGATTATGATTTTTTTTTAAAATTGTTAGAAAAATAAAGATAAATGAAAATATGATGAAAATGCAAAAATAACAGTTTACTATTTATAATAAATGTGACGACCGTCTGATTCCAAACACATTTGTATTCGCTTTTTGAAACTTTTACCAACATTGAATAACATTTCTGGTTGGATACTTTGGAAAGCTTCTCTGATACGGTCCTTCATGTTATCTGGTGTAGTTGGGAGTGTATTATAAACAATCCCTTTCACATATCCCCATAGAAAGAAATCCGGTGAAGTAAGTTCTGGTGATCGTGGAGGCCAACACTGGGGGCATTTCTTCCTATCCAACGATTTTGGAAATGAGTATTTAGAAAATCTCGTACATCACGATGATAATGTGCGGGAGCTCCATCCATTTGCAACCACATGTTCGCCCTCTTGTTTAAGGGGATATCTTCTAATAAAATTGGAAGTTCATTTGATAAAATTCTAAAAATAATCTTCCATTTAAATGCTCATTAAAAAAATATGGACCAATTAAATATTCGCCCATTATTCCGCCCCAAACATTAACTGACCACCTGTGTTGATTATCAACTGTTCTAAATTGATGCGGATTGCAGTCTGAATAATAATGGAAGTTATGCCTGTTGACGTAGCTATTATTGTGAAATGTGCATTCATCGCTGAACAGAATTAGATTGGAAAAGTTTTCATTTTCTGCGATTTTATCCAGCACCCATACACAAAATGTATCTCGATTATCAAAATCATTTACCGAAAGTTCTTGGTGACGTTGGATATTATAATCATGGCATTTATGTTTATTAAGAATTCTAGAAACACTAGCTTGTCTAACGTTAATATTCTGTGCTATTTGGTTTTGCCCTATATGGGGATTTTCTATTATGGAGGCAATAACATCAAATTCAGTGTCTTCGTCCTATGTCACAGGTTTCGGCTTTTTATACTCAACACTTCCACATTGCCTGAATTGAGCCAAAAGTCTTTCAAAAATACATTTGTTCGGATGATTCCTATTAAGAGATCTCTGAGCGTAAACTCGTGACGCCAATAAACAGTTTTGTAGACATTCTCCAAGCATAAAAATCATATTGATTCTTTCTTCTTTGCCGTAAAGTTTCATTTTGGATAATGAATTATAATAGAACTCCCAAACTAACCCGGCAGAATGAATCACAACATAAGAACTGACATAAATAAACTGACAGCAATAACATTTAACCTGTAAAAATTTCATGGTTGACTTGATAGATGTTAACATAGTTAAAATCGGTGAACTTTCGCTAAATGTGAGTTTTTCATGAGAACTATAATATTTAGCTATAGGGAAGTGTAATATCGTTTGATAGAGAATAAAATTCTACAACTGACGTTGATATAAAATACAGGGGGTTCCATTTGAAATAACCAAGTTATTGCAATTTGAATATTGACAATGTAAGGTCAACATTTTTGAACACCTTGTATAAAATAATCAATTTTTCACAAATGCAAAGTGAAACTTATTCAATTAGTTGAACAGTACCAAAATTTAGTACAGAAGGGCCCATGAAAAATTTAACTACAAACGTGTCGAAATTATTACTACATTTTCACAAAATACAAAATATATTAAAAGCCTTTAGGTTTAGTAGAGGTAAACCTTAATGAAACTCACTTTATTTTGACCGTATAAATCGAAAAAGTAAGCATATACAGGGTGTCCCATTTTAAAAAAACAACTTTGACATGTATCCGGTTTTTGGGACAACCTGTATATTGTGACTATAATTTTAAAATGTACCTCTGATAGATATGTATTCACTCAAAAAATAAAACTTTCTTAAAACTAAGATTAATAGCCACAATCTTCCGTGTCGTATAACGTGAATAACCCTATATATATATATATATATATATATATATATATATATATATATATATATATATATATATATATGAAATTTAAAAATGCAAATAAATTCACGTTTAAATTAAAGACTTCCAATATTAAGATTTAATTACGCCTTTACTATCGGTCGAGAACTATTATTTTGTTCTTCAATAATAACAGACTTGCGATTCGTAAACTTTGATCGCACCTACATAACTGAAATTTTCGAATTAACATTTATTGTGAAATGTTTTGATCCTTCTTTGCCGTTAAATAAAACAATATTTATGTCATTGGTAGCGTTTCTGAATAAAGGAAACGTCTCCTATTCGTAGGGATATTTCAAAGAGGACTCCAAGCATCATTAATCGTATGAATGGAAGTTGCACTATCGATCGTAACGCAAAATTAATAATATAGTGTTAACAATTTCCGGCAATTCTGTATAATTATTCTTTTATGTTTTGTAATTAATTCAGGAATCAGGCGATTATACGCAATTATCTCGTAGGATTGTTTTCAAACAGCAATTTTTAGCCAGAATTAGATTACAGTACAACACATTACTTAATTCTCATTTTGAGTCCAGATTATTATAATAATCAGTCGACTCAATGTGGCGGAAGTTTTATTTGTGTTTTATTTGCAACAATTTAATAAATATAGTAGCGTTGAATTTATATGTTATTAAATCAAAAGGTTTGGAAATTGCATGAGCCAACTATTTTAGTAAATCGTTAATTTCTTATATAGATCAACCGATCATATTTCAGATTTACAGTATTTTCACATCCATATACTACTATTTAATACTATCATAACACATTCCAGTGGCGTAACATTTTCACAAAACTTACAGGTTATTACTCACTCACTCACTTTAATTGTGAAAATATATTTAACAAATTTACACTAGTGATGTTAAATAAATACCCAGGACGTCAAAATACTTTCACAATTAACAGCTCTTACGAATGCTACTTTTCTAAAATTGAATTACATTTAAGAAAGCTTACAGTACTTGCTGTAAGGAAACATTTTAAATATTTAATTATTTTTCTGCTTTTTCACTAGTTAGCAGTTTTCGAGATATTAGCAATATGTACTTTAGTGCCCTCTCTGAAGTACCTTTATTTGTAAATAGATTTCAACAAATATTGGTTAGCATCGAGATATTTTAAAAGTAACTTTAAAGCTATTACGCATTATATACACAAGCACAGACCCACACACGCAAGCACGCACGCATCCGAACACCCTCACCCACCCACGCACACGGAAACGCACCCACGTAACTATCCACCTATGTCCCCACCCACCCAACCAGTCCACAAAAACATTAGGTGATCGACAGCTCATCGAATACAACTACAAGACCAGAAAATGAAAGGGAGTCTAAACCTGAGAACGCGAACATACAATCAAACAAAGTAAAAGCGGGAAACAAATATGGAAGATGAAACTATCGAATATTCAGGGAATACACGGCACACAAAATTAACTGGTGAAATAATTTGAGAAGAATAAGAGTAGAACCAGGGCACTATGGCGGCCATCTTGGACTTTGTGGGGCACCTCACTTTTCACTTTTTACGTCACAACCCCCGCCCCTGGGACGCCTCACCTATCACTTTTTTACACGCCCACGTGGGAATCATATTTTTCACCTAGGAACAAAAATATTTAACCTGTGATTAATTAGGATCCGTTTTTTATCAAAGGAGGCTGCGCAATTACATTTTTAATTCCATCTACAGATTGTGACGGACTTTATTTATGCATTGGGGTTGTATTCTAATAAGGGGCCGTAGTCTATGTGTATGTGTTTGTTATTATTAAGCAAATATACAACTTCATTTATATTAATTGGAAAGTGGCAATCAGTCGTCGACATCGCGTTAATTAATGTTTACAAATATTTTAAAATTTGCAGCTGCAAAAAAAACATTAAGGTCTAAATATTATATGAAACAATAATAATCATGTCTACCTTGATGTAATAGCGCTTTTTTACATGCCCACGTGGGGATCGTATTTTGGTCTATTTTGTAAAGCTAATAAACAACTGGATTATTTTGTGATATTAAAGAAGCTAATCAAGATAAGGATAACATATACAATTGATTTTTAAATACGCTGTTAAATTCTATATATATATATATATATATATATATATATATATATATAAGCAGGTAATGGGAATTGCGTAATCAGTTAATTAACTTGTTATACAAAAGTGAATGTACGATTTTGCAATTGGATGTAAACAATAATAATAAACACCGTGCATATAGAGATGCAGTACAATTGCGAAGCTGTTATAATTAAATTAAATTACTAACTAACTTAGAATAAAATGCCTATCAAACCGTCAACAGCTAAAACCAAATATATATTTGCGCAAACAGGTTATTTAATATTGTGATGTACGCAACGAATTGCCTGTGTCCTCTTCTTTAAGCTAGATTTCGCTTCTATGTTATTTTACATACATAAAAGTTCTGTCTCATCAGAAATACATCTGTCAAAAGAAACGGTTTTAGATTTTATAATCAGATTAAGCATGCATGTTGACCGCTTATTAGAGTGCTATTTTTAAATTTCGGGTTTTACCGATAATGGGATTGGCATACCATCACATAAGTCTATTTTACGAACAAGCTCTGCCTTAGCAGAAATACCGCTTGTCACAAAGGAGCTTAGATTTATAAACAGGCCCCTAGGGAAGATATTAGAGCGCGGTTATAGAAACAAGTAGCTTACACTATACATAAACCTGTAGTGAGAAATTTACTCGAAACTGGTATATTGTGGGTAACATTTTTTTGAGTTATGACAGGCGGGGTCTTTGAGATATGAGTAAATAAGTAGAGTAATAAGTAAATATAATGACGGGTATAATTATATACTGACGGTTATCGATGTATTTAGCAATATGGCGTGGACACGAGCTCTGAAGCTGAAAAACTACATGTTCTATAATCGACGTATTTTCGGTTATTTTTCAAAGATGCGAAAAGATACCTCAAAGTATACAGACGGATAAGGGCAAGGACTTTATTGCGAAAAGTGTCCAGCAATTCTTTAACAAACATCAAATCTAATCATATAGGCAAAATTTAGCGATGCGATGCTTTCATATAGGTAAGAATCGCACTAACGGGGTTACAGTTAATGCGAAAGTCAATAACCTTTACACATTATCTCTCTCAAGGCTTTATTTTGCGGTAAAACCTACGATACATCGTTTAGGTAACTGACCCAGGAAGACATTATCCGATGATTTTCGCTGTATGCCCACAGGTATAGTTAGCACTTTTACTTCGGTCCTTGTAACAGAGTATTTTGCTGCAGTTGTTTTTAAGGCATTAGCGCGCAATTAGAATGGTGGGATTGATTCGCATACATCTCACCAGTATACTAGTGTCCATAATCCGCGTCTTGTAATTTGAACCGTGCGCTGCCATTAGACTAAAGGTATCTCTTGATCGTACAAATTTAATCTTTAACTCAACACCACTTTTGAGAAACTTTTCCTGATTAAATAAATCCTAGTGCACGTAACCAATCATCTCAATCTGTTTGCTGATCGCTGCAAGTACTTGACGTTTCGAGAAACCGTTATTTGCATGTCTCATATAGGTAAAATTTCGCGACGCGAGGCTTTCGACGAAGGCTATTTCGGCGATCCCCTCCAACCCTCGCCAAACATAACCGAGATTGTAAGACAGGTGTAGTGCGTCGCAACTTGTTTTCGGTCTTTACCCTTGTGGTGATCGCAACTTGTTCGTGTATTGTCGCGGTACCTTTGGTGGAAAATTTGAATTTTATTATAATAAGGGGGCCTAATGCTAACTTATAAGGCAGACATAGGGTTTCGCAACTTGTTTTCGGGTCTTAGCCCCTTGTCCCTTGGTGGGAAATTTGAATTTGTATTTAAGTGTTTACATTCTGATTACTTATTGCGAGAAATTTGAATCTGCATTCTAATAAGAGGCCTATTGTTAACTTATAAGACAGACATAGGGCTTCGCAACTTGCTTTCGGGCCTTCACACCCCTGCCTTGGCTCCCATGTCTGGCTGGAAATAGTATTCTAATAAGGGCCCTAATGATAACTTATAAGACAAATATAGGAACTTGTGTTAGGTCTGCGCCCTCCTGTCGTGGCCCCCTTGTTGCGAAATTTGAATTTGTGTAGCCATCTAGTTGTGTATGGACTAATGAATATTTTCTGTAATAAAGGTGGCGCCACCTAGCGTTATATTTCTAGAGCTAATTAGGGTCTGGTTTGAGGCACCATCTAGTGATATATTTTCAACGTTTTCTGTAATAGAGACGGCGGCGCCTAGCGGTATATTTCTAGGACTAATTAGGGTTGTTTATGGTGCCACCTAGTGGTATAAAGACTAATGAATGATTTCTGTAATAGAGGTTGATCGTATTCGTCTCTCCCTCGTTTCTATTGTCTCTTTCTCAAACATACAAATCAAAGTAATCAAATCAATTAAGCAGATCAATCCCAAACAAATCACGTTCGATCAATCAAATCAAACAATCAGATCAATCTCAATCAATCGATCAATCAACCAAATCAATCTCAATCAATCAAATCATAACTTACAGCCGGAGGAACCTAACTTACAGTTCAAAAATACTGATTAGGCTAACTTACACTTTGCTAAAACCAACCAACTACAATTCAAAAACACCAAAATGATTTAACTTAATCATACAAAATCAGCTCTCAATTCAAAAAGTAGCAGTATGATTTAACTTACAGAGTGCAAAAGAAAGCCAATCTCACACTTATTGTAGTTACCCATCTATCCGCCATTCGCATTAACTGCAGCATTGTTAGTGCAGTTTCAAACGCCGTTAGGAAAAACAAGTTTATTAATAAAAATTGAAGGAAAGTTTAGCCTTTGAAAATATATTATTATTATAAACAACAATACATAATTTATTTAATCACATTCTTTATCGGTCGTCTTCTTCTTCATCTTGAACCGTGATTGGTCGCTATCATCATCATGGCTTTGAGACTCGTCCTTCCCTCTACCTCATCGCTCTTCTTCCTCTTCTGTGAATCACCATGGATGTGATATACATTCAGCTCATCCACGTCATCGTCTCCATCATCATCTTGAACGGTTATGTTGTAATAGTTTATTAACAAGTCAGTAAAATCTCTAATGTACGGTGTTTATTATTATTGTTTACGTCCAATTGAGAAATCAATTTTTGTATAACAACAAGGTAATTAACTGATTACGCAATACCCATTAACTGTTTTATTATCATATATATATATATATATATATATATATATATATATATATATATATATATATATATATATATATATATATAGAATTTAACAGCGCATTTAAAAATCAATTGTATATGTAATCTTTATCTTGATTAGCTTCCTTAATATACAAATATAATCCAGTTGTTTATTAGCTTTACAAAATAGACCAAAATACGATCCCCACATGGGCATATAAAAAAGCGCATTGCGTCAGGGTAGAAATGATTATTATTATTTCATCTAATATTTAGACCTTAATGTTTTTTTTGCAGCAGCAAATTTTTAAAATATTTGTAACACATTAATTAACGCAAGTCGACGACTGATTTCCACTTCGCAATTAATATAAATGAAGTTGTATAACTGTGTAATAATAATAAACACATACACATAGACTACGGCCCCTTATTAGAATACAACCCCCAATGCATAAATAGATTAGGTCACAATCTGTAGATGGGATTTTAAAAAATGTAATAATAATTGTGCAGCCCCCTTTGATAAAAAAACGGATCCTAATTACTAACAGACTAAACCTTTTTATTATCAGTTGAAAAAATACGATCCCCACGTGGGCGTGTAAAAAAGTGAAAGGTGTGGTGTCCCAGGGGGCGAGGGTTGTGACGTAAAAAAGTGAAAGGTGAGGTGCCCCACAAAATCCAAGATGACGGCCATGGTGCCCTGGTTTTACTGATAAGCTTAAAATTATGGGGCTATGTGAAACAAAAAAGAAAAATAAAATGAGTATGAGCCATAGTATGTATGCTGCCACCAAGAACCTAGTAAGAAATAATAATGTCAATTTAACTGAATTTCTCACCACCATAGGGGTACGCCACGGAGAAGTGTGAAACTCGCTATTTTTCTTCCTACCATAATGACATGTATAGAAAATGCAAGCAAATAATAAAAGATTGGGTGTCTATAAGCTCCAAAATGGTACATGAAGATGATCTAGGAATCGTTGCAAATTACAAAAGAACGTATTCATATGGAATAGGGTTCCTCTGAAAAATAATATGAACATCAACACTGGGAAAGCAAAAGTCATGGTAATAAATAAAAAGAAAAAAAATGTGAGAATTAGATTGAAGGACAATATAGTGAAGCAAGTGGACCACTTTAAGTATTTAGGTTCATATGTGAAGAAATAAGCAAGACCACCAAAACCAATATATTTAAGGGAGTATGCACAACAGTGCTAACGTAGGGGATTGAAACATAGACCCTGTGTGATAGGGATAAGAGTAGAATTTTAGCCTGTGAAATTCGATATCATAGAACTGATTTCATCTGTACCAGTGGAGTGCGGGATTAGTTAGAGGTGAGCTCGGTACTGTCGGTATTAAAAAATGTCAGTTAATGTAATTCGGTCACTTGGTGTGTATGAGTGATAACAGAAAGACTATTTGGAATAGATAGAAGATGGAATGGGAAACAAAACCAACTCATTACAAAAAGAGGGACATGTTGGAGATATGCGCCACATAACCAAAATGGCTACGAGTTGAAAAAAATATTTTTGTGGAAATGCTACCGTTCTTAACTGAACATCATTTAAATATGCACCTTTAGAAACCCTATTATATGCTACATGCAGCTTATCTTAAAATCTACCCTACAAAACACAAATCTGGTTTGTTATATCGATTACTTTCTCTATATAAGTCCAGCAAAGCAGTCGATGCTACGACGAGACCTACCAGCTGGGCGAAGTCTCATTTCTATCTGTCACACCGATAATTCGGCCTACATCGAATTCAGAAATATGGTAGGAATTTTGATGTTGTGTCCAAAATGTCCCAAAAAACAGGATTTGTTTGATAGAGTGTCTTATTTCTTACTTATTGCTAAAATGTATTACAAAAGCGTTAAGAAAACCGTAATCACTTGATTTTTTTCACTTGAAACTGTGATTGTTCTATACATATTGAAACTCCATAAATTTACCAGCCTGTCTAAACGGTAGAGAAACTCTTAGTATAAAGTGAGTATGATACAATTCTTAATACAAAACTCTCTTAACACTGCCTAGATTATTTTAAAAAACCCTTTGTGCATAAAATACGAAAATGCAAACTTTCAGGATTTTCATTGTTGATTAAAATACCTTAAATATTTCAGTAGCAGTCACAGCTATCGTCTTCAGTAAAAAGACATGAACTTGTTGACATTGATATATGTGAACAAGTCCATTCCTTTTACTAAGGACAATAACTGTAACTGCTATCGAAACGATACATTTTATAGAAAACAGGAATATAGTAAGTACACCACTTCACTCAAAAGGTAAGTATTCTAATTCTGGCATAACAAATGATTAATTTTTAGCGAATTTCAAAGCACAAAGTTTTGTAGACGTTGCTTTTATCTTCATTTTACACAAATATTATGACCCATTCTTAAAAATGACGGCATAAGGGTGGTTCGTGCTTGAACTAAATAAGATGGTCGTAAACAATAGAATGCCCTATTTTAGCAAATAATCCTGGCAAACACTGTAACTAGTACTTTTCTTATCTTAAAGCAATGAATGCAAATTGTCATCTTTCATTAAAGTTGACACCGCACTTCCTTACTCAAAGTACTGAAATGAAAGTTTATTTTTGTTAGAATTAAAATGAGTAATTTTCTGATAAAAATGGAAATGCCTTAATATTTGCCACATCAGTTCGTTTATGTTCTTTTTACATAAAATAGTGTTATTACTACACGTTACATAGAGGTTATATAAAGTTGTATGTGTACTACGCAAATCGATTCCTTTCTGATTTCGATTTCAACTTTTTATTCTACATTTATACACCAGTTTCCATATACAGGGTGATTCACTAAGAATGGGGAATAAGCCACCATGCCTTACAAAAATGTTGCTGTTTTAGGAGAAACAGGGAAATTTTATTTTAAAATTTCTCAATAACTAACAGCATAAGATAACATTTGGTAGTTTTAGGTTTTGTGTCATGAGAAATACGAATTTGTAACCTATTTTGTGACAGCTCATAGAAGGCGCTAGTGGCACGCTGTTAGTTCAGTAAATTAGATCATATTTTCTTTGTGCATTGACTAATGGTTAACATTAGTTAAAAACCCGAAAGCCCGTTCAATTTTACATAAAAAAGGCACTCTTGTTCAATTTGTCTAACTCTATCGGTTTTTGAGTTATTCGCTCTTAAAAACACGTGTTTCACATACCAAATTTTTTAATTAATAAAATATGCCAACATTATGTCAACATTTGTCAAATTTAGGTATTTATCAATAAGTTTTAAGTCAATTTAGAGTTCGATAACTATAGTTATTTATATATCAAGGGAGTTATAAGGGTGTTAATTACCAAGGGCAACGGATTGCAATCTCGAGGGACGTTACTCCCGAGGGATTGTAAGTTGCCCGAGGTTATTAACATACATAACTCACATGATAGATAAATAATTTTATTTCATAATTCTTTATAAATGAAAACGAAATTTTGTTGGTTATTAAAAGTAAACGAACGTTTAAAAATTAAGTAGGCATTGTTACCATGGATATATCAACTGACAAGTTTGCAAATATTTGTCAAAATACATTTGAGGGAGTTATAGGTCTATAATTCCCTGCTATAAATTCCTAGGGAGTTATGAACATGTTTACAATTACGGTAACTAAGGCTTTATTTGTTTATAATGTGTTGGTATGAAATAAAAGTATTTACCAATCGTATCACCCTTTTTCTGATTTAAATATAGTAATTAGGCATTTCGAATGTAAATAGGGACTACTAATCAAAACAAGTCACAGCATAACAATTTTTCACGGTAAAAAGCGTGTATGATTTGTTGTTTTGCTCAGTCTAATTATAATGGATTAGCATCGGCCCGAAGATATTTACAGTTGTATCAAAATCGAGGGCAACCGAATCCCAAACTGTTTAGAAATATTTACAACCGCCTTGGCGATACAGGCTCCTTTCGTCCTAAGGCGCGACAAAAACAATCAATGTTGATGAAGAAGAAGAGATTTTAACTCCAGATCTCAGAACTTATCTGTTAAGTGCGGCAAGACGGATAAACTAATCGTCTATCTGTAAAATTTTAAAGAAACAAAAGCTATCCATATCACTGTATTCCTGTCCAAGATTTATTACCTCAAGATTTATTAGCATGCTTACGACTTGCCCGATTTCTACAAGATAAACTAAGAGGAAACCAAAACTGAAATAACTGTATATTTCAAAGAAATAAGAATACCAACGTAGAGACCTTCAACATATTGATTCATTACATTGTATGCTAAGTTTGATATGACACGTTATTTAGCGACAAAAAATTAAATTTAAAAATTAATTTAAATAAGATTGAAAATAATTAAACTATATTATCGATATTTTATCGAAGCGGGCGCCTGTGGAATTTTTTGTTAAGTTAGCATCTACATATTTATTAACTTCTATCTCACATGAGGTTCTAAACGTCCATCTGACACAGATTATTGTTTTTGTTTTACAATGTTGCTTATTTTAGTTATAAATGTATTAAAAAAGCGGTATAATTATCTTAAAAAATCATTATTGAAATTATTTCATTTCTTTTAATTTCCACCTTGTAGGTTGGAAGGTTGCATGTTATTCCACACCAGATATTTAATATTTTATGAAATATGATCCAATAATAATTAAAAAGATTTCAGGATATTTTGGACCCCCCAAATATTGCATCCAAAGCACTAGTTTATTTTTCTTGCTGGTTAATCCACTTCTGTTTGTGAGTATGTAACATTTACGGATGAGGCCACATTCTAAAAGAATTGAACGGGTAGTAGGAATAACTGATTTATTAAGAACGTTCGACCATCATCTATTGTTTGTTAATGTTTGAGGAGTGGACAGGTAGGAAAGTATAGTCTATTTGCACTTATTACGACATGAGTTTGAATTATATTTATATCTGTCACATAATCTATTTAGACGATGGAGCTCCGTCACATTATTATGTGACGGAGCTCCATCGTCGAGTTGTACGGGAATACTTAAATAGAAAATTTTAAGTAAGATGGGTTGGTCGTGGAGGTTTGTTTTTTTGACCAACTTGCAATATAAAATTTGTCGCTTTTTTTCACCATAAAGTGAAACAGAAGCAACCATAAGTGATACTGGGTAGCTGTCAAAACTAATTCAATTTTAGGGGAGAATATGTCGAACGTACTTAGTTATTTATTAATTAACTTAATTATTTATTTATTAACTTAATTATTTATTTATTAACTTAGTTATTTATTATAAGTTTTGTTATGAACGAATAAGTTCAAAGGTAAACATGTAATTAAAAATTATTATTAATTTTATTAAATACATAAATAAAAAAATTTATCTCGAGTAGGATTCGAACCTACGGCCTATACTTTGGTAGAGTACCGCGCTAACCAACTACACCATCGAGATTCAAGCCCCAATCGATGCAAATTTTGTCTTTATATATGTAGAACTGATGTAAATTCTAAATATAATGAGATTACAATCAAATTACTTATATTAATGGAATGTGATCCTGCAATATAGCAAGGATTCACACATACCAAAGCAACATGACTAATATTAATTTATTATAAGTTATGTTATGAACGAAGTTCAAAGTTAATATGTATTTAAAAATTATTATTAATTTTATTAAATACATAAATAAAAAGTTTACTTCGAGTAGGATTTGAACCTACGACCTGTACCTTGCTGGAATACCGTGCTAACCTTCTATTATTGAATCTCGATGGCGCAGATGGTTAGCGCGGTACTCTAGCAAAGTACAGGTCGTAGGTTCAAATCCTACTCGAGGTAAACTTTTTATTTATGTATTTAATAAAATTAATAATAATTTTTAACTTAGTTATTGAATCATGTGAATCACTTTTTCGTTTCTTAAGTACGTAATTCTTCTGTAAGTGTTCGGGGTGATAGCGTTTAGTTTTACTGTGTTATTTCCTAATGTTTTAGTATAGTATTGGTCAGTCTCCGCTACATTTGTTATACTTTTTACCATGTCGTTGTGATCAGTCACGCTGTAGATGTAAATTGGTGGAGGTTTATGAGGTTTTTTAGTGTTACCATCGTTTTTCGTTTGCATTGGATTTGAATCTGTATCATTTGGGATCGATAAGGGGTCATATCTATTTTGAGTGCTTGTGTTTGGTTGATTTAACGTGTATCTTAATCTGCAATACTTTTTCCTTTTTCTTTTATTGTCAACTTAAAGGATGGCATAATTGGTTGTATAAATTGATGTCAAAATTTTAATTTTGGTTTATTTATGACACAATTGTGAGTCAATTTACACTGTTTGTTTTTTTATGGTTTATATGTAATTAAGCTGATTTTAATTTTCTGTTAATTAACTTTATAATTTTATGCGCACCTTAACCTGATTGAATGGTGTTTTGATATATCTGCATATTAAACCTTTTCTCGTCTTTGTTTTGTTGTTCTTTAATTTATTAATGTACTTTGCTTATTGATTCATTAATTAAATCCATTCCTATCTCATTCAATTAAGACACTAGACCATAAATAAACTCTTAAGGTTTTAATTACTGCGAGAGAGTCAGTGTAATGCACGACAATAGTATGAGAAAGGGTAGCGTTATATCAGATATATATACGAGGGGTATTTTTTTTCAAGGTCCGATCGGTTACAAAATAAAAACCGCAGTAAAAATCGGATGAACCTGCGCGCAGATGTGTTGCGCAGCGTCTCTAGTATGACTGTCAATCGCGTCGCGTCACTTCAGTTTAGTTGTGTTTACGTAGGTAGGGCGTAAACATGTCTACAACAATATCATCTCCCGCCAAGTGTGAAGTTCGTGCGGTAATTCGATTTCTTCAGGCTGAGGGGTGTAATGCAGCCGAAATTCATCGTCGAATAAGTACTGTGTACGGTGAAACTTCAATGAGTGACAGCAAAGTGCGACAATGGTGCAGAAACTTTAAAGCAGGACGTACAGATGTTCATGATGCAGGCGATCAGGAAGGAAGTCCGTGTCAACCAATGATCTCGTTCAGCGAGTGGATGAGACAATTCGAGAAAATCGTCGGTTCACAATTAATGAATTGAGCGATTCATTTCCAGAAATTTCAAGGTCAGCTCTCTACACCATTGTGAGCGAGAAACTTCAGTACCACAAACTGTGCGCGAGATGGGTTCCCAAGATGCTGTCCGACCATCACAAAACACAGGGAATGGAAGCTCCCTAACGTTTCTCCAGCGTTACCACAATGAAGGAGAAACTTTCTTGAACAAAATTGTCACAGGGGACGAGACATGGGTCCATTACGAAACTGAAGAAACAAAAGAACAATCCAAACAATGGATGCATTCTCACTCTCCCAGTAAACCAAAGAAGTTCAAGCGAACCTTCTCCAATAGAAAGTGCATGGCTACTGTGTTTTGGGACCGAAATGGAATTCTCTTGGTGGAATTCATGGAACGTGGCACAACCATTACAGCAGCCTCATACAGCGTGACTCTTCAACGTCTACGAAGGGCCATTCAGAATAAGCGGAGAGACAATGCTCGGCCGCACACTGCAGCTTCAACAAAGACGCTCCTACAGTCTTTTCAATGGGAAGTGTTTGGTCATCCACCATACAGCCCGGACTTGGCTCCATCCGATTTTCATCTGTTTGCTCACATGAAACGCTGGTTAGGAGGACAACATTTTGGCACAGACATTGAGCTGCAGACCAACGTACAAACATGGCTGAAAACACAGGCGGCTACGTTCTACAACGAGGGTATTGGGAAGTTGGTACCACGCTACGATAAATGTCTAAATCTGAGTGGCAACTATGTAGAAAAATAGCGTAATTATGTAAGTACTTGTTATAAATAAATAATTTTTGATTTTTACTGTGGTTTTTATTTTGCGACCGATCGGACCTTGAAAAAAATAGCCCTCGTTTTTTTGAATTTGCATCATTGCAAATATGTTCCATATTATGCTCTTAAACATTTTATAGTCTTTTAATTATTGAGAGTAACTTTGAATTGAAGGTGGTAAAAGTACCGAACTCTTATTGCTATTGCTGCCATAAACTTTAAATATCCATCAAAACTTATCTATACACTTTCAGGGAAATTAGAAAAAAAACGAGCTTTCAATTTCAATTTAAAATAGAATATTTAAGCATTAAAACAAAAACCTTATACTAATTTCCAATTAGAGCTCTACATCATTTAACCGAGCAAAAGAGGGTCAACATTAATAATTTATTAAATAGATCAAGTGAGCCATTAAGTTAAATGGCAAGATTTATTCAAATAATTATACACAAATCTGTTAATGTGAAATTTAAATTTAACTATAAATACATATTTACAGTTTTAAAATTCGAGAGAACAATGAAAATAGTAATTAAGCTAAGGATTTGATTTTCTAGAAGAACTGTGTACTCATTTCTTGAATTAACTGCGCTAAAATCAGTTAATTTAAATCATAGTATAAAGCGTACAATAATAGTAACGATTAAAGTGATAAATAACACATGCAATGTTTATTTATTTAAGAACTTTTACAATACTTTTCATTGTAACAAACTGATATGTAAAAGATTTTTACTTTGTATTCAATTTATTCTTTACTTCCTCATTTTTATTACATAACATAACCTAACATAACATTCACCCCATTCTTTGCGAGGCAAACAAAACAATCTCAGCCTCTTATTTATTTTTCATTTACAATATTTCCTCCCCTAGCTTCCGCAAGATTCATACATTGTCTCTGACATACACTTTTATTTTTCGAAACTCCTTATCGTTCTTTGTTTTATCATACATTCTACTACATTCAGTTTTATGCGGCTTACAAGGCCCGGCCTTACCTCTAACCTCATCCACATATATTTGCTTCGTTAATTTTGCGTTGTTCATTCTCTCAATTTGACCAAACTAACGTAGGTGTACTATTTTTATACCTATCCATCATCGTTTTTTCCTCGCCACACTCCTTCACTATACACTCATTCTTTATCTTATCCGTTCTCGTTTTATCGTACGCGCTTCTCAGGAATCTCACCCCCACGGCATTTATTTTACTTTCGTGCTTTTTTTGACATATCCATGTCTCACTTCCATACAGCACTGACGGGACAAGCACGCCATTATAGATTGCTCGCTTCGCAGCTACGCTCATGCTTTCGTTTTTCATTATCGTCTATATATTTCCAATCACTTTCCTTTCAGCATTGATCCGTCGTCCAATCTCGCTATCCATTGTACCATCTGCAGTGAACATTCTACCCAGATATACCAACTCGTCCACTTGTTCCACAATTTCATCATGCAGGGTAAATACTCTACTCTCCTTTTCACCTTCCCGATTGAACACCAACAACCTTTGTTTTGTTCACGTTTACCTTTAGGTCCATCCTCTCACAGACTATATCAAACTTCCTTAGTTTTATGTTTCCGAGTAAGCGCCTTATTTTTTTTTAGCCACACCATGGGTACTACTTTCAAAATATTTGGCAATAATATGTTTCAGGACATTCTCTACACGACGGTGCTATCAGATTTTCAATGAGATGAATTATTTCAAAATGGCGACTTTTAGCTTCTTTTTTTTTAATAGAATGCATTCTTTTTTTTATTGAGATCCTAGAAACATTCTTTTTACGATAGTATTTCGTTTTTCTTAAAAATGCATGTCTTTCCCTGTCAAAAAGCAAACTAAGATTTTAATCTAGTAGCTCATGAATGTTTTACACTCGACGTTATTTTTGTCCAAATATCAAGTAGCGGTAGGCACAAAATAAACAATTAAACTTTATTTTGTAATAAACAACTACTTTCTAAAACTCAAAATTAAAAATTTACATCAAATAAAAATTAGGTATTTACAAAAATAGCTCGAAATGTTTTCCTTCTTTTTCAATACATAAATTGAAACGTCGTCCAATGGAGACAATAGATCAAAGGATAATTTCCGGAAAAATTTCATTTATGCAAGTACGAATTCTCTCTTGCATATTTTCAATAGTTGTTGGTTCAACGATGTATCTGGGATTTTACATACCTACCCCCAGAGAAAAAAGTCCAGTGGTGACATATCAGGTGATCTGGGTGGCCAACCAACTGGGCCTCCACGACGAAGCCAACGGTTCTCGTATCGATTATTTAAAAACTCCCTAACTGGAAGGGCATAATGTGATGGAGCGCCATCTTGTTGCCACCACAAATTATTTCTGATATTTTGTGGGAGTTCATTTAGATGATTTTGAATTTCATTTTCTAATAAATTGAGGTAATTCTCTCCAGTTAGTCTATTAATAAATATTGGCCCAACAATGTGCTGTCCTATAATTCTACACCACACGTTTAAACTCCATCGATGTTGACAACGTCACTCAAGGGTCCAGTATGGATTTACATTATCGTAATAATGCATGTGTAAAAAAGTTTCTATTTTGTACTATCTGTTGCAAACCCCCATTGTGCAAAATTAATTCTTAGCAGAAAATCATTTTCGGTTAATTCTTGGTGAAATTTATTTTTTTCTTATTACCTTCCAACCTAGTACTGACATGGGGATTCTCAATAATGTGTAGCATTACCTGGTGTTCGTTGTCGTCATTGCAAGCAGGTGGGTTTTCATGTACCGGTTTCTTATAATCCATAGTTCCCGTGTCACGCGTTCTTTCCGATAATTTAGTAAATGTTCGATGTTCAGAGTTCCTTCTGCTTGGATATTTATTTCTATACAATCTGGCTGCTTCATAAGGATCTTCATCTGCTTTTCCAAATATTATGAGCATATCAATCAACTCGTCTCTCGTATAACTTATCGGCATTTTTAAAACGTATCAATTAATTTTAAATTAACAATTATAATCTTCGATAATACAATTGTTATTAACAAACACTGACAACTAAGTTGCATTGATTGACGTTTGACTACTAGATTAAAATGTAATTGTTTCTTTTGTGTCTACCGCTACTTGATATTTGGACAAAAATAACATGGAGTGTAAAACATTTATGCGCTACTAGATTAAAATGTTAGTTTGCTTTTTCACAGGAGAGAAATGAATTTTTAAGAAAAACGAAATACTATCGTAAAAAGAATGTTTCTGGTATCTCAATAATAAAAAAATTATTGCATTCCATTAAAAAAAAGTTGAAAGTCGCCATTTTAAAATAATTCGTCCAATTGAAAATCTGATATCACCATCGTGTAGAGAATGTCCTGAAACATATTACTGTCAAATATTTTGAAAGTAGTACCCATAGTGTGGCTAAAAAAAAATAAGGCGCTTACTCTGAAACAGGCTATATATTTGCGTAAACTACAAAGATTTGCATTTACGTAATTTTATCAAAAGTGTTAGTACCCATTTTTCAGTAGAAAGAATTTATATCATTTTAGATTCTGTAATATTGGGTAGAACACACATACAGGGGGAGAGGAAGGTGCGGAGTTCCCTGGTAGACGGGCGTTCGGGTTTTTTGAAAATTAGGTGGAAGTAGTGAATTTTTAAGGTCTCTGTGAATCAAAATTTAGTGGTTTTGTACAAGTTAATTGTTTTCGATTTTAGTCAAATATGTAAATATCTGGTATGGAACGCTACACGACCTTCCAGCCTACAAAATGGAAATTAAAAGAAATGAAATAATTTTAATAACATTTTTTTTAGGATAATTATGCAATTTTATAATAAGTTCATTACGAAACATAGGCGCTACGTACAAGTATCAAAAAGGTGCAAAAAAAATGCAATGCAGCTATTCTTGGTTTTATTGTTTATCATTCGTTTAGTCACGTGCTTGCATTTAGCAAAGCTAAAGCACTTATTTAGTTATTTTAGTATCATACCCTCTTAATGAGGATGTTATGCAGTAACTGTAGATTTCACGTGTGCAGTATCTTAATAATATTGTAACGTGTCAGGTGAATTACCAGTCGGCGTCGCTTGTAATTATAAAAAACGGTGACTCATTCACACGAAAGTCAAGATAAGACTGGAGCCACTATGAGTCATACCGCGTGTATAGGGGACCTAGTAGAATGGCTGCTGACTTTCAGAACGATATATAAATAGCAGTCCTAGGCGTCGGAGTGCAACCGAGCTACTAGAGTAGTGATAAAACGACCTGCTTAGCATTCGAGAGGTAATAGGTTCGATTCCCGTTACCGTCTACCCTGTATGAGGTTTTTCAGGGGGTTTTCCTCATACACATGTAGCGGCATGGCCACTGCGTATACGCACACTATGTGCGGCTATTTAGGCGAGTACTGCGGTAGTATTTCCCCCTCAGTACCCTAACTTCGTTCCTTCTGATCCTATCCTAACCGAACTCATCCTTAATCCCACCATGCATACATACGTAATGTATGTATATATGCTGGGAATCCATGATTGTGGCTGTAGGAGCTTGGAGAGCTCAAGCAGCCCGCCCTCCCCCTTGGCCTTTTCCTTTTTTTTGGCAGTTCAGTTTTACAGTCGTGAAATATTCAAATAAATTGCAGTAATACTTAAATAGTGCTTTGTTTTGTACGGTGTTTACATTACTCTTTGTTATTGTTAATCTTAAGCATATTTATGAATTAGTAAATAGTGTTTGTTAAAAATAAATAATATAGTGAAATTAAAAACGTTTCAGATTCATACGTTCATTATAATATTCTTGGGACTGATTATTACAATACGCATTCTTTTTCCATCCTTTTCACTATAGCTTACCGTTATTTGTGATTTATGCAACGAATCTAAAAATCTAAAAAGTGCTCTGTCTGTGGCTTCTTTTATGAAAACAACATGCATAAATTTGTAATTAAATTAAACATTAAACATAGAGTTCTCATGCACCTGAATTTAAATCAGAAGCAACGCAGAATTTGAAAGGT
This sequence comes from Vesta saturnalis, assembly GCA_036346205.1. Classification (NCBI taxonomy): domain Eukaryota; kingdom Metazoa; phylum Arthropoda; class Insecta; order Coleoptera; family Lampyridae; genus Vesta; species Vesta saturnalis. The sequence continues at coordinate 6,967,955 of JARFJB010001442.1, forward strand.
GTAGATGTAGGTATTAAAAATTTTGAGCCCGAAGCAGGAACTTGTGCATATGCCAAGGGGGGTTGTGTAAAAGGGCGTGGGAAAGTGGAATGTTTATTTTATCGTCAAATGAACACAGGTGAGAAAGGTTCATTAAAAACTTTTGTGGAGAAATATATAAAAAGTCTGGTATGCATCAGTCAGCAGTGATTTCTAATTCGGCAATAGAAAAGGAGTTAATGATGCAAGTATTTTGTTATGAAGCAAATTACAAGAAATGAAAGCTAGTCGACAAGCTTTGGACAGAATTATTACTTCATTACAGTTCCTGGCAAGCAGGGCTTAGCAATACGTGGTCACACAGAGGATGTATCTAGCATAAAGCAGCTTTCAGTGCTACTCTCTGAAGATATTCCAGAATTGAAAACATTGCTTCAGCGAAGTAAATACAGATGGTTGTCACACGACACCTTAAATGAAATTTTATCGTTGTTAGCATTAAAAGTGAATTATTTTTCTGCATCGTTATTGACGAAACTTCAGATATCTCTACTGAAGAACAGGTCGGGATTTGTTTTCGTTACGTAAATAACCGCCTCAAAGTTAAAGAAATATTAGTGGGCTTTTATGAAACACCAGCAACAACTTCAAGCACTCTTTTAAAAATTGTGCAAGATGTCCTGCTCCGACTTGATTTAAGTATAAACAATCGTCGCGGCCAATGTTATGATGGTGCGACAAATGTAAGCGGCCACGTTTCAGGCTTACAAACGAAAATTTTGGAATTAAAGCCTAGAGCATATTCGTGCATTGCACGGTACATGCTCTGAATTTAATAGTGCAACATTCAATGCAAAATATTCCTAAAGTGTGAAACTTTTTAGTAGTTATGAGACAAATGATTCCTTTTATTAAAAGTAGCCCAAAGCGTTTGGCTTCGTTCACAAAGTTGCAACATACTATTAATGACGATAACGATGAAAGCGAAATCCAAATATCATCAGATGTTTAAAGAAGCTTTTTCAAAAGTTGCTAAAAATTTGAAACGCTTTTTTAATAATGTCTATGATAATAATTTTTGAAAGAATTAAACATGTTAATGCTATTCTTCAAAAAAAGTCACATTGCTATGGAGACGTTCAAATTCTAATAGAAAATTTAATTAGATCCATTGAATCCAAACGTGATATCGAATTCCACACACCATGGACAGATACTATTGAATGGGGCATAACATTGGGCAGTGAAGATCCAATCTTACCTCGTCAACGAAAAATACCTCGTCGTTTAGATGACGGGTGTATGTTTACGATTCTGTTGAAGAAATGTTTAAAATATTATTCTTTGAAATTATTGATCAAACTCTGGCTTCCTTAAGGTTGAGATTTCAAGAGCATATGTTAAGTCATATGGCGAAATTGGAACGATTTGCAATTGGAAATGCAGATGCAGACGAAGTTGTTCTATTTTATGGAAACGACTTTGACAAATAAAAGCTAACTTTATATTGAGAATCCAATAGCTTAAGTGTAACTAACTTAGGTGAGATTTTAGCATTTTTAAAAATTCGAATACGGATAGTAATAACGTGATGCGCGATCTTTTGCCGGAATTTGTAAAACTTATAACCTATAATTTTGGTATATTTACTTTGAAGTGTTTGTTTCCCTTAAAATATTTTATCAAAACAAATTGTAGCCATTGAAGTTAAACTGGAGTTTTAATTTTTATTTCTAGCCTAACGGCGCATATCTCGTGCTTGTCTGCCGAAGGCCGTGCCCCCTTAAGGATTTCAAAACCCGTTGCCGCTATTACGAAAATAAGCAACATTGTAAAAACAAAAACAATAATCAAACAAACGTTTAAAACTTCATGTCAGATAGAGAACTTAAAAAAATTCCAAAGTCGCCTGCTTCTATAAAAATATCGATAATGCAGCTGAAGCATTTTCAAAATATCTGGTGTGGAACAACACACGACCTGCAAACCTACAAACTGGAAATTAAAAGAAATGAAATAAGTATAATTATAATGTTCTTAGGATAACTATGCAACCTCTTTTTTACATGTTCATAACGAAAACAGGCAACATTGTTAATGTGGCCGATTATAATTTAATTTGAGTACTAGTTTAAGGATGGCAGACAAATGCTGGTATTTTATTTTTAATTTTTGCAATGTTAATATTGTACATATGGGAAAATTTTGGAAATCCCATTATTATTAGTAGTATAGTAGTATCGTTTTGTTCCGGATTGAGAGTAGACGCTGAGTTTAACACGATTGTACGAAATCACCACGTATAAAGGAATTAAATTACATACCATTTATATATGCAAACTTCATCCCTCCTTCTCACAGTTAGCCCTATATGTGCAATAGTGAATGGAGCAGAATATAAAGGGTAAGTCCTTAGATAAATTACAGTCCATTATATATATATATATATATATATATATATATATATAAATATTAAATTATCCGATGTAAATGTTTTATTTCAAAAATGTATGAAAATTTAATTGCCATAATTGAAAAGAGTGGTAATTTAAGAAGGGATATAGAGAAAGTATGTTAAGTACGGTTTCGAATGTGCGAAAGATATATTGTGATTTAAAGAGTACTTTGGAAAAGAAAAATGAAGAAATTAAAACACTTAAAAGTGTGTTGGAAATTAAAAGAAATAATAAAGTTATGTCAGTTAATAATGGCAGAATGTCATATTCAGAAGCTGTATTAAAAAATACAACATCTAAGGAATAGAAAATTAAATATAAAGTTATTGTAAAATCAAAACTGGTAAACCAATAGAAATTGTAAAAGATGATATTAAAAAAGATGTTAATTTATATGAAATTGTAGTAGGTGTTCAATTATTTAAGATATTTAAGCATGGAAATTTGATAATCGAATCGGGTAGTCTTAAAGAAATTGAAATATTAAAAGATCAAATAAATGAAAAATGTGGTAATAAGGTTGAAGCGGTTACTCCAAAATTAAGAAACCCAGGGCTGATTATACACCACATTCCTGAAGATTTAAATTTCGAGAATTTTACAGATAAAATTATTATTCAAAATAAAGAATTAGAATGCGAAGTGATGAAGTAATACCAAAATTTATTTTTAGTGATAAGAAAAAATTTCGAAATATTGTTGTTAAAGTTACTTCAAATGCAAGGAAAAACTTAATACAAAAGAAATTGAAAATTGAATGAAACATCTGTTCTTTAAAAGATTACATATACCGGGTGAATGAGGCAACCCGTTTTTTTTAAAGAACGGTAAGTTTAACACCATTACAGAGCGGTTGAAAGAATGTATGCGGAATGATATCCTCAACGTGCACGTATTTGTACCAAAGGGCAGGTGCAACCAACACAAAATCGCGGAAATCGAATTATACGACATTCACGTAATGATGTTGTCGCTGTAGTAATTGTTGATCTGCATATTTCAACGAGATGACATGCTAGGGATTCTGGAATTAGCCAATACTCTGTATGCAGAATTTTGAAAGATCACCACTTTCATCCAAACCACGTTCATAGGCACCAAGACTTAAATGAAAATGATTTTCATGCTCGAGTCATTGTTTGTATTTGGTTAATAAATAAAGGTCCACACTTGCCTAGGATAGTTTTATGCACTGACGAAGCTATTTTTAAAAACACTGGAAAAGTGAATATTCACAATGCACATGACTGGACGCAAACAAATCCTCACTGGCTACAAACTATTGACAATCAACATCTTCGGAGTGTTAATACATGGTGTGGTATACTTAAGAAAATATCATAAGCCCTTATTTTTTCGAAGAAACTCTGAATGGGATACGATACGCCGATTTTTTAAGTAACGACTTGATCGACTTACTGGAGAATATCCCTTTTTTAACCCGAGCAAGAATGTGGTTTCAGCAAGACGGCTGCACATCTCATTTTTTATTGGCCTCTAGGAACAGAGTAAATCAACTATTTCCCAACAGATGGATTGGCAGAGGAAAGCATCGTGGCGTGGTCGCCAATATCACCAGATTGTACGCCCCTACATTTTTTACTTTGGGATCGGATCAAGGATAATGTTTATAAAGAAAAACCAACAACGAGAGATGATATGAAGCTGAAAATTCGCTTGCAATTCATTAAGCATTTGAAGAAGGGCTTAGAGGCACTGATAGTTTAACCAGAAGATCTCAACAGTGTTTAGAAGTAAATGGATGGCATTTTGTACACTTGTAACATTGTCTAACTCGGTCAAATCGGACTTTTCAATTTTGTTTGTTAATAATGAACTTCAAATTTAATCATTTTAGTCGAATATAACTTAAAAAGGGTGGGAGTAATAAAAATTTCTTCTTCTTTAACGATCTTTTCAACAATACGTTTTTTGACATATGGTGCCATTTAACATTTTGGAGACATTCTGGAGAAAACTACTCAGGATGCTGATTTTTCCGAGAAATAATATTACCATTCAATTCTTTATTATGGGGTTTATAATAATTTTTTTAAACCAACTCTGTACGACTTCACCCGGTATATAAATAGATGTTATAATTGCAGTAAATTCAATCATACTGCAAAGGATTGTTTAGTAAAATTAACATGTCCTGTTGTGAAGAACATAAATTAAAAGACTGTAATTGTACAACTGAAAACTGTAAGTGTATAAACTGGAATTCTTATAATAAGGGAAGTATTAATGTTAGCCATTCTCTCTAAGCAAAGTTTGCAATTGTTATGTTAAGAATGTTAATTATGTTAAATACAAAAAGTAATAAAGGGGTGGAAGCAATACTCAAATGCTTACAAGTTAATTTAAATCGTTCAAAAATTGCAACTTATAATTTTATTCAATTTATAAAACAAGAAAATATTGATACAGTTTTTGTGCAAGAACCTTATTTTAAAGAAAATCAGTTAGCAAAGGAAAAATAAAAAAAGGTCTGCAATAATAATTAAATATAATTCAATTAATGCAATTTTACTAAGTCAATTCTCTGATGAAGATTTGTTAAGTGCAGAAATTACATATAATAATATTAATTTTATAGAAATAAATGTATATCTAGATGCCAATCAAGACAAACATAAAATTAAATAAAACTAAAAACATTTTAGACCAGGCCCGCGCAGTCATTTGTCGTGTTGCGTTTCAACTTGTATTTTAACAAGTATACAATTATTCGTGTTGTAACTAGAATTCTGTCACTTGTATTTCGACCTCCTACATAAAAAGCGTTTACTTGATAGATTTTTTTTATATTTATTATATTATCATACCGTTTGTTAAATAGTTAAGAAGAAATAATTTTAATAGTGATATTTATTTACCTAGTAAATTTTGTGTTCGTTTAATCGTGCATTATTTAGTTAGTTATTAGTTCGAATTGATTACTTAAAAGCTTCTATCTAAGGTAAGTTAAATAAGTTTTGTAATCAATTTGGTGGAAAAGTAACTGTGTATAATTAATTTCTTTTTCAAGTTTGAACACTAGGTAAATATTTTTAATTATCCATCTTGTGTTAAAGAAACTACTTTAAAGTTTTGCCGCAACCTCAGCAATATTTAAAAATTTATACCGTGTTCTTTTTTATTAATTTATTTTCACGATTGAATTATTTTTGCAATTAATAAAATATGAAGGGAATTAACTTGGATTTATATACATATATATATATATATATATATATATATAAAGGGTGATTCACGTCGATGGTACCTTAGACGTTTACGGAAAACGAGACATGGGATCTTTTTGAAAATTTGGTCACTTGCATGGCTGACTCGGATCTATCGATCTAAAATATTTTCAGCGTTGCGACGTTGTCGCTTATGTGGAAAAGTGGCATCACCATAGATATTTTTAATGAGACGCCCTGTATATTATTACATTTTTAGGTACGCTATTACTTTTAAATTATTTTTGCCTGACACATTCCTATGCCTGTCTTCAACCGTTTTTGCGTAATTAATTAATTTCCTTATTTTTTAGCCAAAACATGATTCCAATGGAATGTTCATTATTGTGGTGTTTGAATTTGTAGAAAGTTGAAATTCTGGATGTACTCTATGAATAAGCTGTTCATCAGTTCTGCGTAACGAAATTGGTTCCATATTGTACAGGGTCGTTCGAAATTCGTTACGTTTCCGCAAGGAACAAAAATGCAGAAAAATTCATTATTTCAAATGGGACACCCTGTATATTATCGAATATTCTGATAGACAATTGAAGTCCCTTTAAAATGATATATCATGTTCCCATACTTAAACAGTAAGGTTTCCGAAATAGAAGCATGTTCCTATAAAAATCGCACTATTCTGTCTTTTCTGTCACAATTAGTGCACTAATAATAAAACATTCGGATGTTTATTACCGGGAGAAATTTGAAAAGGGTCAAAATGGCAGGAAATTACTACACAATTCAAGTTTTGATAAAACTATTTATTTTTCATGGATGTGACCAAATTATAGCGAGAACAAGCAGGAAGTTCAACGAAATGTATCCTAATTTGAGACCAATGGACAAAAGAAAGTTTGTACGATTATACAATAATTTCGTTAATTATTAATACCTACTATTATTTATAAAAAAATAACGTCAAATAACAAATTCAGTTAAACATGAATCGCAATGCAAATAATATCAAACAATAACTAACAAAACTAGAAAGCATTTACAATAAATTTTCAAAATGACGGCCGTTGGTTTCCAAACATTTCAGAATACGAATAATCGTTGATGAAATTGTGGTCCGCCTTATCTCTGTGGGATCTAGCTCTTCAATGCTCCTGATAACTCGTTGACCCAGGTCTTGTTTCGTGAGTACCGGTGTCATATAAACCTTCCTCTTCAAATTACCCCACAAGTAAAAATCAAGAGGTGCGAGGTCGGGTGATCTGTTTAGGTATAGGAATATGATACATCATTTTAAAGGGACTCTTTTCACAAAAGAAAACTGCAGAAGAGCTGATTTTATGTCGATTTAACGTAAATTACCTTAATACAAAAATACTTCCTAAGACAGCTGGAGCTCTTGGAAGATGGCGGCCTAACATCGGTTTAATTCAAATATCTTCAAAATGGTTTCCCTTTAAATGATAGCGTTCTGTACATTTATTTAATGGAATATGCCCAATCTTACGGCGTGAATATGATTTTTTAGCTGTACTCATAAGCGGCTCATTTGGGGGGCATTGGACATTGTTATTCATAAGTTCTTTGTTTTTCAAAATTTCGCAATTTTAACATAAAATTAAAAAAAATTCGATCTTTTCATACAAGAATGATACTCTTGTCTGAAGTCGCTACGACGCACCGTTTTCGAAATAAATCGATTTGAACTTTTCATGTGTTAATCATACTTTTATAAAACTAACTAACGAATTCATTTATAATTATGAAAGATGGCTATGGAAAATAAACAAAATAACAATTGCGTGAACGTCAAAATAACTAGTATTACAGATACCAGTTGAGGTTAAAGTTTCAAATAAGTTTTAAGTGAAAGATTTTTTATTGTTTAGTTACATTACCGTAAATACAAGTTGAATATTGTTAGAATGGTTTCGTTTAGTAACGAAGAATATGCCGGTATGCATTTAGTGTACGGCGAAATGCAATGCAATGCTCGGGCAGCAGCACGTAGATTTGCAGATAAACTTCCAGGTAGAAGACACCCTGATCCTAAATCATTTACGCTTCTTCACCAAAGAATTAGGGAAACAGGATCGGTAATTCCCAAAAATAATAAAACGGGAAGACATGCTGATGTAATGGAAGAATATCAGGATGATATTTTAATGGAAATTGAGTATAATCCCGAAATAAGCGTAAGAAGGTTGCCTGAAATGTATCCCAATGTGTCAAAATCTTCTGTGTGGAATATTATACATAAGGAAGGATTGTATCGTTTGTTTTCATTTCAAAAAAGATCCAGGCCTTGCAAGCCGGTGATTTTTCTGCTCGTGTTGATTTTTACAATTGGAAGCAAAATAAAGAGAATCAAGACCAAGATTTTCTTTCTAATATTTTGTTTTGTGATGAAGCCGCTTTTACACAAAATGGAATTTTTAATATGCACAATGCACACTATTACTCCTATGTTGATGAAAACCCTCATGCGATAAGGGAAAGTAAACATCAGGAAAGGTTTAAAATTAATGTATGGATAGGTGTCCTTGGTGATAATTTGCTTGAATCTGCAGAATTTTGCCTAATCGTTTAAACGACGAAGAATATCCCAACTTTCTACAAAATACTTTACCGGATTTATTAGATGATATTAATCTGAATATTTGGCGGAACTTTTTTACTTTTTTAGATAACAATTACCGAGATCGATGGATCGGAAGAGGCGGTCCGGTAGCTATATATATATATATATATATATATATATATATATATATAGAGAGAGAGAGAGAGAGAACTATATTAGAACTTGCCCCAATATCCCGATGACCAGGTTTAGGCAAAATTTTACCGATATATATCGGTAAAATTTTGCCTAAACCTGGGCATCGAGATAGTGGGGCAAGTTCTAATATAGTTCTCCAGCTACCAAATATGCTGCCCAATGACAACAATTACTTACTATATTTCGACAACTGGTTTCTTTTATTTGTAGAATTACACAAAAGAGGTATAGGTGCCATAGGAACAATAAAAGTATGCAGGTTTCCAGTTTATAGTTCACCAGCGATAAAGAAATGAAAAAAAAGGGCAGAGGATGCTATGAAGAAGTGGAAGCAACAGTTGAAGACATCAAAATCCGTGCAATTAAATGGTATGATAATAGGGCAGTTAGTTTGGCTACGATTTTCTCTAGTACAGAGCCTCTTCTTGTAACCGAAAGGTGGGACAGAAAAGAAAAAAAGAAGGTGCCAATACAAAAACCTTTTGCAGTAAATATATATAATCAGTTTATGGGCGGTGTAGATCTTCTTGATGGTCAAATATCCTATTATCGGACGAATGTGCGTTCTAAGAAGTATTACATGCGTTTCTTTTACCACTTCGTTTAAATGATGGTTATCAACGCATGGAACTGGTACAAAAGAGACTGCAAAAAAGTTAAATTAGCAGAAAAGGACATTCAAGACCAGTTGAATTTCAAAGCCAATATAGCACAAAGCTTATGCTTGTAAAATAAAAATCCAAATAGGAAACGTGGAAGACCATCGACGAGTAATGGAGGTGATAAAGTAGGAGTGGAACATGAAAAGAAGAAGAAGCGAGGTCCAACAGCACCAATTTCCTCATTCGATATCAGAAGGGATAAGGCGCATTGGCCAACTGTTGAAGACAAAAGACTTCATTGCAAATATCCCTGCTGTAAGCGGCTATCTTTTACGAAATGTACAAAATGTAATGTACATTTATGTTTACAAAAGGAACGAAATTGTTTTGTAGAATTCCACATGTAAATATGTACATATATATCAAATGCCTTATCAAGCATAGCATATTTTACATAAATTCACAATAAACGCTGATATTACTAATTATCCAAAAATTTATATTTCAATGCCCATTGTATCATATATGATACAAAGCATTATCTTTGGGAATAATCAATAATTATGAAAAATTTCTATAAAGAACTACTAGAAGTACCATTACAAGCATTTTAACACAATAAAATTTTATTTCAAACATTTTTAGAAAAATTGGACACAAAGAGGTTAAATAAAAAATCGGATTTAAACACTTTTGAAACTGTAAGAGGTAAATTTAACGATTACTAACCAGTCTTTTATAAATTTACTAAAAGATTGGAAAATTGAGGAGGTTGAAGTTAATAATACACTGGAAAAACAAAATTGTAGAAAAAAGTTTATTATTAAACATAATTGTTAGGTTAACTTTAATAAAAATATTACAAATGAATTTATTAAAATTTTAAATTGTGAAAATATTTAATTTATTTACACACAAATTAAAAACAGTTGAAGATTTTGAATTATTTATTACTAATTATATTTATTCTATTAATAATGCTTGTTTAAATTCATTTAAAATAGGTAAAAATATTTAAAATAATGCTAAACATAAAACAGTGTCTTGGTGGTCTTCTGAATTAACACTAATGAGAAATAGGGTAAATGAAATTAGAAGAACAAAAAATAATGAAATTTTACGGGAAGAAAGAAAGCTTAAATATTTTGAAAAAAAAAGGAAATACGTTAAAAGAATAAAAATTGAAAAAAAGTGGTCTTTAAAAAAGTGTTTTTGAAATTGGCGAAGGTTTAAATCCATGGGGAGTTATATATCAAATGGCATCAGGAAAAATTAACAAAAAATTTACTTTAACAACATTAGAAAAAGCAAACGGTGAATTTACAATTAATGTTGAAGATACTATAAAATATATGTTAGATGAAATTATACCGGACGATACATTTGAAGATGATATAGAGTATCATAAAAATATTAGAAATTTAATCAAAATTCCAATCAATACAGTAAATGATAATGATTTAGACTCAAAATAAATATTAGAAATTATAACTAATATGGATCCTAGAAAAGCCCCAGGAGAGGATGGTGTAAATAGTACAATTATTTTAAGAATATTTTCAAAGTATCCTAACTTTTAACTTTAATTTATAATAACTGTTTCAATTATAATCATTTCCCAAAAGACTAGTAAAAACTTATTATAGTTCCTGTAATAAAACGGAAAAAGAAGATACCTTTAAGGCAATTAGTTTAATAAATGTTAGAGCTAAACTTTTAGAAAAATTAATGATAAATACAATTACAAAATTTTTATATTCTAAAAATTTATAATGAATACCTATTAATCAATTTGGATTTGTTGCTGGTATAAAATTCAATCGACGCTCTACTAGTATTAAAAAAAAATTGTTGAACAAAGTTTTAATCAAAAAGGTTTAGTTATTTTAGTTAGTTGAGATGTTAAAGCACCATTTAACGCAGTCGTCAGTCATTAATGCTTTAAAAATTATGAATTGTCCTAAAAATTTATATCAATTAACTTTAGATTATTTTAATAACAGGTTAGCTATATCAGAGGTAAATGAAAAGAAGATTGTTAAAAAAACCAATAGAGGTTGTCCATAAGGGTCATGTTGTGGTCCAGGATTCTGGAATATATAATATAATTCCTTATGAAATTTGAAATATTAAAAAATACTCTAGTGTTAGCAATTGCCGAAGATTTCTTACTGTTATTGAAAGGAAAAAAATGTATTAGAATAATTTAGAAATGAACAAAATTAATGTCTGGGCTAAAAATAATAAAATTACATTTAATCAAGAAAAATCAAAAGTCATGATTATAACTAAAAAAAGACCGATTAGGAAAAAGGAAATTAACATATTTATAAATTATGTTAAATTAGAACAATGTAATAGTTTAAAGTATTTGGGAATCTATTTTTCTTGGGTCGTGTAGCCATCATGTCCCACACATGCTCGATGGGCGAAAGGTCGGGAGATCTGAGTGGCCACGGCAAGATATTGACATTAGCCTCTTCGAAGCGCTCCATAGAATGCCTTGCAATGTGGGGACGGGCATTATCCTGTTGGAAAATCGGGTCCTCCAGCTCCTGGAGGAATGGAAGGATATTGGATTCTGCCATTTCATCAACATATCGGTGGGCATTCATATTGCATCGGATGAATACCAACTGAGACCTGCTTCCGTAAACAATAGCATCCGATACTATAACCCCTCAGTATGGTGCACATACCGCTCAACAGAAAACTGCACATTGTGACGTTCTCCACGTCTACGTTTGGCCCTCATGCAAGCAGAATCGGAATTCGTCACTGAAGACCACCCTATGCCATTCCACTCCAAATGTTGCTGTCGATGACTAGTAGTCACTGAAAGCACAAGATGTGGTTGATAGGACTGCAAGCCAAAAACTCTAATTCGACGGTAAACTGTACGAAGGGTTACAGGACGTCCTTTGTTTCCAAACCATTGATCGGATATTGATCTTGTACTCGAGAATCGGTTTCTTAATGCCATTAATTGGAGATGGCTATCGGATTATTTTGAATGAAATTTTAATCAATCACTACATTTGACTAGTTAAATAATTCTGCCAAGTTTGGTCCAAATAGTATAAAAGGTAAAACAACAAAATCATTTTTTCCAAATTCATTTTTCAAAAAATATATTTGAAATTCTTAGTGGTCACGGTAAAATCAAAATTTACTATACTATAATTAATGAAGGAAGTTGTATTTGTAATAACGATGAACAAACAGTTGATCGTTTGATTTGTGATTGTGAAGACTTACAAATAGAACGACAACATTTAAAGAATAGTGTTATAAATACTGAGAATATTTGGCCTATTCCAAAAAATTTATTAATAGAAAAGTATTTTCAAGAATTTGTTAAATTCTTAAGTAAAATTGACTTAGAACGGTTTGGCAATATTGCTTAGAGACAGTGGTATCAAAATTTAATGTTTTATACATATAAAATGTAAATGCATTGTTATTGCTAAAGCTTGTAATATTTCTAATTGTAAACGGGGCATGCTGAATAAATATATTTAAAAAAACACAGTCACCCACACGCCCCCCCCCCCACACACCAACTACCTATTACCCACCCACGCCCACAAACAACCACTAACCCATCCGCACACACACACAACCACTCACAGCCACCCACACCCACCCACCTACACAGTTACACACAAACACACCCACGCACACACGCATACTCGTCAACTAAAAACTACTACGTTTATTCGATTTCTCTCAAAATCATTTCATCAAAACACAACAATCGTATCATAACACAATCACAATAAACGTACAATGTTAATTTACGTTCTGCAAAAATTCTAGAGTACTTCTCCTCCATGTGACAGCGGAAGCAATCTGGACGTAATCCGCTTCAAGATACGCGCTGAATGATTTCCAAATGGCAACCCAAGGCAGCAATTTCCAAATAATAACTTCAAAAACGTAGCGTTTGTTTGGCTGGTCTGGACGTTATATACTTTATGTACACAAGGTAGCTTTTACGCACGAATTATTTACACAATCTTGCCTTGATCTTAAACTTAATTCGGTAGCTTTAGTCTGTTTATGCTTAACAAAAAAATCTATTTACAAATTTATTTACAGTAAGACTCTCGTATGGTACAGCTGATTGTTATTACAGGGGAAACAAATCATTGTGCCTTCACAATAATTTTTATTCGATAATGTTAATCCTCGTATTTGCGTTTAATATGTCACTAGCAAGATTCACTTAGCAAAACACCTCCCTTTATGAAATGTTCGTTAGCTGACACCAAGTGTCCGAAACTTCAGAAAAAAAAACAACCAGGAGGGATGACCTACTACACATATATCTACATAATTAGTGCTTTAGTTGTATACAACTTCCACGATACGTTCGGTCCTCCAGGTCTTAGAAAAAGGCACGCCCCGGGTAACACATCACATATTTCACACACAAGAGTCAGATGCAGAACCCCCCGCGCAATTAACCGCGCAAAAAAGCCTCTCTCCCTCTCAATAATATTGCACCATACTTCTCAACAAAACTTAGCACGAAAAAACTGCTAAAATTGCGGTGTGTTACCGCCTCCCGCTATCAAGTTTGATGGCACGAGTACCGAACGTTTACTAAAGTACAGATTGTAATCCACAGAATTAGTACCTTAACGATAACGATGATTAACTAACACTAATGGATTGAGATACTACATTCCGACACAAATACGACGTCAGTTACTAAAATGCAATAAGTAAAAATGACATCAGCGACATATAATTCAACCAAACACTCCAGAGAGTGATCCCATCCTTCAATTGAAATTCGAACTTTTTTTTATCAACAACTACGTTTTATTTTTAAAACCTTTTTATAAAAATTTACAGGAAAACTAATTAAGGCTCAACTTTAAAATTTCCTATTCCCAATTAATTAATCCACGAAAATATATAAATGCCAATTTCAGAAATCCATTTTAATTCGAAAAAAAGACGAAAACCACTATAAAGCTTAGGGAAATCAATCAATCTAATGTCAATTTTACTTGTACCCTTATGAAAACAAAAAAAAACAACAAGTTTTGTTAGCGTGAATTGAGTAAATAGCAAAAAAAAACGAAAAAAAAAACGTATATATACAGGGCGTTAAAACGCACATTACAGTATATGTAGGTTGGAAGGTAATAAAATGAAGTGATATGTATATATTAAAGGTCGTTTCTTATACTAAATTTGGCAACAGAAAGACTTAATTTAGTTAAAATTAATTAGCTACTTGAATGCAACATAACGATATATAAGAACAGTTATGTGCTACTTAAACCTGCTATACAAAATATATTTATGTGGCATAGTTAATAACTTTAATTAACTTTTTCTTCTTATCTTATAACCATCATTTGTACTTATTTTACGAATTAAAAGTCGATTATCACGAACAACTTTTAGAGAAGATTAAACTGGTAGCGATATACTAAAGTTTGTGGAAGGATAAAACAGGACAATTTAAACTTAACATCACAATAAAATGGTGTTATAAGCATGTATTTACGCAGTTGAAATCTAATTATACCGGCCGATTTGCTTTCGTAATTGCATTAAGTTGTACCTTTTTAGAGAAACTTCGTATATATTACTAGAAGTTACTTTGTTATTATAACATTGTCGACCGAAGGTTCTTTGTTAATTATTTATTTGAAAACACTAACTATACTATTCACAAATTATAATTGACAAGAAGAAAAAATTATAATAAATTGTAGTAATTGCTTCAGGCTTCAGCTAATTATAAACAAGAGTTAATTATAAATAAAATCTTCAAGCACTCGTTAATTACGCCTGCAAGGAGGAATCCCGAAATTAATAAATGTAAAATAGGAGCTAATGATGAACTTCGTAAATATACCGGAAATTGTAAATTTTATTACGAATAAAAAATTATTGTTGCATCTTAAAGTTTTAAAGATTATTATTATAGTCTTTACAACAAAAGATAATGCGAAAATACGAAAATGTACAAAAGTCAAATTAAATCTGTTAATAAACGAGAAGCGAGGTTGTATCAGAAGATCGAATCATCACAGTTTGAAGAAAGTTTGATTACGTACGAGTGTAAAAAGGATCAGAAATCAGCTTTAGAGAATGGTTAAACTCATATTGTAAACCTGCTGTTAATTCTTAAAAGCTAGAACTTCCTATATCACCTTCTAAAACGGAGAAAATTGTGCTCTATCCAGTTCTGCTACTAAAAATCAATAACGGTTATTTATATGCCTAGGACAGAAACAATAGTCTGTCTAATAGGAGCAAAATTGCGGGCATTAGTCGAGAATTGCAACTGCTCACGTTATTAATCTGTTGAAATTTTTTTTTTTTTGATGTGACCATCATATTTTAAAGTGTGATGACAAAGCTGGAGAAAAGGAAAACGAAAGCAACGTGCTGAATATAAACTACCAAACCGCGTTTATTGTTTACGCCCGAAGTCGGCCAATGTTTATGTAAGAAAAATCAATGGTGCCAAACTCAAAAATTTAAAGTTTTGTCGGCCTAGGTGTAAAACAATACGTTTCTGAACGATTTTGTGATTTGGAAAGTTGACGGACGGAGGCACAGAAATATTTTTTATGTTTATGAATGAACTTTAATGAACAGAAAATGATCTCGAGTCGAAATAGTAAAAAGCAAGTAAAACGTTTATAACTTATGAAAAAATGATTTATATAAAAAGTACGTATGATCTAATGCTTGATCGCGTAAAAATAGTTTCATTTATACTGAGTGGCCCCTTTCTCACAAAGGATAGAACTTAGACCAGGAAAGAGAGTAGACTCATAATAGCTTTGACAGATTGTAATCGTTTTGGACTCATATAAAATGTCCGCCACTTCTTTGTTATAGTATAAACTGGCAGTAAAACGAGATAATAGATAAACTTGGCTTTTTACTCGACTAGCCAGGGTCGGGTGGATTCGGTGTATTAAATTTTGCGCACAATAGGATGGTTTATCATATACAGGGCTTTTCGCGATGAGCGTTAATTAGACGTTTCTGGCAAACCAGACAACGGATCAACCTGAAAATTTGACAATATGCATAAATTAATATGATCTACTCGCCTAAAACATTTTAGATGATGCGGCGTTGCCGATTCTACTATAAAGTAGCGACTACTTTGATTTTTCAAATGGAACACCCTGTATATAATATCATATTATGATTTCCTATTACTTTGTCAACAACTTCATGTACTATTTCCCTATACCTATCTGTTACCGTTTAAGAAATATAAATTAATTTCGATTTTTTTTTTTTACAAAACATGTACTTTTATAAACGCTGATAATCTTGAACTCTCTGGTACTAAGACGGTCAAATTCGAGTCATATTTTTATTTGCCTCATACAGGGTCTTTAAAAAATGCAGATACTTTGTTCACATGAAAAAAGGAGTGGAAGTCAATTTTTTCAAATGGAAGACCCTGTATATTTACACATTTTTGAGCTCTACATCCAATTTTAGATTGACTTTAATCAGATAATGCTATTTCGATTTCAAACCGTTTTCGAGATAAACTGTTTCAAACAGAAACTGACGTGGTTTCCTTGTATTGTGGCCATGTGCCAAATTTCAGATGCCTAACTTTTAAAGTATCCAACCGTGTATGATAGGTCGATTAAAACAATCACCCACTATATATTTATTTCATTAACGCTCTACAAATCTTTTTTTTTGTATATTATAACGGATGGGATTTATCACCTCGTCAGAATTGAAAAACGCAACGGCAGTAAAGATCTCGATAGCAACAACAAAGTAGTATAAACAGCTTAAATATGTATTCACGACTAAACATAGTACTACCCGCCAAAAAAGAACATTGCACGATAAACATGTTTATTTTATTTTGCCACCATAATGTTCTTTATACGCCTCCAAATGCGGGCGTAATGTGGTCTTTATAGCACGGAAATGTCATTGATGCTAAGCAGCATGATTGACAGCAAACACATGACATAATATGTAATAGCAATATCACACTATCTTAGTAACAACAAATTAGCCTACTGTCGACCTTATTTCACTGCATTTACATTTAAAAATTTGCCGAAAATACTGAATCTTTTTAATATTTTGTTCCAGTTTCATGGTACAAAATAAAATAAAACATTGTATGTACCACGGGCATAATTGTAGATTATGGCTCTCAGGAATATAAAAGCCCTCCGCTTCGCGTCGAGCTCTTAACATTCCCTCGAGCCATAATCTTCTGATTATGCCCTTAATACATAAATATCTATTAATGAACTGTACGAGAAACAATGAGTAAACAATTTAAAGTACTACACGACAGAACTGTGAATTGTACACGAATGTATGAATCCCGGTTAGATAACAACCAACAAATTAACAATAAAGAATGTATTTAACAGGATGACTTAACAACAAAAAAAGTAAAACTAAGGCATTTTTTTAATAATGAAAAAAAAAATTTTATTTATAAAAAAAGCAATACGTATTGTAAATAAACACAAGTAAGTTTAGGTACCTAATACTTTGACCAGGTACCTATAACTTAAAATAATAAACAATATTAAATATACACATTTTTAAACAATTAAAAGTGACATTAATATAAAATAAAATACAACAGTCTGTTATTGTATTATTAAAGCTTTCTGAGCTTTGGCTTCAGTTGGCACCTCTACTAATTTCAAACGTATTTTGATGCCCAAACCATGCTTACAAATCAAATGTTTTAGAAAATAGGGGAATGTACATGTCGATCGATTCAAATCGTTAAAATTAATAGTTATGACCCAGACATTGTAGTTAATTTTTTTAAACTCGTCAAATGTTTTCCAATTTTCTTCTTTCTCGTTACAGTTGGCAAAGGCTTCCGTATATGGTTTTGAACAGGTCTAAAATATTTTACAATCTTCTTCATCAGTATTTTGTTGAAAAACTTTATTATTCAACATTGCCTATTGGTAAGCAATTGTCCATTGTTGTAACAACTGAATTGTAACTTCACAAAACTTTTTGAAATTTGGAGACTCGGAATCTCTACCTTTTGACCATGTAATCAGTAGTTGTAAAATTAAAATATTGTTCAAAAATTGGCCTAGTGGAAGTCTTTTCTGAGTGTATGAGATATTTCAATTACAGCAATTGTTGCTTCAAGTCCATTATTCGTGCTGGGGTAACCCAAAGCAATTCCTTTATACCACCTTGAATTTTTTACCAACCATTGGGAATTAAAATATTAAATAAATTCTTCATGTTGGTCATTTATGTTATTCCATTTGTGTAAAAAGAGCTTAGATGTGGTGATAAATGTATGTTCATACGTACACGTTTGCAAAGCATAAATATCTTTTATTAAATCTCCTTCGTATGTGTCTTTTAAAGTATTTTTTCACGTTTTTCAGGACGTGAAAGAAACACATTATGCGCACTCTAGTTATACCACACATACGTATTTATAAAACCTCGAGTAAAGGATTTACTTGCATCGGCAAGAAGCAACTGTCAAAATTGCTTAGGGCGTCGAAAATAAAGCCAAAATCATCAGCAGTCTCACCTTTACAAATGTTAAATTTATTTCATTTCTTTTAATTTCTATTTTGTAGGTTGCAAGGTCGTGGGGTGTTCCACACCAGATATTTACAATAAACTTAACCAATAAATTCCTAACGTGGCTGTCACCGTTTGTCAATTGAGTTTTGTTGATGACAAGAATAGTGCTGTTACTATGGTAATTGAGTATGACGTCTTTGCGACATTGCAGTTGAATTACCGCTGTAATTCTTAACGTTCAACAGGATTATCGCTGTAATCCTAACGAAGTTGCATTGCTGTATAGGAGTAATTATATATGAGGGAAATATTCTTTGTAATGGGTAAATAAAAACTGAGCTAAATTCAAGGCACTATAAAATACGTAATTAAAAGATAAATGGATTATCCTGTAATCCATAAATATTATTTACTTATCAGTACATATATGGATTTTATTCTTCAAACAAATTGTGTAACAATAAATAAGAAAAAACACAAGTGTAGTTTACATACTACGGTAATTACATTCTAAACTATAATAAAAAAAAGTATTACACAAGAGCGCAATTCAAACTAATAATTATCAGCTTAAAACAGTGACTATAATAAGTTAAACCCTAAATAGAGCAAAAGAAAAGGAAAATCAAATATCGAAGTTCAAAAAATTATTTCATCGAAGCAAATTAAGCAATTACTATCACGGCTTGTAGGTGTCTAGCATTGTTATATTTGCAAAGGAATAGGTGCGACTTTTATGGCATGTCAAAACAGTGATTGAGAGTGTATTATTAAAATTGTTATATTACCGTTACATAACATTTTCCGTATAAATCCAAATCATTATTAATGTTAATTCGAACACGATCTGATAAAACATACATCATACGATCATGTTTTTTTACCAACAAACATAATACTCTGACACTGTGGATACTGCTCGTTTTACATAAGAAATTCTGTGCTATTCGTGTTCGTTTATTAAAATATATTAGTTAATATTACTTAATAAATGCTTTATAAAAGTTAATCGTACGTTTACAAAAACTCTCAATTTTAAGTACAGGGTGTGTGTTGTAAGACGGCCCTATATGTTATTTGGAAACCTGTAAGAGATACAAAAAAAAGTTTTTTTATGAAAGTTGCTTGGTTCAATGGGAATTTACTTTGAGTATATACAGGGTGCTTCAAGTTAGGGGTACCGATGTCAACTTAGAAATTTTAAATATAACACCCTATATTTTTTTACGTATTTACATTCTCTGTGTTAAAATAATATCCTTTTGTAATCAAACTTTTTTCAATTTTGCATAGTTTAGGAGTAATTGAGGATAGTTTTTATCATGAATTTACCCTATTATAAGTACAGCTCACCGAAAAACAAGTCGGAAAATATGTGAACTAAAAGAATTTTATGTGAAATATTTGAAGCGGCAAGATTTTTAGCCAATCACACAAAAATATTTATTTTAGTACATTCCCAAATCAAATTTATAGTAATTAACGTATTAAGAGGGGTAATCCAGTCTTAACATTCGAGCATATTTTTACCACTCGATCGAGCGCAGCGAAAGTAGAGTGGTGAAAATATACGAGATTTGTTAAGACGGCTACCCCTCGAAATGCGTTCATTCGTTTATTGTTCATTGGGGCAATAATTTTGAATTAATAATGAATTACTAAAAACTGCAAAATCGAAATCGTAATATCATGAAAATGTGTGACGTTGGTATAGTTTCTAATCTAAACAAAATAAAATCTTAAAATTAAAATGGAAACGCAAAACGAGTTTCTTGTTGTCCCGAATGATATTAAAAATATTGCCGCCTCCACTATAGAGGAAATTGTCCCGTCGACATCATTTTTAATTTTAATAATAACAGTAATTAGAATTAAACAAATTTCGTTGACATGTTTTTTTTATTTGATATAAATGTGCATGCATGTTAAATGAGCGGATGCATGTTAAAGGTATTTTAACATTCAAGATTGCGATCATGTTAAATACTGTTTAACATTTCAATGAACGATAAAAATTTATACTTGACAGTATTGTTTATGGTTGTATGTTAATTTCTTTCTTATTTTGCGTTACTCGCTGGTAAAATCTGTTTTTTTCAAGGCAATATTGCTAGTTGTATTTGTAAAAATAGGTATGCCTAAAATTTTGCCTAAATTTTATTTTTAATAAATTGTCTTTTGGGTTAGAAATATTGATCCTAAGTCGAAGAAAACTATTCATTCCGAAGCATAAAAACATTATTAGTAATGTTATTGAATTCTTCAATAGACAGAAAGCTGTGGTGAACGAAGTTTGCCTTTGGAGATGGCTAGCGAACTAGCTGCTGCTGCAGTTGGTAAATCGTTACTAACTATAATGAGAATTAGAAAGGAAAAACAGTTATCTGAAAATCAGTTAATAAAATTTCCTTCTAAAAAGAAGCGAAGCGGAGGATCAAATTAGCTTTGATGATTGTGACTTGGGTATTTTAAAAAAGATAGCTCAGAAAGTTTATGCCGTCGACAAGAAAGTTCCAACAATAAAAATATTGGTTGATAAAATGAAAGACAAAGTAAATTATGCTGGTGGAGAAGATACGGTTCGAAAGCAACTATTAAATGTAGTATTTAAATTTTAAATGCCACAATAACAGAAACTTATTGATGCAATATATTCGTGGTTGGCTTGAAAACAATGGGGTTTCTACTACCAGTGAAATGCGTAAGGCTGAATTAATAACATTTGTTAAAGCACGGAATTACACTAAGCGATACTATGTTGACGAATTGTAGAAGAACCATTGCCACACTATAGCATGCTTACCACCTTATCATTGCGACTTAAATCCCATCGAGTTGACATGCAGTAGGAAAAACGCAAGGTGACAATGTATAACGTCGACCAAAGTGGCCTTCAAATCTAAGGCGAACAGCCTTTGCCGAAATAAACCAATGAGATTAGGTAAAATATTGCACACACGTCGATCATATAGCCGAAGAAATGTGACCGCGACGGATTAATGAATCAAGAAGTTGAAAAATTGATTATCACGATTAATACTGGGCTGCTATCTGACGATGACACAAACTCCGACAAAGAAGTTTCGGACATTGAATAAAATTTTAAATTTATAATCTTTGGTTTGCATTTTGTAATGACATATTATGTGGCTTTTAAAATGCTTATTTTGTAATAACATACATACTTTTCGCATTTCTTATTTTGTAATAACATGTTATGCATTTTTTGTACCTATTTTGTTATAACGTTTATTAAATTTAATGGTTTCATTTGTTTCTATTAATTGTGTTGCGGTTCGATAATAAATTTCCAAATATTTAAATTTACCGCCGAAATACTTTTTTAACCTGAATGTACTTTGAAAAACACGACAGCGCTAGCTCTGGTCTCTCAGCTATCATGTTTGCTTCGGTCAACTGTTCCTCCTATTTTTATACGGGGTGTTTCTTCAGGGGTCCCTTGAAAATATTTGGAATGCCAAAAGCTCGGTTATTTTAAATGGGACAGCCTACATATTTTTTTCTAGGTAAACTTTCTAACAAATTTCCTATAATTGGTATATATATATATATATATATATATATATATATATATATATATATATATATATATATATATATATATATATATATATATATATATAAATTGTTTTAATGAACGCACAGAAGTTCAATCTAATAATCATTAATTGTATTTTATTTAAAATTAACTTTTAAAGTACATACAGTAAAAGAATAACCCGAGTGGGACTTGAACCCACAACCTCCACTTTGCTAAAATGGGGCTCTTCCATCTGAGATATCCAGGAGGCAAGTCACAATCGATCCAAACTTGAAATGTATGTACTTCCCTAGTTACGATGTATTATAATTTTGTATACACAGAATGAAGGATCACAGTCAACTTTTACTGTATGTACTTTTATAATAAGTAAAACAAAGACAGTACAATCAGTTCACGTGCTAAATGAGATGGAATACATAACAAACTAAAAGCGCTGATGACATACATGGGTCTTTTGAGTAGGCTAGTATCAATGACACATTTAATTACTACTGTCAACGAGAACTGAAAATCAGTGTTTTTGCAAGTCCGACACAATACTCATGTATTCCACTGAAGAAAAAATACAGATTATTAAGTGGTATTATTCAGGAAGCACTGCACAAGAAATAATGGGCAGGTTTGCTTTTTCCTTTGAAAACAGGTCAATTCCATCAGAAAGTACGATTATGCGTACTGTTTGTAAATTGAAAGATGTGGATGTTTAAATAATTGTAGAAAATGCAGTAGCATTGATGGTAATGATGATAAGCATCCTGGTCGTAACTTTAACGAAGAGCGCGAATTCCAAGAAATTGCAGTGTGTAACTAATTTCCCGTGCAATAGTACAAAAATTGCTGAAGAAATGAATATTGAACCAAGAACAATTCGCAATATCTTGAAAAGGAATAAATACCGTTGCTGTAAGTTGCAACCTACACAAAAAATTTTTCCAGAAGATCAACAAAAGCGTATGGAATTTTGTGAAGATATGATGAATCGGGCTAATGAAAACGAACGATTTATTGAAAATATTTTGTTTACCGACGAGTGTTATTTTAACTTACATGGTCATCACAATACGTCTGTCGCTGTTGGTTATTCTCGGGAAAACAAACACATTAGTATTCCTTACCGGACACAATACCTCCAAAAAGTTAATGTGTGGCAGGAATTTTAGGCAATTCCATAATTGGTCCATTTTTTATCAACGGAAACTTGAACGCGGACAAATATTTAGAACTGTTGAGAAACCAGATAGTTCCAGCTGTTCAACGCCTCAATATAAATTTTGATGACATTTGGCATCAAGAAAATGGCTGTCTTGCTCATACTGCAATAAGAGTTCAACAGTTTTTGGAAACTTGTAAAGAACCAGAGTCCTATATGTTTTAGAATAAATTAGGTGCGGACCATCCTGTATGTAAGATTTCATAAGTTTACGCGATATTGCACAACAAATAATTTATTCATCACTGCTGACGTGTATTACTAAGAAACCGTAAGTTTCTGCACGTCAGAACGATTTTAACCAATCATGTAACGGTATTCCCCGCACGGTAGCCGCGAAGCCGCCCACCGATACCCCTTTATAAACTCGCGACGCGCATAATAAGAGGATGAATCGAAGTAGACTCCCGTCAAGCCGATATCCAGCAGCCGCCCCGTACCGTTCCAGAAACCAGTAGCCGCAGCCGCTCCGTTTGCTTAGCGTAAGCACCGACCTGTTGTTCACCGACGAAGAGTCCTTCGCGATCGGGCAACCTAAAGTTCAATTCTGTACTGCTATTGAGAGACACGTAAGTTGTAAAGTTATACATTCTGACAATTTATACTCAATACACTACAGACCGTAAATAATTCCGGGCTGAGCTCCAGGAGTTATACAAAGCACACATACACCTAGAGGAACGCAGGGTAGATCCCGACGTAACTCACCACTACAAAATACACCACAGACCGTAAATAATTCCGGGCTGAGCTCCAGGAGTTATACACATACACCTAGAGGCACGCAGGGTAGATCCCAACGTATCTCGTCACCACCTGAGGGTAGGGGGTTGTTACAGGGCTGTACAGACCTGCGACCTTTCCTAGTATATCCAGTAAAGACGGGTCATCGCCTACGTCTTCTGAGCATTACTGAAACCCGCTAGAAATACATACATATCCTACACCACCTACAAACTAAAACCATAACACCATAGCCATACACGGTGTCTTTGAATAGTAGAGGAATACCTCCATAACCTGTAGTGTAAATTTGTATATAAAAATAACCCTCGCAAACACCTAGTGCGAGAACGATTGTACATAAAGTGGAGTACGTGGATTATTCGATCTTTACGTAATCATATTAGAATCGTTTAATATTAAGTATGTTGTTCCCTTGATTAATTATAAATATTTAAACCTAGTATAGAGATCAGTAATTAATTTAGTTATATAACCAATCTGATTACATACATTAATCCGGTTATAATTAGAGAAAAACCCGTCCCGATACATCGCGTGTATTTCGCGTGTATTACTTCCAGAGAGTAGAACATCCTTGCTTCAGCGCTTCAGAGTTACTGGCATACAAACACGATATCGATTTTCTCAAACGAATCGAGTTCATTGCGCTGGCGCTTAGAGCAACCACTGCATCGAACAACACTCTCGCTACCGTACATACAGGACCGTATCCTAAACTGTATCTTTTAGGTAAGGATTAAGTTAAAAAGGCTATTTTTGTTCACAGAAGCGAATACGTAGACAGTGACACCAGGACCCGGACACAGAGATTCTACGATACCCATTTTGTTAATCACAAATACATATTTTAGTTTATTGTAAATATTTATTTAATATACATGTTAAAAATGCTTTACGAATTTTATTTAAGTGTACAGTGTTAAGCCCATCCAGTAATCACTACGAACCACACCCCGTTTATAAAATAAACCCGATTGAGCAAAGCCGAGGCAAAGTAAAACCGCGCTGGGTTACCAAACCAGAAGGGCGCATATTAAGTAAAAGTTAAACAGGACCAAAGGTCATTACATTTGGCGCTAAAAGTAAGGGCCGCATTACAAACTACTTTCCCTAATCATATTATTAGTGGAAAAGGTACTAATAAAACTCTCCTCGCTCAACCTGATATCGCGCCGAACGACTTTTTGATTTGGGGATACGTATCCCAGCAAATTTATGGGCACAGGTATGAACGTGCTAACAATTTGGATGAACTTCGTGTCAAAATTACAGCCCCTTTAAACAGAAAAGAAATTTTAGAAAACACCCGAGCTGAATTTTATCACAGATTGGGTTACTGCCTTGCGCAAGGTGGAGGTCTTTTCGAAAATCTTATAAAGTAGTGTATTCTGTTCATTTTTAACAATAGTTGGTTTTTCAATAAGAATTATAATGCTAAAGTTAAACCTTAAACTTAAGATATACTATCAATGTAAATGTTAATGTTTTTGTTTGTAGCTCTCGTAAGTTACTTCTTGGTTCTTCTTACGAGTAGTAATGGAACCATGTCATAATACTATCAATGTAAATGTTAATGTTTTTGTTTGTAGCTCTCGTAAGTTTCTTCTTACGAGTAGTAATCGAACCATGTCATAAATTCGCAATTACAATAAACTTCGATGTTTGAGGTATTATGATTTAATGTTTAAGTGTAAAGTATTTACTTAAGAGTTTCAAAGAACACGGGACTTTTCAACATCACCTTAATTGCTTTGGTTTCATTAGAAATGTTGAAGCTAGATTGAAGGAGACTTAAGTAGTTAATATTTTGTGTCTACATGCAAATATGTACAAGTGGCAACATCGGTCAAGTTATGTCTCACTCACACTCATATCATGCTTATTTAGCTTATTATAAGTCAGACCCGGAATAATGTTTTTCCATACCTGTATATATATATATATATATATATATATATATATATATATATATATTATATATTGTGAGGACGGAAGATAGCTTCTCACCGAGGCGACATTTTAAATTTCGGTTTTCGTACGACAATAGGTACACCACGTGTCCACATTTTAAAATTATTTTCACTTCTACATGTTGTTCACATACAGAGTGTTGCACCAAACATGTTTTTTTTAAATGGTACGCCCAGTATATTATGGCATTTTTGGAAAGCCACATTAATACTGATCAAATTGATATCAAATTATATGGGGTTATTTTCAACCGTTCTCCCGATAGAGGGAGTTATTTGTAACAAAAATGGCTATACTTCGGATGCATGTAATCCCCAAAATATTTGAGATATTGATATCGGGTTTTCACAAAAAATTGATTTTTAAATGTAGATTACATGTTATACGTGGTAAAAAAACATATGTATTATAAGAGGATTTGTAACTAAGGCAAAATTTACAAAAACTTTTTTTTTTAAATGCAACACCCTGTATATTTTTCTTTTGATGAATGTAGATTTTCATAAGGTTTCTTACGATACCACTATTATATAGGTTAAAGTAAACACAAAAAAAAGTTACAACGGTTTAAAATGTTTATTTTTATTGAACTGTGTTTATCCAAACATTATGTCATTAATTTGTTCGACTTATTGTACGCATTCTTATTTTTTAGTTCACCCGAACAAACGAAAATATTACGAAAATGGAGCACGTGCTTTATGTAGTACATTTTCCAATCAGGTAACCATAAATTATTGTCAAGTAGTTTTGCACCTTTTGTAAAAATCACTGTAGCTTTGGAAGAAAATTAAATGTCAAATAATAGAATCAGTAGATATTTAACAGAACCAAATGTTGAAGTCTTATAATATTTATTAAGTTAATTTGATTACGTCCATGTTTATTCTTAGTTGTTTAATGGTCCTTGTTTATTTATTTTGCACTTCGATTGAAAACGAAGTTTACTGATGAAGAGTTAGTGAATATGGTGTACAGTTTGGGCGAAGGGATAGCAATTGTCTTTTGGCGTCCAAAATTTACAGACAAAATATCCTTTAGCCCGACTTCCAAAACTAGAGGAGTTTGAAAACTTACGAACACGGTTTGAGCAAACTTGTAGCGCCAAATATCTGCCCAAATCCTATGAAAATCGTCATACTACAAATGAGAATGCAGAATTACAAGTCTTGTTAGCGATTGAAGAAAATCGGCATATAAGTACAAGACAAATTGAACTTAACCAGGGGATAAGCAAATCTTCGGTTCACAGAATAATTAGAGGATACAAGTGCCATCCCTACCATTTATGTTTGCATCAATCTCTTCATGGTCAAGATTGGGTACGCCAGGTGGATTTCCAACACCAGTGGTTCCTGAATGTGTGGGGAACAATCCTAGGCGATAAAGTTATTGGGCCATTCTTCTTTCAAGAACGACTTGATGGAGAACGGTAACTTAGATCTATAGAGCACGATTTGCCCATTTTACTGGAAGAGGTTGATCTTGAAACACGGAGATTAATGTTCCTTCAATATGATGGTGCGCCTGCCCATTTTCACTGGAACTTAAATCACTGGCTAGGAAACCGATGGATTGGCCGAGGAGGCGATATTTCATGGCCAGCAAGATCGCTCGATCTAACACCTATAAACTGTTTTCTCTGGGGTATACAAAACAGAAAGTGTATGAAGAATTGCCAACAACTGCGGAGGACATGAAAAATCGCATATCAACAGCTTTTAGAAATATTACCCCCCAAATGTTAAACAGGTTAAAGAAAATTTTGCAGACGTCTTGAAGTTTGTGTTCAGAAAGGTGCGAATAGTTTTGAGCATTTACTGAAAATTTCCGTACCTTTCCACAAATAAAACTGCACTTCACTCGTTTCAATCCTTTAGCGTGTTAAAATTCTGACCTAACCTACACAATATTGGTATCGTAAAAAGCCTTATGAAAATCTACATTCACCAAAACCAAAATATACAGGATGTTGCATTTGAAAAAAAAGTTTTTGTAAATTTTGCTTTAGTTAAAAACCCCCTTATTAGAATACACGTTTTTTTTACTACGAATAACATGGAATCTATATTAAAAAATCTATTTTTCTGTGAAAACCCGATATCAATATCTCAAATATTTTGGGGATTACAAATGTCCGAAGTATAGCCCTTTTTTGCAAATAACTCTCTCTATCGGGAGAACGGTTGAAAATAAATTTTCAGTAATAAAATTTATTAGTACCTCAGTGCAGTGGTACGGTGCGCTATCTTGTTGAAAAATAATACTTTCATGAACGTGCGCGGGCAATGTTTGAATGATTTCTCTAATTTGGGTTTCCAACATTTACCTATACTATCAACCATTCATAAAACCATTGAAAAATATTGGGCCCAGTATGACATCACCAATAATGGCACACCAAACATTAACGCTTTTTTGGCCTTGTTTTTTAATTTTTCTTACTCTTGATAAATTTATTTTAGACCAGTAGTGACAATTTTCCCGGTTAAACATTCCACTTGTACTAAACGTAACTTCGTCGGTCCAAAATACTTTGGGAAACATTTCTTTTGAATTGCATTTCCATCATGTTGCTACAAAAATTTAGTCCTTCTTCAAAATCTGCATCTGTTAAGTGTTGAACAGGCAAAAACTTGTACGGTTTAAATTTATTCATTTCAAGATCTTTTCAAATACTGTTTTTATTCATCTCTAAGTCCCTAGTAGCATAATTTAAAGAATTTTCTGGGTTTTTAATAAAATAAAGTAAAACTTCCAACTGATCATCTTCTGTCAAAACTGATCTTGGTCTGTTTCTTTTTTTATTGGCAATAACCCCTTTTTCAAACAAATCCGAAATAATTTGATTAAATATTTTCTTGTCCGGAATTCTGTGGTTTCGGTATTCATTTAAAGCCGGTGCAGAACTTCTGTTGTTTTTAATGTAACATTCAAATAAGTGTAATCTTTCTTGTTCAGAATATTGAGCCATTTTTAAAAAGTAAAACACTATTTCTTAATATAACCTTACTCAAAAAACTAAGAAATGCACGTAAAACATATTTTCTTAGCATTCTTAACTGTCAAATTAAAGCATATGAAACAGGGTTTTGGTCGCTAAGTATAGCCGTTTTGATTCATAATAATTATTAAAAATATATTGTTGCCACACAATCCCTGGCCTACTAGGACTACTAACTTATCAATCGATTTTTTATGGAGCATATTACAAATTACAATATTGAGTTTACAAAAGCAAATATTTTAATGCTAAAATTGTGAAAAACATACTTTAAATTATTTGAAAACCAGAAATACTACATGGTGGATATATTGAAAATTTATTGTAAAATTATAATTATCTTTGATTTTTGTTGTGTTAAATTATTTCAATAAAAGGTTTTAGTCAATTTGCTTTTTTATTATGTTTA
Organism: Vesta saturnalis; assembly: GCA_036346205.1. NCBI lineage: Eukaryota > Metazoa > Arthropoda > Insecta > Coleoptera > Lampyridae > Vesta > Vesta saturnalis. The sequence continues at coordinate 6,997,417 of JARFJB010001442.1, forward strand.
AATATAATTTTATTCACTACAAATTGACAAAAAAGCTCTCTTAATATCTAAACCTTTGGATTTAGGGATAGAACAAAAATAACCGAGTTTTTGGCATTTCACATATTTTCAAGGGACCCCTGAAAAAAAACATTTCGTATAAAAATAGGAGCTACTTATAATAGATACTATTCAGGACAACGCTTGTGATGTAAAAACTATAAAAATTACTTTTAAATTATGATTATTTTAAATGTAGCAATTACTTTTATAACAGGGTAAATTCATGATAAAATCTACATATCCTCAATTTACTCCTAACTATGGAAAATTATGAAAAAAGTTTCATTAGAAAAGTATATTATTTAACACAGAGAATCTAATATGTAAAAAAATATAGGGTATTCCCAAATAACATATAGGGGCGTCTTACAACACACACCCCGTGCATAAGAGAAATACACGCTCATCTAGAATACATAATGTAGAAGAGAGGCCTATCGAATGCTTGAGGCACTCCTGCATGATTAGTTAACTTATAACTGTTTTGGTTATAAATCGTATACTCAAGATAAATTGTACAAAATTTATACGTTTCGACAACAATTTATCGTCGTCACTAATGACTGATTAAAAAAAAAATTAAACTGTAAAAATAAGGTGATAAAATATAAAAACGTAATAAAAAAGCCTGGACGTTTGCTATTTGAACGTCATCTAAGGAATCTACATTTTATTTCACTAAAGATTAGCGAGAACTTTAATATATTAAACCGCCTTGAAAATGACAAAATCACCTAACGGATGAAAATCAGTAATGAAAAATGCCACAATAAAAAAACAAAAATAACAAAATAACAATATTTAATCAAAAGTAATACCATTTGAGGATATAATTTTTAATGTTGAGAATTCTATTAAATTTTTATCGTTGAACGGTGCAAATGAAGTTAGATATGCAACTTTTAATTACGCAAAGCAAAACCGCCCAAGAATAATTTGTCCTTCCTTCAACAAAGTGCCTTATTGGATCTTAAACGAATTGATGGCAAGTGCATTACCATTAGATAAAGGCAATGCAACTGTTGTTTGAAATATGAATGATTATAAATTTAATAATGAACAACTATAGAATGGCAAACGTACCGTAAGTTACAAAAGATTCAACAAAGATGTTTCTATTGAAAACTTAAGACTTTATTAAAATATCTTCTATTTCTGAAGAAACAAAATTGAAATTAGTCAGCTCTAAAGCTCTTTCGCCAAAACTATATGGATTTGCAAACATAATGTTCCTTTAACGCCCGCTGTTAGTGCAATTGGTCCTCCTTGAAAAACATCTTCAGCACATTTCATTGAAAAAATGAGTCACTTTAATATGTAAGGTGACTTTACTGTTTTGACGTTGTTTTACTATTAACTAAAGTTCCTTTAAAGAAACAATTAAATATATTGATTACATTTTCCGAAAAACATAATAAATAATAAATGTAATGAACAACTTGATGCCCTTTTTGTTAGTTTTTAAACGGGGAAGTTTGAAACATTAACTCTACAAAATGCACCTAAAAAGCCTTCTGTTTAGTATAGATATGTTTCTATATATATTCCGGAGCGTATATCTCGACAACCATTGGGAATTGGTAAAAAGTTTATAGACTCAAAATTTTAGAAAATTTTAACTGCTTTTTCTATATTTAGTTAATTTTTCCTACGACTCATCGTTTTCGATATATAAGCCAAAAACGGAAAACGGGGTCTTCTTTGTGCCCCCACCCTTAGGACTCACCTCCTAGTGGTGGAGTCATTTAGTATGTTTACCTCCTAACTAGTCCAAACAAAGTACCGAAGTCAAACTTTCTGCTTTCGAGATTTCCATCTACACCCCCGTTTGAGCACTCGTTGACAGAACTATAAGGACAAGGCGTCGAGTTTGAATCACTCTGTACATGACAACAAGACTTTATCACATTATACTAATATCAAATAAATATATTTTGTCAATAATAACTACACCAGGTAGTCGGGATACTTATTTTTGTTCGACGATACATTCTTTTAAATGCATAAAATGTTTACCACAAAATTGTAGCTACGAGGGACAAACCATTATTATTGAGAATAAAAGAATCAGTGTAACTTTTTCAAAAGTTTATTTTAGATATGTTCAAAGTAGTTGGCTTCGGCTATAATGCACTCAGTCATTCTTTCCTTCCACTGCTTAAATGCTCCAAGCCAAACAGCTTTAGGAATACTATTAAAATAACATAGAACAGCATCATCGATCTCTTGCTCTGGAAAAAACCTTCTTTCTCTTAAGTTCTTTTCTAGCCCAAAAAGACAGCCAAAAGTCGCACATTGCTAGATCCGGTGAGCAGGGAGGGTGTTCGATTACATTAATCTTGTTTGTCGAGTTAGTTCTGCAGTGTGGAAAGAAGAATTATCGTGATGTAGCATAATGCCCTTCTTTGGCACTTTAATAAACACTCTCGCAAACAGTGTTCGACGTACCATTGAGCTGAGACAGTCTTCTGCTCCTCTAGTTCAATGGTGCTCACTAGACCGCTACTTCTAAAGAACACAGCGTACATTATTTTCTTCATTGCTCGCTGCTTTATGATTATTGTTGGTGTCGCCTCGTCTTCATGGATCCATACGCGGCTCTCTTGTTGAGTTGGTATGTCGAAAAATGGTACGTAAGTTTCATCGCCTTTAGTATCTACCGTTCTTAAGAAATGTTAGAGTTTCGTGGCAAATTCGTACTCTGTAGGATGATGGTGTACAAAACAGCTTACGACTCTTTCCAAATGAAAGAGGTCTTCTATTTTTCACAGATGAGGATCTAATCCCCAGTTCAGCCTGTATTATGGTGTAACTAGTTCTGTTATCTGCATCCATAATCTTCTTCACAGCAGAAATGTTTTTCTCTGTCACAGAGGTAATGGGTGGACCTGCGCCTTTCTGGGGATCAACTGTAGTTCTGCCACGTTGGAATTCCTTGTACCATCTGTAAATTGTTGCCAAGGAAGCGGCCTGGTCGCCAAATATTGAATTCAAACCTTCTTCGCAGTCATGTGCACTTGTGCACTTAACCCTTTGTTAAAGTCATAATAAATCATTATGCGAAAATGTTCTCGGTTAATTCCATTTTTTCACTACACTTGCGAAACTTAAAGCTATCTTTTTCAAATTCTATTTAAGATAAGTTAGCCTGTCTAATTTCTTCATTCTCAATAATAATGGCGTATCCCTCGTATTAGAATTAACTAAGAAAGGCTCAAACACATCACTTATTTGCATTCAAATAATAAAAAAGAATACATGAACCTTTTTTATTGTAATAATTTGGCTCTTTTAACAAATGTCAATGTAACTAAAACAAATTATTTTGAACTTTGCATCTATAACGTTATCAATCACATTAATTAACATTTGTATAATTTTATTAACAAATTGATTCGATACACAGCGATAACTGACGTACATGAAATATTTAATGATTTAATCAGATATACATTTATATTATTGATATAAAGATTTTGTAATCTTTGGGCAGTAAGTGTTATTTGAAGCGTAGCAAACAACGTTTGATTATGTGCATCACGTATCTTATTTTTCCCAATCAATGCTGATTGATACACATACCCAGTACTGTTCAAATATAAAAAATTAGCATTTTGCCAATTTTATTAGATTGTTTCAGATAAAATGAAATCAGAATAGATATATCTTAAGTGAGAAACATAATTTAAGTTTAATCTTTTGTAAACGTCAGAATATGATATTTTAATATCGGAATTTTTCGAATGCTGTTAACTTATTTCTGAGAGAGAGTAAAAAAAGATAATAGCAAGCGCATTATGTAACTAATTAGAAAGGTGTAGAGTAGAAAATGTGAAAAATGTCATTTCAGTAAAGGTTTCGATTAACACCATCCCCTTTTATATAGTTAGCACGAATACAATAAAAGAAAAAGTATATAATATGCAATTAAATGTACGTTTTGGCATTTAACTGCAATTTATAATGCAATTTCAGATGAAGTTGTAAGTTACGTACCTATTTTAGCAGCAAAATCACATTCTTGAAAAATAACTACTTGCTTACCTGCAAATAAAAGAAAACGAATTAAAGGCATGTCACACCAAGAATTAAAGGTTTATAACAATAGTTAAGTTATACTGCAAATTGATAAGGATAAGACGTCTATTCACACCCACTACTTCTATGTACGCCGATTACTCGTCATTTTTGTATTTAAGCTTTGCTTTTAGATCAAAAACAAGAAAAATCGTACACTACAATTAAGTAGTACAAACACAAGAACCTGTGTACCCCAATATACCAAATCGATTAATTATTTCCGTTGCAAAAGTATTGTCGGTAAAAGGGAAAACTGATTTTTTTCTAACTGCGGAATGAATATATTCACACTAATGAAGATTTAACGAAAGGACCCTGCACACCTCTTATGGGTTTTTAGACCACAGTCAAATTTAATGAAATTTTAATATGTTATAGACTAAACCATCTGAACAATATTTGTCATTGGACCAACTTAATATAATGGCTAGTTTTTGATATACAGGGCGTTAAAGTAATAGTTCCTAATAAGAATAATGGCTGTTCAGTGGGTTTTAACATTGATATACGCAAGTGTTACCATTACATATTATACTTTTTTGTAATTTTTATTATTCTGTACTTTCTAACATTTTATACAGGGTGTTTAAACAAAAATTAGTATTAAATATGATTATTTAAATGATAGAAAGTGGAACTTATACATAAAATAAACAACCTAATATTTACATGATTTATATACAAGAAACGGAACGCTTAGACGGCAGCATGTCTGTTTAAAACATCTTGAGTAGCGGCTAGCACTTTGGTTTGCGGTAGCCTAATAACTTCTTCGTGCCTTGCATAGCCTAAAAACCAAATAACTGCTGCTATATGTGCACACATTCCTATAGTTCGCGCTCCTGTTTTGCATTGGCAATAGTAGCCAAATATAGGACCATCTTCTTGTTCAGCATCATTATCAGGAACAGGGTTATAGCTGATGATTATTTGATATTTAATTTGATTTCTATGTTTAGATCTAATTCTAAGCCGAACGAGATTTAATTCGTTGAACGCCGTATCAATTTCGAAAAAGTGGTTGCCCAGTTGGTGATTGTTATCCTATATGTAAGAAGGTGCTAGTTTAAGTTGGAAAGTTCCGTAAGTTATGCGTCTTAATTGAGCTATATTTAGAACGGGAAAATTTTCTAATTGGTTTTGTTCTAAAGGTGCCTATCTGCCGTGCCGCCTCAACAAGCCTTCATATTCCGCTCTAGCTTGTACATGATTAGGTTCGTTTACCATTTGAAGCATTTCTTGTGCTAGTTCTTCAATTGCTTCTTCCATATGTAATGGTGGATGGTAGCGGTTTATTAGGGCACAGGCAACACGGAAAAATGTCCGCAAATTGGGAAATTGAAAAGCAGTTACGAAAAATTTTAAATATTGACTGAACGTGTCCGTTTCGAGCGTCTACTACCCACCTTTGCTTAGTAATAATTCTGCTAGCGTTGGCTTCTACAGTTGGCAATTGACGTCTACCTTCTAGCGCTGGTGGAATTTGCACAGATATGCCAATATTATTTAAAAATTCCCGAGCATCACGGTAGCCTCTATCCACAATCACAACATCGCCAGGTTGCAGCCAGTGTCTTAGTTCTTGATCCTGATTATTTCTTGGGTCGGAAAAGTAAGGACCATGAATATCCAAAATATATCCATCTGGGGCAACAACTAGCACTGGCTTAACAAGATGGCAATGTTTGTGAACTGAATAGGACTGCCTGAGGGTCTGAAAATTTTTGCTACGCTCTATGTTAACATAAGTGGCATCGATACAAATAATGGCTTTTGGGTTTTCAGGTTTCTCATTAAATAACTCATTTGCCAATCTGGTAACGCGTTCAGCAATAAATTGGTTACGGTTTATGTGACGAGGTCCTAAATTCTGGGGCACAAAATTATTGGATAATGATTCCTTAACTTTTTGAATTGCCAATGAGACTATGTCTGCTACCATAAGAAAACATCGCCGCTAAAAACGTGTCTGAAAGTCCTTGACGTAATTTACATAAAAAACACAGTAAATCTTATTTTTTAACTTCTCTCCTTCTTCCGTAAATATTAACATCGGCACAAAGGTTGAACAATTCCCCAAAATTGATCCCTGTTTAAGGATGACAGCGCACTTAGCTCCTCATCACTGAAATTGTTTTCATCCGAAAAAGTTTCATTTTTTGTGTTACTTTCTCGTATTGTTGTCAACAACTGATCCAACTCTGCCCCTTTTAAATTGTATGGCTTTTTAATGGACCTTATACCATTTTCTAATGGAAAAAGTAATAAACCATTCGCATCAAGATGGACAGGACAAACCTTACAAATACGAGGTATGTATACTCCCTTTCGCATAAAAATATTTGTCCTTGCCTGTCCTGATAAATGTTGAATATTCGCAGCATTATTGCATATTAAACAATGATTAGCACTATATTTTAGAGGAAGCTTCATAATTGTTGGATCTGGATCATTTTCATAGACCTGAATTTCATCTATGATACCTAGATTGCAATTTGTACATAGCCTGGTGTTACCATTATTTATTGGCGGAAGTGAAAGTTCCTGTCGTCTTCTATGAGCAATATTTATCTTCTGGTTGGCATTCTGTCGTAAAATGGTCATTTGTCTGGGATTCCCTACTATTTCACATACATAACACTGAAAGTTTAATCGAAAAGCCATTTTAATGCAAACTTAAATAATGACTTTAAGGAAACTTAGTTACAGGTGACATTGTCATTTTAAGTAACTGGTTGTTATTAACAATCGAAAGTGTAGATATGTATCAGGCTTATGGCTATATCTGTAATTTTTAATAGTATTAACTACTAATTTTTATTAAAACACCATGTATAGAATGATAGAAAGTACAGAATAATGAAAAATTGCTAAATAGTCTAATATGTAATTGTAACACTTGAGTATATCCATGCTAAAACTCACTGAAAAGCCATAATGCTCATTAGGCACTACCACTTTAACGCCCTGTATTTCAAAAACTAGCCATTAGATTAAGTTGGTCCAATGACAAATATTGTTCAGATAGTTTTAGTCCATAACATATTAAAATTTCATTAAATTTGACTGTGGTCTAAAACCCATAAGAGGTGTGCAGGGTCCTTTACAGGAAAAGTCTATTCCTTGAGAGCGTACTCCGTACGGTTAAGTATGTATAAATAACAAAGTGGTTAAATAAATAAATTGTTATTTTTTAAGGCGAGTCCGTGAGATAACTTCCTCAAAACATCCATTCTTTTTAATAAAAGTTGTATAATGAAGCTACAGTTGTCTGCTTTAATTTGATTTTAAATTACAAAAATCGGTATACTAGGAACGTTTTTATTAATTTTTATGCAAAGTGATGTCAGAGGAATATTCGCGTAATTTCGGCTTTTGAGGCATCGCCACGTACTTGTGCTCAGTTTACCATTATAATATACCGGATGTCAACTAATTTATTATACATGCCCTAATTTTGTTAAAACAAGAGATAGAAATTTGAAATTTGGGATGACGATTTAGTGCATAAAAATACATTTTTTGACATTAAAAACAGCTGACTATCACTTCCGATTTTACCGGGAGTGGCCTTATTTTTCTTATTTTAAATATGAACCTACCAATTTTTTTTCATAGAAGGATACCTCTCTAAATTCCCATTCCAAGTCGTCTTTTGTTTTCAAAATGGTGGTTTAGGCGAAGTTTTTGTTGATTTCAATGTTCCGCCATTTTGAAGTAAGTACTCGTATTTTATAAAATTAATTTAATGAATAGTCCAAAAATATTATTTATTTTTAATTTCTTAATTGAAATTTATAAAATTATACTTAAATAATTAGTATTTGTGATTCTACGTTGTACGAATATTACTAATGTTTAGAAAAAAATTCACCAATATTTCAAATAGACAGCACTAAATACTAAATACCCATAAGAAAGTAAACCCAGTTTACTATATCTAAAAACAACACAACAAAACAACAAAAATCAGCTGGTATACTACCAGGGTATAAAAAAAATGAAATTGCACTTTTTTCGAATGTAATTAAAAAAAAACAATTTTTATATCTAGTACTCTACAAGGTAACGAACAATAAATATAAAGTCGTAACAAAATACTGCAATGTAAAAAAGCTTACAAAACTGCATTACTCTATTAAATGTTCGACCCTCCTGATCCCGGCATAACAAAACTCTTTTAATATCTTCTAGCAAAACATTTTCTAATTGATTCCTTGAAATACTTTGTATTGCTTGATGTATTCGGTGTTGAAGATTTTCTAGAGTTGCAGGTGGTGTTTTGTAGACCATTTCTTTTAAGTAGCACCAAATGGAAAAATCCAATGGGGTTAAATCAGGTAACCAAGCGGGCCACCTTATAAGGCCATTTGTTCCCAACCATTGTTGGCCAAATCTCTGATTTAAATAATTAGTCACAATTCGTGAGTTGTGGGCAGGTGCACCACCTTGCAGAAATATGTAATTGTTTGCTGAAAGATTATTAAAAAAAAGTTCAATTTCGTTCTGTAGAAAATTTAGATATAGGTCCATTCAGGGGTAGATTTAAAAAAAAATGGTCCTATAATATGGGTTCCAACGGTTCCTAATCAAACGTTAATTCTAAATCATTCCAGGAATGCTCCATCTGTTACTAACCGGCGGTTTTCCGTGCGCCAATATCTGGTATTTTGTCGGTTAAACATTACCAAATTGGTAAATCTTGATTCATTCGAATAAATAATTTTGTGATGAAATGTTTCCTCTCGATTGTAATTTTCTAGAAACCAATTGCAATATGCAAGTCTTCTAGGAAAATCATTTTCATATAAATGATGGCGAATTTGGTACTTATAAGACTTTAAAAATTCTTCTTACGCTTTCATGGCTAATATTTAAATTTAAAGCTCTCTCGCAAAGAAGGGGTGCGAACACATTCAATATAAGCTAGTACATTTATTTCACTCTCTACCGAGCTGGTAGCGTAGTGGTGACACCATCCGGGAGGTAATGGGTTCGATTACCTTTACCGCCTACCTTGTATGAGGTTTTTTCAGGGGGTTTTCCTCATACACATGTAGCGGCATGGTCACTGCGTATATGCACACCATGCGCGGCTGCTTAGGCGAATGCTGGGGTAGTATTTTCCCCCTTAGAACCCTAACTCCGTCCCTTCCGATCCTATCCTGACCACACTCATCCTTAATCCCACCATGCATATATACTTAATGTATGTATGTATGCTGGGAATCCATGATTGTGGCTGAAGGAGCTCGGAAAGCTCGAGCAGCTCGCCCTCCCCCTTGGGGAAGGAATGAAATACGTAGCCTTTTCCTTTTTGTTCACTCTCTTCATTTCTAACAAAAATTTCATATTTCAAATAATTTTCTAAATACGGAAAATAGCTTAAATGCGGCGTGTGGAGATCTGGATACCTTTCAGCGTATAATCTTGCTGCAGCAGTGTAATTTCTCTGACATTCGCCATAAATGATCAACATATTAATTTGTTCTTCCTGAATATAAAATGGCATTTTAAACAAACAATTTTTACTTATATCTACGAGTAGGTACTCAATAATTTTTTAACAGTTAAAAACTTTTAACAACGCGTATATGTCGCAACTATTACGAGAATTCAAATAATAATGTATTAGAAATTAATTAGGTGTAAAGGATATTTACTTTAAATTTAAGTAATTGTCAATCTTACTTATAAGTTCAAAGAAATTTGTACCCAAGATAATCCTTCCCGGCAGAAAAGTTCAGTCCAAAGAACCATTTAAATTACATTGGTACGAGTGCGTACCAGTAGATAGTTTTTAACAATACTAAATATTCGATTGGTAGTTTTAGCAAAGCGGAAGGAATCGTCCACCAATGAAATATATTAAAAATTTGAAAACTGTTACCTGTTAACATTTAAAACATTTGTGCATTCAGTCTAATATCAGAAGTACACCAATATACATGTACAAATACATGTATACATAATAATATAACTGTAAATAGTGATTACTAATAATAAACGTTTCATACATTTTATACAAACATCATTTACATCAAGAATAACATTTTGGAAATGAAACTATCTGACAATAATTATTTCTATTCAATTACTCGTATGTTTTTCCAAGCCTACTTAGGTAAATGCCTAGCTGATTTTATGTCAACTAAATGCTGCTTTTGTTAATTGTGACAGTTTCGAATCCAACAAGTAACTGAAAGTTTTAATGAATCCAAATAATAGGTATGTCATGCCCTACGTTTTTAACACTGCCAAGAGTTTGCATTCAATTGTTTTTTCAAAGCATACCGAGTAAATGTAAACTGAATTTTATTCTAAATAAGGACATTCTTGAAGGAACAGTATTTTATTTATTACTATTATTTTATAACACATGATTTAGAAGTTAACTTTTGTTGTGTTTTTTTAGATAGTAAAGTGGACTTACTTTCTTATGGGAATTTAGTATTTAGTGCTTTCTGTTTGATATATTGGTGAACATTTTTTCTAAACATTAGTAATTTTCGTACAACGCAGGATCACAAATACTAATTATTTAAGCAGAGTTTTATAAATTCCTATTAAGAGATTAAAAATAAATTATATTCTTGGACTATTCATTGAATTATTTTGTAAAATAACGAGTACTTACTTCAAAATGGAAATGGAAATCAACAAAAACTCCACCTGACTCGTGATACATCACTGGAATGGGAATTTAGAGAGGTATTCTATGAAAAAAAATTGGTAGGTTCGTATTTAAAATAAGAAAAATAAGGCCACTTCCGACCGGAAGTGATAGTCAGCTGTTTCTAATGTCAAAAAATGTATTTTTATTCACTAAATCTTCATCCCAAATTTAAAATTTCTATCTCTTGTTTTACAAAGTTACTTCGATCTCTTTGCAACATGTTCCCTATTCTTTCGCTCTCTGTTCAAGTTTGTTATGTTGGCTAACCTGAAAATCCACAGATGTTGGTATGAATGTAGGTGTATGAGAAAAATAACAGTTGTTATTAGTCCAAAACAATTACCATCACAGACACAATCTAGTCCTAGGCCAAGCAGTTCTTCTAAAACAAAACTTTCTAATTTGGAATCAACATACGGGTACAAGCCTTTTCTGACAGAACATGGCTTTTGTAATGATATAGTTGATTTGACAAAGTTTACAAGTCTAATATTGAGTTTTGCTAGTTGTAAACGTAGTGGACAAGAATTAAAATTTTCTATCGACAAACACGTCGGCTTGGTAACAGCTTGTTCGTTTACTTGCTCTGGATGTAAACTAAAGGAAAAATTTATAAACTCTGGTGTTTATGAAAGTAATGATACCCCTGTAAATAAACAATCACCAGCTTTTAAAGTGAATGTTAGGTTAGTTTATGCCTTACGGTGTGTTGGAAAAGGACTAGCTGCGGCCCAGGTCCTATGTGCACTTTTGAATTTGTCCCGCCCTCCCACACATTTTGAAAGATATGTGGATATTTTATGTCCAGATGTAAAATATGTAAGTGAAGAAACAATGAAAGAAGCCATTTCCGAAGCCGTGGAAGAGAATGATGGTTCCACAGACTTAGCAATAAGCGTAGATGGCTCTTGGCAGTGCCGAGGGCATGTTTTTCTGAACTGCATTGTATCGATAACTAGTATTGATACAGGGCAAGTTTTAGATATAGAAATTATGTCAAAACATTGCTTGTGTAGGAATAGACTAAAAAAGAAACATGAAGAAAATTGTAAAGCTAATTACCATGAAACAAGTGGAGGAATGGAATTGGCTGTTGACAAAGCCGTGTTTTCCTAATCACTTGACTACGGGGTACGGTATAAAACTTATCTTGGTGATGGCGACTCTCAAGCTTTCACAACTGTTGCTAAAAAGAAACTTTATGGCCCTGATTTTTTCATTCAAAAAATAGAATGTATGGGCCATGACCAAAAAAGGATGGGCTCAAGACTTATGAGGCTAAAAATCAAGTCAAAAAAAGTGAAACTGAGTGGCGGGAAAGATCTTGGAGGCAAAAAATAGACTGACTGATGACACGATTCTTTCCATTCAAAAGTATTACGTGCTAGCAAGGAAGAATCTTGGAAATCAACAAATAAAAAAAGCTGTATAGGCAGGATATTTCCACTTGTGCTCAACAAATGAAAGCCCACAACACGGCCTTTGTCCCATGGACTCTGAAACTTGGTGTAAGTATAATAAGGCCATGTCACAAAATCAAACATATGATCACACTAAGAACTCATTATGGAACACACAAAACCAATCGTTAGGGACCTAGAAAGTGCTGATCTTCTCAGTAAATGTTTACATGGAAAAAGCCAAAATGTTAATGAATCGCAGAATAACGTTATTTCGAATCGGCTGCCTAAAACTGTCTTTATTGGTCGAAAAACCATGACATTAGGGGTTCATGATGCAGTTTCTTGTTTCAATAGGAGTAACATTACAAGGTGCGAAGTATTGGAAAAGCTTGGGTTACTAGTGGGCAAGAACTGTGCTAAAGTGTTTATGAAAATCGATAAGGTGCGAGTGTGGAAAGCCGAAAAGGCCAAGGAAGAAATGCAAAAAGAAGATCCAGACAACCCTTCATATGCGTTTTCCCCAAACTACACATTTTTTACATATTTGACCTGTTTTCTCAGGAATCACTAAAAATATTGGGACGAAATTTTCTATGGACGTTCAGGTGACATATACATTTAAATACATTTTTTTTTGTTTTTTGTAACATATTATATAAAAATATATGAAATTATTTTTAACTGGTACAAACCCTATCAATGTTACAGTTAGAGGCCCTCAACATCTAGTAAAAATTTCAGCGCAATACCTATAATGGTTTCTGAGAAAATGGGTCATGAAATAGGCAAATTTAACGTGGGCGATACAGGGACTTACGGACTCCCCTTAAAATTTTATAGCCGAATAGCCATGAAGATAATGAAGCAATTAATAATAAAATTTTAGGCATATATTCCTCTTGCATCAACGATTGAAATGATAAAAAAATTTAATATCTACACTGGGTATTGCAAAACACAGCGACCTAATTATTGGTTTGGGGCCTCTTTTTTGACAAAAAAACAGCAAGTTGATCAATGACGCTTCTAGACGTTTGCTACATCTGGTTCTATGTTAAGTAAAGCTAGCATTAAGGTGATCACATCAACAAAGAAGAACTAATATCGTAGTATGGAATCATTAGATCTGCCATTTTTTTAATAGTGTTGATTTTCTTTAGTTATTGTAAAATGTTTGTAAAATATGAGTATTTGCATTCCCAATCCTTGAGACAAATCTGAACAATATACTTATTGAAGCTCATTTGCCTTTTGAATTATTTCATTGTCTGACATGTTGATTAAGTTTTGGGGCATAAAAAATGAAAATAAATTTCAATGGAACGTTAAAATCTTTGAAACCTTGTTTTAAAATTTCAGATGCTTCTAGAATATCAAGTTCTCTTTTCTGGAGTACTTTGGAAGCCAAATTTATTATTTCAAATAATCTTGCAAGAGCAACAGTATTAACTATTAACTATTAACCTTCACGCGATTCCCTTGCAGGGTAGGCTAAACAATCCCTGTCTCGTATTTATTTTTCATTCACAATCTTTCTCCATGCTCTCCTATCTCTGCATGCCTCCTTAGCTTCCGCAAGATTCATATATTGTCTCAGACATGTCCTTTTATTTTTAAAACACCTTAACCCTCTTTCTTTTATCATACATTCTACTACATTCAGCCAAGTTTTACGCGGCCTGCCATGCTCGGCCTTACTTCTACGCTCACCCACATAAAGGGTGTTCCAGTTTTTTGTAGCAGGACTTTAATAGTCGATGGAGCTTTCAAAATTAAGACAAAAAGTTCATATAAACATAGGTTGCCAAACGCTTAGTTTTGGAGATACAGGGTTTCAAAGTTTTAATTTTTTTTCAGTTCTTTTAATTTAGTTTCAAAACTATTTAAAATAATAAATCCAAATTTAGTACACATATTACACTCCTTAAACTCAATATTAAGAGTAGTTTAACATTTATCAATATCTACAGGGTAGTAAATTTTCTGGGTGGTACACCCTTTATCCCGCCCCCCCCCCCGAACTTTTTCATGCGACGCCTCTAACTCTTAAAAACAAAAAATTTAGATTGCCCATTTGATTTAGGAACTTTTTTGTCTCCTGGTTTTTTTTCGAAAAATGCATAGTTTTTGAGATAAATTAGCTGTAATCCATGAACAGCTTCCAAATGGTAAGTAAAGAACGTCTGATGCTCCCGCAAAAAATAGTGTGCCATGAAAAGAACAATAAAAAAAAAGAATCAAATTACGTCAATTCTCACGTTTTTTTATGCTCTTAATAAAAAGTAATACTCCACTGATTGTTTCCTAACTTTTCAGTTGAATTAAAAAATACGTATTTATTGGGAAAAATTGGAAAGAGTTTCTATTTAAGATTTTAACAAGAACGAAACGAACGAAATAAATAAATTAAACAAATAAACTTAACCTATAACAACAAAACAAAAATGCTATCGTAATAATAAATAAATTTAAAGAAACTGTTCAAAATGTGAACCATTTTGTTGAATACATAATTCACACCGACGAATACGTGGAATATTAACTAAAAATTGTCTTATTTCATTACACGCATCCCTAATCCTATTAATGAGTTCATCTCTTGTTGTCACAGGAGTTGCATACACCCTTTTTTTTAAATACCCCCACACAAAAAAAATCTAAGGGATTTAGGTCTGGAGACCTTGGCGGCCAGGGAACTGGGCCTGCACGACCGATCCATCTTCCTGGATAATGGTTGTCCAGCCAGTTTCTAACGATTCTGCTATAATGAGCTGAACAACCATCAAGCTGGAACCAAGCCGTTCTTCGTAAATTTAGGGAATATGTTCCCACATATTCCCATGTTCATTCTCTAAGAATTCCAAGAAAACCGCAGCATTCATCCGAGGTGGTAAAAAGTAGGTCCCAAAAAGGTGATTATTGTAAATACCTATCCAGACGTTCACAATAAATTCTTGTTGGAACTGTCTCGGGCGAACTACATGTGGATTTTCAGGTGCCCAAACGTGCTGGTTGTGAAAATTTACCACACCACGGCGAGTGAAGCAGAATTCATCGGTCCATAAAACATTATTTAGAAAACCTGGATTGTAATTATTTTCAGCAAGAATCCATCGACAATACGCAACTCTATGTTCTGCATCCCCTGGTTGTAGTCCTTGAACAGGTTGCAGATGATAAGGATATCGGTGATCCCGTCTTAATGTTCGGTGAATAGTAGTATTTGAGACTCCACCTAAAGCTACGGATACTCTTCTAATGCTAGTTGTGAGATCTCTGTCGAATTCACCCAAAATTCGTCGTGCAATATTTCTTTGCTGCCTATGATTATTATTTTGACGACCATGCACATTATTTAGCCCCTGACTTATAATTTGTTGGTGAACTCTTACGAATACTGAAGGATGCGGAGCTCTTCTAAAAGGAAATCTTCGCCTATATTCACGGGCTGCTGCTGCTGAACTTCCATTTATAAATCCACAAATAAAATGGATATCCGCTATTTCTTGATTAGAAAATAAAAATAGCATTTTAAAAGATCACTTTTGTAATAAAAATTAACATAATAAAGTATGTAAATAAATTACATTCTTTCTTATGCACAAGTCGTATTTAAAATAAAACGTGAGATTTGACATAATTTGATTCTTTTTTTTTTATTGTTCTTTTCATGGCACACTATTTTTTGCGGGAGCATAGACGTTCTTTACTTACCATTTGGAAGCTGTTCATGGATTACAGCTAATTTATCTCAAAAACTATGCATTTATCGAAAAAATAGCAGAATACAAAAAAGTTCCTAAATCAAATGGGCAATCTAAATTTTTGGTTTTTAAGAGTTAGAGGCGTCGCATGAAAAAGTTCGGGGGGGATAAAGGGTGCACCACCCCAGAAAATGTACTACCCTGTAGATATTGATAAACTATTAATATTGAGTTTAAGGAGTGTAATATGTGTACTAAATTTGGATTTATTATTTTAAATAGTTTTGAAGATAAATTAAAAGAACTGAAAAAAAATTAAAACTTTGAAACCCTGTATCTCCAAAACTAAGCGTTTGGCAACCTATATTTATATGAACTTTTTGTCTTAATTTTGAAAGCTCTATCGACTATTAAAGTCCTGCTACAAAAAACTGGAACACCCTGTATATTTGCTTCGTTAATATTGCGTTGTTCATTCTCTCAATGTGACCAAACCAACGTAACGTACTACTTTTATATCTATCCATCATAGTCATTTCCTCGCCACACTCCGTCATTATACACTCATTCTTTATCTTATCCCTTCTCGTTTTACTATATATGCTTCTCAGGAATCTCATACCCACGGCATTTATTTTTTCTTCGTAGTTTTTTTGACATACCCATATCTCACTTCCATACAGTACTGACGGGGCGAACACGCCATTATGGATTCCTCATTACGCAGCGAGGTTCATGCTTTCCTTTCTCATTATCGTCCACATACTTCCAATCACTTTCCTTCCAGCATTGACCCTTCGTCCAATCTCGCCATCCATTGCACCATCTGCAATAAACATTCTACCCAGATACACCAACCCGCCCGCTTCTTCCACAATTTCATCTTCCAGTGTAAATACTCTACTCTCCTTTCCACCTTCCCGATTGAACACCACAATTTTAGTTTTGTTCACGTTTACCTTTAGATCCATGCTCTCACAGGCTGTATCAAACTTCCTCAGAGCAGTTTGTAGCTCATCCTCACTGCCACTTAATAAGACTGTGTCATCTGCATACACCAGAACTCGTACATTTACGTCACCAACCATTACACCATTTGTATCGGCACAAGCTTATCTAACACATTTATCCATGTATATATTGAACAACGACGGTAACATCACACAGCCTTGCCGCACTCCTTGCTCAATATTAAAGTATTCACTCACACCTCCTCTCACCCGAACACATGCCCGGCTACCGTTGTATACTGCCCTTATTCCGTTTATTAGACCGTTATTTACGCCATATTCATTTAATTTTTCCCACAGCTTGTCCCTATTCACTCTGTCGTATGCTTTCTTCAGATCTACAAACGCACAGTACAACTTCCTTTTTATCCTTAAACACTTTTCGATCACCTGCTGGAGAGCAACCATCTGATCAACACATCCTCTCCCGTGGCATGAAGCCACCCTGCACATCTCAAATCATAGTTTGTCTAGTTTCTCGTACGCTATCCTTCAGTATTTTTCCAATACTTTACCAGGTACACTGAAAAAACTTATTCTTCTGTAGTTCTTGCAATCACACTTGTTCCCCTTACCTTTATACCGTGGTACAATGATCACGCTCTTCCAACCATTCGGCACTTTTCCACACGTAAGGCAAACATTGAATAATTCATAGAATCTTCGTATAAGCTTTGCACCTACATACTTTAGCATTCCATTTTCTCTCCCTCATTTATCCCAATATCCTTCTCAGTTTCATTCAACATTCCTTCTACATTCTCCTTATTTAACCCTTTAGTCTTACTTTCCTCACTACTGTACAGCTTTCCGAAAGCTTTACAATCGATTGTGTGCAACAGTATTAAAAACAAATTAATATTTTTCCGTATTGGTCTTGATTCTTTTGACTTCCTGCACTTCATCAGATTTTTTGTTTCCAAGCATTACTTTGCACATGACTTTTAATATATCTTTATATTTTATTTTTATAGCTAACACTTAGCGCAGAGCATTTAATAGTCCAGATTATGGTATTCATTTTCTATCACGAAATCTAATATACAATTTCGCCAATGAAGTAAATAATATTTACTTAGCGTAATTTTCCTGTTTAAGATTCATTTTATTTTATCAGAATAAATAAAAACCGTTTCAGGAGTAAATATGAAATAGTTACTAAAGTAATACTCCTGTTTACCTGAAGGTTCAATACCTACCAGCCCTGTGAGAAGAATTTATTTTACCAAAACAAATTGTCCTATTGTGTCTTTGTTAAATCGTTCACCTCCCCCGTAATTAGATATCTAATATATCAATATAAATTATTGTGGAAGATTCCCGAAAATTTAAATCTTGAAGGTAAATAATTTTCCAAATAAAATATAACCCATCAAGCGACATACGCATCGTTTACAACATCGAAAACTAGATTTGTCTTGTTTCCTACAAAGGACAATTTAAGGCAAACCTCTAATTGACGTAAATGTTAACATGATGAATAAACGTAATTGTAAATATTCTAAGATTCCTAAGTTAACACCTTCCCGTAATTAATAATAGTTTTAATCCTGTAAATATTAAACGTAAGTTCCATAATATACCTGTATTCGCCAGAGCCGTATTCCGAAAGCTTAAGGAAACTTACAAACTAGCGTTTCATTAAGACTCCCTCTGTAATCGTAACCGTATCTTCCGCAACCCACCTCAGACCAGATCAACGAGACCGAATGTTCCCCGGAGACCATGGAGTAATCGCCTTCTTAGTCTAGCGGCCCCAAACGTCAGTATCTCCAGCTTCGTTTTTATGTATTGTTTGCCGTAGTACAAAATTTTTGATACATATTTTTCTGATTTGTTGTTAAAGTTACAGTTCTGTTATTAAAATACTTATTTTTTTAGTATTATACCGTGTATTTTTTATTTATTTTTTATACAAATTTAAACGTTTCGGTAACAATTATAGTTATCATCCGCAGTAAATGATAATTGTTTTAGAAAATAATTGAGTCAAAATAAATTTAGGCGCGCCTGTCTGCAAATGGGTTATCAATTTTCTCAGATACCCCTTCACAAATTCTATACCGAGGTTATAAAAGCGAGGCGAATAGTATTCCGCCATATTATTGTGTTTGCACATTGAAGGGCACGTTATTGCAGCCTGTTATGTATTATGAGATATAGTAGCATTTTAACCGCCTAACAAATTTTTATTTAATAGACACTTTTTGTGAAGATTAGTTTTTTCCTTTTTCTCCGCTAATAAAAGACTCTGTAATTAGCACTGCTGTTTGTAAAATCTGTAAAACGTTCCGTATTTAATAACAAAAACCGAAATCAAGTCCGTAAATTAATGAATATACTCCCCGTCAAATATTGATAAGATATTTGAATTAAGTATCAAAAACAATTACATCGTAAAGCGTAATGAATGACAAATAAAAATAATGTTAAAGTTTGGATATTCAAAATAAAATTTCTCATAATAAACAGAACTTAAATATTTAACTGTAAATACAGATTTTCTTCCAAAATTAAAGCTTGACGAATAATCATTTATTTTGTATTAGAGTACATCTTTTGAATGCAAAATTACACTTAAAACCTTTTGTATTGGTATGTTAGAGATAAGTACACCGCAGCATTCAAAAGTAGAATTTGAAACCCGATAATTGTAATTAATGGATACTACATTAATAAAACAATTGAAAACTAAAATCGTTCTTGTAAAGTAATTGATGTATTTCTTAAATAATGCAAAAGCCAACACATGTGCCAGGACACGCATTTTTTAGGCAAAAGTGGAAAAATTGTATATCAATCGCACCGTTATTCAATAACCAGTAATTTGTGAATACCGAAATAAGCAGTGAATCAATAATTAATTTAATGTTAATTAAAGTAACTTTCGACTCGTCCGCCTGACTATAGGTTAGATAGGAATTACCCAGGTCCCCACTGCCAACGTCTTATTGGTTATATAGGCAGGTAGCGCGGCCGTCTCTTTATCTTTTTAGTTCTGTTGTGTTTGTACAGATCGTAGCTGCGTTTATTTTCTAAGAGTATGAGGTAAAAGAAGTGTTTAAATTATTGAATTGAATTTAGCTTAATAGAAACTCACTCGATAATCAAATCTGAAAGTATTTAATTTGTTTCAAAACTTGTAGTAAAAAATTTGTTTGCTACTGATAACCGTTTATGTAAATGTTAACCGGTGCCGTTGAATTAGATTTAAAGAGCTCTTATTTTTTAACCCGAAATCATTCATCATCAACAATTGGTGAAAGATTTTGGTTATCAAGAGAATCTGTGACCTTTGTCTGTTTCGTATCCGCCGTCCGTACGAATTAATCTTGTTTTAGGTACATGTTCCAAAGCTTGACCGTACCCTGAATTTATCCTCCACTGCAGCACCTGAAGCAGCCGTTTGGAAACCGAGTAAGTTCAGGACTGGCCCCAGAGAACACCTGAACGGAGGCTTATCTTTGGGTGGCGCTCGAATCCGTTTCCACCCCCTAAAACGAAAAACCGGTATCCGCAACCCATCCAGAAGTGGCCCCGGAAAAATAATAGAATAGATACCGTAACTTATTAGTAGATTAAATAAAATATTTCCAAACGAGTTTAATTTTTGTATTGGTGCTCGTTGAGGAAGGATTCGCTTGCTACCACCAAAAACCCTTCACATTTTTAACCTTTATTCTTAAAAATAATTTAAATTAAAGCTAGTAGTATAGATTAAGCGCTATTGGATAGCCGTCCTTTGAGATTCATGTTTGTATACATTCATTTGAGTTAAGAGAACTCATATTCACTAAAAATCAAACATTAATCATCAATCATTGGCAAACTCACACACCGCGGTCTCGTCAGAATTAACTATAGTTTCAGGAGCGTCTTCAATCGTCGTTTATACCCGTTTAAATCCTAAAGACGAAAAAAGGAAAATGCAATGTGTTTCATTCCTAGTGAACTGTCTCAAATTTCCAATCTCCTTCAGCCACATTCATGGATTCCCAACATACATACATTACAGCATGTATGAATGGTGAGATTAAGGATAGTTGCGGAAAGGATAATATCGGAAGAAACGGAGTTAGGGTTCTGAGGAGAAAGATGACCCCAGCATTCGCCTAAATAGCCGCAGATGATGTGCGTATACGCACTGATCATGCCGCTATAGGTATATGAGGAAAACCACCTCAAAAAGCCTCATACAGGGTAGACGGTAACTGGAATCGAACCCATTACCTCCCGAATGGTAAGTAGGTTGTCTACCACAGGCCCAGTAGTTTGGTGACCGAACGGTGAATTGTATTATTTCTTTGGATGGCGTTCGACAAATTCTGTTAAAGCCCTAGCAGAAGGAATCATCATCCGTATTCATCCCCAGGAGTTGTGAAATCTTAAATATTAATGAAATAAGTTCAAAGCTTTTTTCGTTAATAAATTAATTACTTCTAAGCCAGTTCAACTTGTGTAATGGTGACATTTACCTGCAGGCGTCGCATGCAATCGGCTATTGCCCTACAAGGTAAGCGGTGTTCTTAAGATCAATGCCTGAACACTAAAGCTGATATAAAAAAGCGCCCAGTTTATTTATGTACGTATGTGTTTAAGCTAAAGGAAAGGAAAGGAAAGGAAACATCAACAAAAAATAATCAAAGATGCATGTCAATTACATAATCGAACAACTTAATCTTAATTATTTAATTATTAGAAAGATGGAAAGTTTTATTAAAAAAAAAACACAAACATATTCTGCTTAAGTGTGCTCTTTGATTTGCAACTTGATAAAACAAATAAAACAACATCCAAACTAATGAAATGTCTCTAAAGAGAAAAATGAGTGATCGATTATAAAATGGCGGTGCGTTAACAAAACTGTAAAAAAAAATTCTGCTTTCACCTTGTAGTGCATTTTAAAACATTGAATGTAAATTTAGATTAGACGCATTCTTTCATTAGCTGAAGGCAATACGTATATCATCGTACGGTTTAATTTTCGTACAAAGACGTGCATTGTAAAACAGCAGTTTACTTAATTTTTTATGGGAACGACCTTAGAGTTTTTTATGATGTTAATCGATGACCGTATTAAGATTATTAAGAGTGTTAAACGACATTTTAATGTACGAGGTGAACAACTAACCGGAAATGTATGGCTCGATAGCTTCGGTTAGTAAACAACTTTAGCTTCTTTGGTTTTTAATAAACATAGAATTAATTCTGTGTAATTTCAATTCGTAAGAAATTTTGACCCAATCAAGTTTGTTTTTTAATTGCAAAAGAATGTGAATTGGTTATACGTTTCTTTTTTTTTCAATAACATTTACTAATTTACATCAAATTAACCGTTAAGCTTATAGAATAGTTGATTAATTACAGGTAATTAAACGCTTTACTACAAATTTGCGAAGATAATTAATTGTCCAAGAAAATTGAAATGTAAACTACTTTCAAAATTAACCAAAGAATTGAAGTCAATGACTTACCTTGTGAAATTAGTTGATTAGTGAGTCACTTGTAAAGGGTTAATTAAATAGCGACTCCCAATTATGTCAAATCCAAGTGATGCACAACTAGGGATTAACCATATTACCAGAAAGTGATGGATAAAAAATAAGTTGAACCAAATTGGTGATCTGGTGTCTGTGTTTGTGTCCAATTTACATGGATTATAACGATATTAGTAGACTTTCTTAATTACAAAGTACATATTACAATTAGATTGGCTATATAAATTAAATCGAGTTTTATTAGCTGATATCGAAACAATAACAGTAATGAAAAAAAAAGATATTGTGAATTAATAATTGAAATACCCGTTGTGGTTACGACTGTTTTTTTTTATATTTTTGCGTTTTTTACTATTTGATAAACAACCACAAATGACGCTAGAAGTGGTATAACCACAATGCTATAAAATTGGATGAAGCTCGATTTATAACGAATGCACGGTAATACGTGACGGTTGTAAGTAGATAAAATAAACAAAAAATTGAAATAGATGGTAACTTTGTAATAGAGAAAGTGGCGCTAATAAGCATAGTAAAACGAATACAAAACTCAACAAAATATATTACGTTATAAACAAGTTTGTTCACTACTACTCCAAAATATGAACATTACCTAATACTATTCAGCATACTAATAGCATACATTTATCAGTCAATTTCATTATATAGTTTGATTCAAATAAAGTTGGGTATGACTCATTCTTGAAATTACACTAACTAAGATTTAGGCGACGCGACGTAAGTCTTCATTAAGTCAGCAAAGTATCTTGTAGATAATATTTCTATCGGCAGATGTCTCCACATAAATTTCCATAAAATGTCAAAGTACAATAATGGCTATTTAAGTAGGCATCAAGTACCTACTAAATGCCTACTTAAATGCTCGAATTGTCTCCCATCGACGTCGATGCATTGTTGGAGCCGCTCATGCGTGGACATTACAGCAGCTTCTGCTCTTGACAGGCTACGAATGGCCTCTCGAATTCGTACTTTCATGTCGTCTCTCGTTGTTGGTGGAGTTTCGTAAGCAATATCTTATAACCGACCCCAAAGATAAAAGTCCAAACAGGTTAAGTCTGGCGATCGGGGTGTCCAAGGAAATAGACATCCTCGTCCAATCCACCTCTGGTGATATATAAAATTTAAGTGTTCTCGCACATTTGAAACATGTGCTGGGCAACCATCTAGTTGTAAAAACATATTTTGCCGTAATTGCAAGGGTACATCTTCTAATTGGTTTACCAGAAAATCAAGAAACACGGCACCATTTAATGGTTCATCAAAGAAATAGGGACCTATAATAGTTCCGTCCAGGATGCCACACCACACATTAACACAATAGTGTCTTCTATTCTTCTAGCCGAGTCTCTCCTCAACTTTGGTCGAAAGCTTCCAGTATTACGCAAATTTTGCACTAAACGCGGAAAAACTCTCGCATCGCGTAGACGCCGATCTGGGTATCGAGCTGAGTATACTCTCTTAGCCAATGCCGCATTTTGAAGACATTCCAAATATACCGCAACCATATCAACAGCTTCATCATTTGTAAGACATTATAGGTAGTTTTAAGGACTTACTTGTGCAACAAACATAAATTAAACTGTCTGTCAAATTTTAATATTTGTTTACACGTTGATTTCAGGTATTTGTTTTTTCTCAATGGCCTACTCCTCATATTCTGCCTATTCTGCACTTGCTTATTCTATGTATTGATTATTATGCCCCTGCATATTTTTTTTTTCATTTTTTAAATTATGAAAACAAATTTCTTGAAAAAAGACAAATAAATAAGAATAAATACCGGTGTAATATCGACTTTTTCAAATTTTATAATAACTAAATTTTCTTTCTTCAATATTTTAGGGTATGTATAAGATATCGAGATGCGGTTTTCAGTAACCTATTTAGGGACGATTTCATCTCATTTTTTCGAAAAAAAGTCATATTGTTGCATTTAATTTTTAGAGAATTTTGCAATTTTCTGATATTATATCAAAAAACGCGCGCTAGCGGCATCACTAAAAATTAGACATATTACGGGTAAGATGGATTTGATGGAGCAATAAATGCTCTTTCCAACGAGACTAAGTTTATTAAAATCAGTTCAGTCGTTTAGGAGTTACGGCACTGAATCACCCCCACCATTTTATTTTAATAGATACGTCAAACAAAAACTACTCGAATAAAGCTGAGCTTTAGAAAAAATATGATTTTTTGGTACATTTATTAGGTGGATTACAGTAAAAAATCACTTTAAAAGTTTAGGATGGCGGTTACGCCCCCAGGCGGTCATCTTGCAAATTTAAAAATATTTTCCACGGTCTTTTTTTGGCCACTTTAGTAATAAATTTTTTTACGGCAACTCTCTACGACGAATAGTTTCCGAGAAATTCTTATCTGGCCACCTGGTACAGTGTAGAGTTATCTATATGTTATGAAAAAATTAGAATATTTATATTACATTGGTATTAAAACATTTAAATTAAAAAAAATGCACTATCAGTGTCACTCTCAGAAGTGGAATCGTTAATAGATATAATTAGTGGTTGCACAAATACAAAATGTTTTTCAACTTCTCACCACTCTAACATAGATACTTCGGCATGTTTAATACATTTCTGCCAATATGTCCCATCAATTCGTTGCAAGGATTCCATCCATATTTCTTTTAAATGGTCACGGTTGAATTTGGAATTATGTCTTCCTATATTTTTGTTGTAGTGTTCTTTGCAGTTTGCCCTCACCAGTTCAATTGAATTAAATTGACAGTGGTTTGGTGGTAACCGCAATACTCTGTGTCCACACTTGTGCGCTATTTAATCTATTTCGTACACCTTTGACATCGTATTGTCTGCAACTATTTGCAGTAATTATTTTTGGAACATGCTAGGTTCATAAGCTATGTTGTGATTTAATAGAAAATTACATATTTCTTCCTTCTTCGATGAATTATTTGGAATTTTTCTAGCAGTTACAATTAAAGATGGTTCTTTTAAGTTTGCGATTAAATTATTTTCAAACCATTTTGTACACAACTCCTCACACATTTCTCCATGATATTCTGCACTTTGTGACTTTGCATAAAACAAAAGTGAAGCATCGGAAATAAATCCGTACCTGGAGGAACAACCAACTATAAATCTAAAAAATATAGTTATTTTATTAGGAATTATAATGTAATAACTAAATTACAACAAACCTTTTTCCTTGGTCCATTGGATTCTTCTTCACGCTTTGCTTAGATTTATCATGTCAGCTTCTTTTGTGCGATCCTTGACTAAAAATCCAAGTTTCATACAGCATTTTACAATTTTTCTTCTTTATCTTTGTAATATTCTCTTAAGAATCGTACACGATTGGCAGCAATATGTGATTGTTCATCTACTGTAGATGAAAAGCCAATGGAATGCAAGAGACGTCTTAAACTTGATCTATTGAAATCGAAAACTTGACTATTGCTTAATTTTTTTTGTAATGATGCCAGCGTAACATGTACACCTACAAAAACAGGTATAGTACTAGCCATGTCTTGCATGTTTGTATTTACATTTTAAATGCATTTCATAAATTTTCCTCTTTACAGCATACTTCACATAGTCATCAACTTCGGTGTACATAGATTTCGTACGTTTCTTCCGCTTGGCTGGTGACTGTAGAGGCTTATTTTCTTTTTGGGCTTCTGTAACCCTTTTTTTATAGCACTAACTATATTTACACTAACCCCACATGCTTCAGGTGTTCGCAAAAAGTAGTCCTTCTAAGTATCATATTTTATACAATAATGTACTACATACCTGCATAACAGATTCCAATGGAACGAGTGTCCCTGGATTGTCAGTCCCGTTCAAAATAATTAAGCACGTTCATAACTACGAGCTGCGCTTGAGATTTAAGGTGCTTATTACGTAGCATATCTAAAATTTTGTTACTAAATTACCGATAATTCACTGTACAAGTTGTAGATAGTTTTGAAATAGACTGTTTTTTTTAATAAAAAGTAAGCAAACACGCATAAATAATAATTTAAAAAAATGACAGCAGTGACAGCTGCTGCTTCTTAATCACAACACACGTTTTAGTGCGCTAATATGAATTGTACAGCAGATTTATGGTTTTATAGCCATCCTTCTCTAATACATGTAGTTGAGAGAGAGTGAGATAAAAATATGTAATTTTATTATAGAGTTTTACATGAATGAGTTATACTGAACTTTATTTGAATCAAACTGAAAATGAAGAATTCGCATTGGTTGCTAGTCGATTTATTATTTTCATCTCACAATCGTGGTTGTCATGTGTCACGTGCTAATAAAAAATGAAATGTCGTTGAAAAATTTATTTGACGTTTCATAAAGTTCATTCTTTCGTCAACGAATCGTTAGTGAAATGAATTGTACCTATACCGTCAATATCCGAAATTTCGTTAACTTCGCCAAAAATTAGGCAAACCGCAGAAGCAGCATCTACAAATTTGTTTCCGGCAAATTCTACCAGGCCGAGTACAAAAATTTCAAGAAATGGAGGACACACAACAACGTAAGTTCTACATTGGAATCTGAATTATTGGCTTACTTTTCGTAATTGGCAGCAAAACATCAACCCTTTGGCGGACATATTCGATGTTAAAAAGTACGCTAAATGTTAATGAAAGTATTAACATTGAAAAATATGCCAAAATACAGGCTGTCTTAACCTTCCATTAGACACGTGTTTAAAAGAAATGGGTGGGAGTAACGGGGTGACCTATTTGCTATGTCCTGACTCTATTCGTTCTGTCGAATAGTGTGTGAGTGTACTAGTTTTATCTTTTTTTTTCTCACATTTTTTGGTTGTTACTATTGAAACTAACTGTTAGTTTGTGTTTCATCAATATTTGTTATTTATATCCACAGTTTACCTGTGAGGCGCTCGCGATTAGGATTGTTATAAGTTTCAGGAAACAAATTTTTAATTTGGAAACTAAAAATGACATAGCTAAGATCCATCAAATGCTCTTTGATAATGAATTAGATGTCAACCAAGACGAATTAGAAGTACCAGATGAGTCCAACCTTGAAGAAAAGGATCATATTAAGACTAAAAAAAAATGAGAAAGTAATGAAGAATGTAACTCCGACGAATCAGACGGTGACCATTACATAGAAAAAAAAGAGGCAAAGTTCTACAAAAATCTTGTAGCATTTTCCGTGTATAAAAAAAATTCCTCATTTGCATTATTATAGCAATAATATTAAGGCATTTAAGAGATAAGTACTAAGTCACAAACATTAAAAACTTGACATATGAAAAATTATTTCTCGTATCCATAGCAACCATTCATAGCATACTCGAAATAATGGCCAAGGAATTAAGATTTTCCGTTTTTTCAAAATAACTCTAGAATAGTTTAATGTAGGTATAACAACATGTCATATCACTTTGCAGCAAATATTATCGCCAATTCGATTACGTAACAAAAAATAGGGTATTCCATTTAAACGACAACCTGCTGTTAAGATTTCGGAAAATAATTTTTATTTCAAAATCCGTAATAGATGGGCATAGTACAGTTTCAACAAAAAAGATGCAAAATTTTGGTTTCCATCCATAAATACAAAAATCTATAGTTTGTTCCATTGAGAATAACAAAGTAGATGGCGACTTCCGGTACGACCGGAAGCGCCAGGGGTCTGAAAATATTTCATTTCAAGAGAACGCAATTGATTATACCTGATTCTAAATTTTCAAGTTTTTATTTCGGTCGCAACCCCATAAACTTCTAATAACTTCTGAATGGTCTCGGTGATGCACCCTATATTAATTGTAATTATAATTACCAAATAATTTTACAAGTATTCTCTAATACGTCTAAAATTAATGCATACACTATTTTTTTGCCCTTAAAAGTTGCCTTATGAATATTAGCTTTCAGAGTACCGAAATCCTACGTTCCACATTATAAGACCAGTTTTTAAACGAAAATGAATGTATACCTTGTCTCACCGTTAAACATGTTCCGTCAATATGGCCGCCATTTAAATATGTCACTAACTAAGTGCGCGCGAACGTAACATCCAGAGGCGTGCACGGTGTAAATAATTTATGTTATGTTGTTATATTTTTCAACTGAGCAGTGGCTAATACCAAGACACTCAGCCGTAAAGTAAAAATTTGAGAAAATAGTTAAATATGATTGTCAATTAAACGTGATAAAGTTTACCTTGACCAAATTAATTTTGCAAAATCTACCACTTCATAAGAATTGTTTTTTGCACAGAAGAAGTTGTATACATTTAATACAATTTCTTGTGCCGAATTTGAGTTTTTTACACAAATATATGATAATAAAAAATCACACAATGTACCACTTTAACGCGTAAATAAGAAATAAAATCAAAACAATTATTGTTTCGCTATTTATATTTGATTAAACATAATTTGTCATTAAAGTGCAATGTTTATGCAATTAAGAAATTACATTTATTAATACATGAATGTCGTCCCTTTACAAAACTTACCGTGTACGCTAATGGCTACACTTTAATTCCTAAAGATATTTCAAGGACAAATTCAGTTAATGTTTTGTTCTTTAACAAACACATTAGTTAACATAGGATACAAAATACTGTACATGTTAGCCAACTAATACCTGCTTGTTTTGTATGTTATATATTTAAGACAGTTAGTGAATTTGCATACTAATGTTACTGTACCTGAAACGACGGCCATGTTGACGGAACCTGTTTAACGTTGAGACAAACTATAGGAATGTTATATTAAACGTTTTCCGAACATTTTTATTCATTATTAGGTACTAGCTGTATCCGGTCCGGTTTGAATGCCCCTAATATATATTTGAAAGTAAAAGGTTGAGAACTGAACACGCACGTGGAATATCAGAAACTGAAATGTCAATAAAAACTATATACATACGAACAGTATTCGAAATATATGCAAAAAAAAAACGATTTTTCGTATCTTCTGGAAATCGCCACCTATCGAAAATTTTGTGTTTTAAAAACAATCTATAGCTCAGCCCCAACAACATATATAAAGTTGACATTTGAATCATTAATTCTCGAGATTTGCCATTACGTACAACGGACATTCTATTTATCTCGTATATAGATTTGTGCTATATTTATATGAGAAATTTCGTTTGAAGACATTTTGTGAAAGTTAGAAGATGACATATTGTAAACTAATTAAATGAATGTTTAAGCGAATTGACTAAGCTTACAATTATCAATGATTAATTTTAGTCTTCGTTTCCTTGTAACTGATCTATTAGGTACTATTTCTTTTGCGAATTTCTTCTTCAAGATGTTTTCAAGCATGTAGTTTGGTTGTGTAATACGAGTACTTTTCACATTTTTTTTTGCTTCTTATTCTTAATTCAATTATAAAACAATTTTAATTACTTTTTATTTATAATTTTTTAGAAAGTTAATCACTCTCATATAATTCTATGCTGTTGTGTATTGAAAATATAGCTTTAATTTTTATTTTGTTACTATTGGAAATTTAGTTTTTTTAAATTATTAACTCCGTTTTTTAATAACCTGATTGAATTTTTAAAAATGTACTACCACACTGTCAAAGTAAGTAGGTTTGTTGTTTCAATTTTTCTCTGGAAGTGAATAAAGTTACATTGTTTTATATAGGAAGTTTACAGGTTATGAACAACCTTAAAGAGCCACCAAGATAGAGATTTGACAATTTTCATATATTGTTAGTTCATTAGGATGAAAATGATTCGAATATAGATGCCAAACTGAATATTAGCTGAAGTAATGCGTGGATCGGCGTGTGGATTGGACCACTTTTTGGTTGTATCGAGAGTGTGTTTAGGGCAAAAGTGTATCTGGAGAAGGAAAGCAAGCGTAGTGCGAACGTCCAGAATTAGGGTAGACAAACTAGTAGATAATGCTCCGAGGATGAAAGACGCAGATGCTATGAGTAAAAAGTCGAATGTAGAGCGAATAAATAAAAGACACTGACGTTGAAAATGCATGAATAAGCTTGAAAAACTGTGTTGTCAATTGTCTCGTAGAGAGAAAAAATGTGCTTGGTAGAATGAATCGGTAAAAAAGGCAGTATGTAAGAAAAAATACGCGTACATGACAATTATTGCTGCTCAAAACTGAGATTTAGAAAAGGCGATTGTATGAGGTGTACAGAGTAAGAAACAAAAAAGCGAAGGAGGAAGTGAGAATAAGTAAAGAGGAACTGATGGTTGCGGAAGGAGAGAAAATGCAGAATGATGTTGAGAGAAACAAAAAACTCTTCTGGAAATAGGTTAAAAATACAAAACGTAGCCCAAAACTGAACGCTGCAGAAGTGATAGAATAGGAGCAACGAAATAGTATGGGACGATTGTGAAGTGAGGAAATGCTGGCGAGAATATTTCTGAAAGCTGTACAGTAGTGAGGAAAATAAAACTGAAGGGTTAAATAAGTAAAATGTAGAAGGAATGGTGAATGAAACTGATAAGGGTATTGGGATAAATGAAGCAGAGAAAACGGCAGGGAGGTTGAAAAACCGTAAAGGAGCAGGCGTGAATGAAATACTAAAGCATGGAGGAGCAAAGCGAAGATTATGTGAATTTTTCAATGTATGCCTTAAGTGTGAAAAAGTGCGAGTGAGTGGAAGAGCGCGATCATTGTCCCACTGTATAAGAGTAGGGGAACAATGAGTGATTGCAAGAACTACAAAGGAATAATTATTATAAGTTTTGTTATGAACAAATAAGTTCAAAAGTAAATATGTAATCAGAAATTACAGATGAATAAGTTTACTTAGTGTATCTGGTAAAGTATTTGGAAGAATACTGATTGACAGAGTACAATAAACTACATCGACTAAGATTTGGGATGTGGAGGGTGGCTTTATGTCAGGGAGAGGATGTGTTGATCAGATGTTTGCCCTCCAGCAGGTGATCGAAAAGTGTTTAAGTGCAAAAAGGAAGTTGTACTATGCGTTTGTAGATTTGGAGAAAGCATATGGCAGAGTGAATAGGGAGAACCTGTGGGAAATATTAAATGAATATGGCGTAAGTAAACGTCTAATAAACGGAATAAGAGCAGTATGCAACGGTAGTCAGGCAAATGTTAGAGTGAGAGGAAGTGTCAGTGAATAATTTAACATTGAGGAAGGAGTGGGACAAGGCTGTGTGGTGTCACCGTGGTTATTCAATGTATACATGAATAAATGTGTTAGGCAAGCATGTACCGTGTAATAGTTGGTGACGTAAATGTACGAGTTCTGGTGTATGCAGATGACACAGTGACACTGCGGATGATCTACAAATTGCTCTGAGTAAGTTTGATACAGTCTGTGAAAGCATGCGCCTAAAGGTGAACGTGAAAAAAACTAAAATTGTGGTGTTCAATCGGGAAGGTGAAAAGGAGAGTAGAGCATTTACTCTGCAAAATGAAGTTGTGGAACAAGTGGACGATATGGTATATCTGGATAGAATGTTTACTGCAGATGGTAGAATGGATGGCGAGATTGGACGAAGTGTCATTACTGGGAGGAAAGAGCCTAGCTACAGTAGCGTAATTGTTCCGTCAGTGCTGTATTTAAGAGAGACATAGATATGTCAAAAAAAGCACGAAATAAAAATAAATGCCGTGAGTATGAGATTCCTGAGAAGCGAATATGGTGAAACGAGGTAAGACAAACAATGAGTGTATAATGAAGGAGTGTGGTGAGGAAAATACGATGATGGATAGGTACAAAACTAGTACACTACGGTGGTTTGGTCACATTGAGATAATGAAGAATGCAAGATTAACGAAGCAAATATATGTTGGTGAGATTAGAGGCAAGGCCTGGTAGGCCGTATAAAATTTGGCTGAATGTAGTAGAATGTATGATAAAAGAAACAAAGATAAAGAGTTTTAAAAATAAAAGGACATGTCAGAGACAATAAATGAATCTTGCGGAGGCTAAGGAGGTATGCACGGAGAAAGATTGTGAATGAAAAATAAATAAGAGGCAGGGATTGTTTTGCGTACCCCGCAAGGGAATGGCGTGCTGTTTGATTATGACTTTTTCACTGTTAGCCTTCGACCTTAGAGGGTGTTCTGATTTGTCACCGTTAAAGCAATTTAATAATATTTTATTAAGAATCTAGTGATTCTTTACTAAAATTAGATTCCGTAGTTGGATTTATATGTTTATTAAACTGTTATAGTAGGCTTATGTTTCCGTTTTCATACATTTATTCTAACATCTTAACAATTCTTAAAGAATTAACACCACCGAGCAGGGTTAATGCAGTTGTTATGGAAACGTATAGATTGATGTAAAATATAAATGCAAAAATACACAATTAAAAACAATACAAGTTTTAACTTTAATTATGAAAGACTCATATCGCTGCACAATGAACACAATCTCAGTATATTTTTTTAGGTATGTGAAATGAGGACGCGTATCTGTTTTGAGATTAACTGTCTCCTTTTAAGATGTGTACGATTATTAATAAATCCAAATTATTCATGTAATCTGTTCCACACGTGAACGTGAGTTTTAACGTTAGATCTTAATTTAACATAAAATACTGTAGCTGTTAATTGATTTCTTACAAAGTTAAAATGCAATGTAATTTCAATTAAATAATTGTTTCTACAAGAACCAGCATCTGCGTATATTTCATTCAACATTTTAATGCAGTTACACACATTATATTAAGTAAGCGGTGTTAATGTTTTAGAACCAACATTAACATCATTAAAATATATATTACGATTAGAAAGAAAAATCAAGTTCACTTAACTCCCAGACAAAATATTGTGTTAAAGGAAAAATGAACAAGGCTACGTATAAAGGTAAAAGCCGCAAATCTTGTTTACGAAACGTGTAATTGTACTTCACACGTAACCTAATTAATAATTTACGCCTTATTAATACATACAGAGTCAACAAGAAGGGAGAAAACAAATTTACGTATGTGAAACTCTTAATTGAATAAAGATAAAAAATCTTTTTTGGAGTTCTATATATTCCTTTATATTTGATTTGATTTTTCAATTTTTCAGAAGTGGAAAAAAAGATTTCCTTTTTAAACTGATTTATCCTTAAACTCCATGACAACAATAGGACGAAAAACGAATAAGATGTATAATAGTATATAGTTCGGTATCGAAAAATGTTCATGGTAAAAATTGATGTTGAATAGAGAGCTAATATGATTCTTTTGAAAAGCGGGCATCTTTAGAAAACTCATTGACACAAATGCACCAGTTTTTGTTAAAGTAAAAATAAAGAAGTGAATAATTCTAATACGGTAAAATTTTATATACCTAAATCAAGATAATAATCGTGATAATTGAAATATAAACCATTTTTGTCTTTTAAACCGATCTTTATCCTTTCATTTGAAAAACTTAGTTCTCTGTATTTATCTTAAACCGTTCACACTCATATTCTACAAAGTAAACCGTAAATACAGCCTCAAACAATAATAAGAAAATATTGAAATAATTAAACGATTAGATAAAGTGTGATATAATGTGAAAAGCATTCTAAAAATAGACATCAACAAAAGTATCAAAGTATACCAAATAATTTAATTAATTCTTAAATCAAAAGTTGAGAATATATTTAAGATGAGAATTTATTGATTGCATATACGTGTTAAATTCAAAGATGCCGAGTTACTTGATTTCCTTATTGGTTGACATTGTTCAAACCAAATTATAAATTACTAACGAGCAAAGTTTACTATAAATCAGTTTCAAGCAGTATTTCAAGATATAAAGTTTTAATCTTATTATATGATTAATAATGAAAAGGTAAGCATTTTGCAAATTATATTTCAGGAAGAACCTAAACATTTGTTAACAAAGAAATGGAAACACACCGTATTTCGAACATTGCATTAAACAATGGGCCTCTAAGAAGAAGAGAAGAAGTGATTGAACGCAGTATAAAAATTAACAAGAGTATGAACCAATACAGGGTGTGGCGCGAAGAGTTTTGATTAAAAGTAATGGCGGATACAGTTATGTTAAAAATCTGAAATTACGAAGCTGTAGGTTTTGGATGA
The DNA here is from genome assembly GCA_036346205.1 of Vesta saturnalis. Taxonomy (NCBI): domain Eukaryota; kingdom Metazoa; phylum Arthropoda; class Insecta; order Coleoptera; family Lampyridae; genus Vesta; species Vesta saturnalis. Next base: position 7,031,864 of record JARFJB010001442.1, read on the forward strand.
CGCTGAGTTCAAATATAATATTGTGCTGAATGTGACACTTCCGGTTATACCGGAAGTAGACGTCAACTTTGTTATTTTAAATGGAACCTAATATTTTTTATTTTATTTTCGAATTCTACATGAAATTCTAGATAAAATTTGTTCTATTTAAAGTAAGCAACTTATAAATGATTTAAATTGTGCATGTTGGCAGCTAAGTTTAAAACACACTGTATGAAATATCAATGAGATGGATATATGAAGTTGACGGGCAAGCGCTTGTTGTTTAATGGTTACAATTTCATGTCACTAGCTTCATTATTAATGGAGATATCATTATTCAATGTGGACTAGGATTTTTTCAAAATTTTTTAAAAAATCGATATATCTCGAAAATACTTCATTTTTGGTATAGGACATTGTGCACAAATTTTATCTAGAATTTCATGTAGAATTCGAAAATAAAATAAAAAATATTAGGTTCCATTTAAAATAACAAAGTTGACGTCTACTTCCGGTATAACCAGAAGTGCCACATTCAGGACAATATTATATTTGAACTCAACGTCATCCAAAACCTACAGCTTCGTAATTTCAGGTTTTTAACATAACTGTATCCGCCATTACTTTTAATCAAAAACTCTTTGCGCCACACCCTGTATATTAGGAATATCCACAAGCAATTAGAAGTACGGGAATGCAACTGAAGTATTTTTCTCGTACAAATTTGTAAGAACATAAATGAAAATAAAAATAGGAAAGTGAGTTTGCTTGTTAATGTACAAAAATGCGAAGGAAAAGGCAGCTGATTACCATAAAATTGTATGTACACTATATATAGAGTGGAAGGAAAGTCATGTGGCGAGCGAAACTGAGTAAAAATAAGCCTAATTTGTAAGAAAAAACTCAATTAAGGGCCTGATTTGGAACCTTACTCCTTTAAAATCAACAACCAGCCCATATTTTTGGAAAGATGAGGAAATTTCCTAACAAAAAGTGTTTGGTTCAGATTGGAAATTTATTTACGCTGCTTACCATAGGCTACCAAAGGAGGGAGCACGTTTTAAATGTAAAATACCTTTCGGTCAGAATTTAACCAAATTTTGATATGTTCTAGAACTTGACCAATTGATCAAATGTCTTCATTGCCCGAAAGCTCAAAGCTCAACAGTTTTTGATATACAGGGTCTGCAATATCACTATTTGATACTTTCAATATATCATAAAATGGACATTTTTGCCAATATTAACGCAAAACTTAGTGGAATGTTGTTTGTGCTACTGGTTACAACCTTTTCTTTACTTTCATTATTTTTGTACATACACCTGATATACAGGGTGAGACCAAATATATGTATCTGAAAAGAATTATACAGTGGTATTGTTTTGATATTTTGGTGAATGGAAGTTAACACATATATATGTCCATTTAAATTATTATTGCAAGTTAACTCCCCTAGACGTCCGTTATACAGAGTGTTTCATTTCTTTAATAGATTTAATTGAGTATTATTACACTTCCTAGTTAATTTTTTGATAACTTAATTGAAATGTCTATATTAAAATAAACTATTTGCTAACTGTATACACCTACATAATAGTCACGATGTGTTTATACTGATACTGGGTGTCCAAGTACAAAGGACCAAAGCGATATCTTAAACTTCATATAGGTACGGAAAAAATCGTTAACATAAAAAATTCCTTGCAATTGGATGTCGTTGCGAAATACAAAGCTTTTGGAGATTCACAGATAGAAAGGTTAGATGTGCTTCATTTATTATGCTCACTATTTTCTAATAAAGTTTTCAGTAGATTCTTTTGATAAAGAAGGCGCTTGTCGAAGTTCATCTTTATTTTGCAAAACTAAGAAAAGAAAATTCTTTAAGATACTAGTGTCTTCACTGTTCACACCATCGACAGACCGGTTTCGCAGGTCTACCTGCATCATCACTAACGCTTTGTACAGTCATTGGAAATAAGAAACGTTTATGTAGAAACGTTAATGAACGTATTTCGATATATTAAAAATATCTAAGCTTAATAAGATATCAGTTAACTGAACTGATGAGGCTCTTTAAGATAGTAATGTGACAAACGTGGGAATGAGGGAACGATAATTTCATTTAAATCAACCCATCTGCCCCTTCTAGCGCGTAAGTTTTCCTCCTCAACCCTGGCTTGAACAACATTTGGCTCTTGAACTTTTTGAATAATATTTTCAGCTAGCTCAATAGTAGCATCTTGCATTAAAATGGGTGGAAAATATTTATTTATAATTGCTTCACCAATTTTAAGAAAATCAGCAATATTACAAATGTGGGGTGTTTTTATCTTAAAGCTAAAAAATTTAAAAATTGATTTTAAGTGCCCATTGCGTGCTTCTACGATCCACCTGGTTTTCGTAACGAGACGACTATAATTAGCCTCTTCTGTGGATAACTGTTGCTCACCTCTGGGCAAAAAGGCTGGCATTTTAAAACTAATACCTAATCTATTTAAAGCTGGAATAGCATTCAAGTACCCGCGGCCGAGAATGAAAATATCTCCTTCATTAAACCATTCACGCATTCCATTCACATCTCTATTAAATTCACTTATAAGTATGTTAGCATCGTTGTTTTCAGAATTTGAGAAATATGGTCCTTGAATGTCTAGAATAAATCCGCTCGGGGCAGCAAGCAGAGATGGCTTGATAAGATGTTTACCCTTATAAGTACAGTAGGACTGTCGCAACACTTTAAAACAAGAACTTTTCTCTATTTCTAGATAAGTACAGTCATTATACACTATAACTTGAGGCCGATCCAGGTTTTGATTACATAGACGATTTGCAATAGGTGTTACATGATTTTCGATATAGCTGTCTCTTGTTGTAGCAGTAAATCCAATATTTTGTGGTACAAATCTTCCAGAAAGAGATTGTCTAACTAGAGATATAGCTAAACTGGCTTGTTGTCTTGTGGAATAATTAAAAATAACCGCTAAAAAACTATCACTAAGACCTTGTCGTAACTTGCACAGGAACGCTAAGAGATGTTTTTTACTTACATATCTCAAATAATTTCCTATTCCAACGGGGTCACAAAAGTTGAAAAGATTATTAAATTGATCGTTGGTTATAGGAGAGATTGCTTTAAATTGAGAATCTGTGAAGTTATTTTCGTCTTCGTAAGTCGTGTCGTCGCTTTTTTTCTTAATTTCCTTACGTAAAGCTTGTAAAAAAATATAAATCTCATTACCTGCTAATAATGACCGATTTACATATCGTAACCCAGGGAGCAGAAACTCAAAACAGATTACCATTCTCATCCAAATGAATATTACAGCAGTACGTATTTTCTGGCACGTATATATCTCTCTCAACAAAAATATTAATTCTACCTTTCATGGATATTTTATGTATATCATTCTCATCGTTACAAATGCAGCATAAGTGAGTTGACCTTTGTAGCACATTTAATCGCAAACAATTTGGATTATTGTCTATTGCTTGAATTTCCCTTACAATAGAAATATTGCAGACATTGCAGATTCGAGTTTCTTCTATTATGATCCGCTCTGGTAGATTTGCTTCGCGGCGACGTGCAATCACAATTTCCTGCTTTCTTGCATTTACCTCACCACTTATTTTCACCATAACCCTAGTAACTAAAGCATTTCCATAAGCAAAACATGGAATTCGGTTCATTTTTCACATAAACTCTTCAACGATTTTAATTCAAAAAGTAGATTTGCAACTAAGCATCAACAATATCATTTAATTAGTGGATTAATTTTTGACGTTTCATAGCCAACTACTATATTGTTGTTATTTTATAAGTTTGGGAATAGAAAAACATAGTAATTGTAGTATGAAACACGGAAAGGAAAGTGCAAAATCAGAAAAAAATCTAGTTGTACGAATAAAAGCAGAAGAAAAAGCGCAATACCACATTACGGTTTTGGTTTAAACGAATAAGTAAATACTAAATATAACTCTATTAGAAAATAGTGAGCATAATAAATGAAGCACATCTAACCTTTCTATCTGTCAATCTCCAAAAGCTTTGTATTTCGCAACGACATCCAATTGCAAGGGATTTTTTATGTGAACGGTTTTTTCCGTACCTATATGAAGTTTAAGATATCGCTTTGGTCCTTTGTACTTTGGACACCCAGTATCAATATAAACACATCGTGACTATTATGTAGGTAGGTACAGTTAGCAAATAGTTTATTTTAATATAGACATTTCAATTAAGTTATCAGAAAATTAACTAGGAAGTATAATAATACTCAATTAAATCTATTAAAGAAATGAAACACTCTGTATAACGGACGTCTAGGGCACTTAACTTGCAATAATAATTTAAATGGACATATATTTGTGTTAACTTCCATTCACCAAAATATCAAAACAATACCACGGTATAATTCTTTTCAGATACATACATTTGGTCTCACCCTGTATATCAGGTGTATGTACAAAAATAATGAAAGTAAAGAAAAGGTTGTAACCAGTAGCACAAAAAAACAACATTCCACTAAGTTTTGCGTTAATATTGGCAAAAATGTCCATTTTATGATATATTGAAAGTATCAAATAGTGATATTGCAGACCCTGTATATCAAAAACTGTTGAGCTTTGAGCTTTCGGGCAATGAAGACATTTGATCAATTGGCCAAGTTCTAGAACATATCAAAATTTGGTTAAATTCTGAGCGAAAGGTATTTTACATTTAAAACGTGCTTAATTTTTTCAGACATTTAGGGTTTATGTACACAGCAATTTTGAGAGATGAAAGTAGTCAAATACTACAAAACTACTACCTTTCATTAACTTTAAAACTAGTCATTTTTATCTGAAAAATTTACAAAAGCTGCCCAAATTTCTGCCCACCGTTTTTGACGCATATTCTTGCCCGTTTCCGAACTTCTCCCACCGTTGTTCACAAAATCAATTGGTCTTTCAGCTTCTGAAGAGCGTCATCAAACCTATTTCTTAATTCTCCCAACGTGGCAACTTCTGTGCGGTATACCTCTTGTTTCAGAAGACCCCACACCGAAAAATCCATAGGGGCGAGGTCCTGGGATCTTAGTCGCTAAGTAATTGAACTGCCGAAACCAATCCAAACAGGATATTGGTCGTTCAAGAACTCACGAACGGCGGTCGAATAATGGGCAGGAGCTCCGTAGTGCTAAAAAATGATGCCTTGTTGTTTTTCAGCAATGTGATCAAGCAGTTTTGGAAGTTCATGTCGAAGAAAACTTCGCGGTTTAAATTTCCTTGAAATATATGGGGACCAATAAAACGGTCCCGAATCAGTCCTGCCCAAACATATAAACTGGATCGCCTCTGAAAAGATCTTTCACGGCAAACAAACGGATTTTCCTGGGCATAATGAAGCATATTGTGTAAATTAAAAACACCATCTATGGTGAAAAGGGACTCATCAAGTGGTGCTACTCGATGTCTTGCCATAGGCAGAAAATCCACCCGCGGTTGAGTCATTTGGCTGTAATGCTTGTACGCAAATTAAGTGGTAGGCAAGGAGATTATTTTGCGTAAAACATCCAATACCTTCTTATGTGACACATCTGCTTCTCTTCCAACTTGACCCGGTTCATTGTGAACTCTTGCACAAAAAACATTCTGACCATCCTGGCCCTCACCGACCATCCTATTAAACGAACCAGTATCCATACGCCAGTCTTCGGCAAACTCCTGTAAATACACCGCGAATGGGTGCAGGCAGCCCTGCAGCCAGGTTTTTATTTCAGAGGGGGCAACTGAAGTTTTAGGCGGGGGTGGGGAGTGGGGGCAAACGTATTTTGATTTATGTAATCACTAAAAAATGACAAATGTAGAAATAAACTAGTTAAACAAAATACTATAATCAAACTTTAAGTATAAATTAAAGAATTTGTTTTTAAAATAATTTAAGTTTCCTGTTTTTTCTATCATTAAATTATTGCAAGAACACATCAAAGTTTATGGCATTTGTTTGTTTACTCTCAAAAACTAAATATAAAGATTTGTCATTCTCTGAGTCATCGAATACCTTTGTGGTCTATTTATTCCAGTTAATGAGAAAAATGAAGACTCATTGACAGCTGTGCTAAAGCCAAATATAGAAACAGTTGCATACAATTGGTACGTGGCTTTAAAGGCTTCACGTTGATAGCAAAGTACTTTACGTATATGCTGTCCTTTAACCTCTTTATTTATTATATATTTTTTCACTAATGTGAGCTAAATACCTAAAAAATATACTTAATTTAGACAGATGGTTTTCTAGAGCGGACAATTTTCTCTTTTAGAGTGGGCACTGCCCATTCTGCCTCCCCCCCCCCCCCCCAGATACGAGCCTGCGTGCAGGATGATCTGGATAGTTCATAGGGTGCTCCTCTTCCGCCCTCCGAAAGTTACTATTACACAAAATAAATGAAAACCATACCTGCGTATTCCATATTTGCAAAGCGAGGCATACTTTTAGAAAAAAGACACACGCGAACACCGCGCAATGGAGTATTCGACCTTTGGTGTTTGTAGCTATTCATTATCACATTCAATTTATTGCTTAATTTTATTATTGTACCTACTTACTTACTTACAGTATTTTAAATTTTAGCTTTTAGAGTACTGTACACATTGCATTTAATTAATAAATTGTTTTCATGTATGTGTAAATTAAATTTGAAATATCTCGAAAATGGATTGCTCTACAGAGATGAACTAAGAGTGCCTTTGTTGTGGAAAACTGTATGAGGAATAATTATGAGTTTTAATTTTTATGATATACAGAGTGTGCATAAAGTTCAAAGCTCAAAATTATTTGATTACCCCCTAATTATACGCCAATGGATTATCCTGATTTGTCGAAATACTAATTTGTCGTATAGAACAAGTAACATGTACCTATCATGCTGTAAAATGGAAGCGGGGGGGGGAGGGGGGTATTTAGCTTTTCTTAATAACTCGTCAAGATCTATATTGTACCTAATTTGGAAACACCCTGTATATATTTTTACTAGTATCTCCCTTGAGTGGCGCTAATGCATATATGATTTCAAGCACAATCATTTAAGTTTAATTTAACCTTAACGTGTTTTAGTTATTTTGACTTCTGTGTTCTTTTTCTGCATTTGAACAGTAATAAAGTTATTATAATTATCGATACTGCTACAGAATTTGGTTGGACATGTAAAAGAAACCATAAATAACATCATGCAACATTCGAAGAAGTAGAAATTGAAACTTTATCTACAGTAGGAACTTGTGTGTAAACAAAATAGTTTTATTAGAATTTTATTACAGGTGCATCATTTCTTTTCAACATAGTGTAATATTTCTCGTACAAATGATATATTCCAGCCAATTTGGTTTAATCGCTGGAGTCGACCTCTACCTCCTCGGAAGAAGATGGTGTAATTATCAACTGTTCAATAACATCTTGCAGATTATCTGCTATCCACATATTATTTTCAATAATTTTCAATTGTCACTTCTTTGTATCCAGATTTTATTAACTGCTCCATGTCCTTTACCTTAAACGTCGCATTATTCATTTGAATATGATGTTTGACTTGTACCCAGACCATTTCTATCGGGTTTAATTCACAACTGTATGGAGGTAAACGAAGCACATCATAATCTGTTTCTTGTGCCAAATCTAGTTCATTTTTATCATATTGATGCCTCACTTGAGCTACAGAAGTCTCACTTTAAAACATTTTCTTCAATAGATATACAACGTGCCCAAGATAAAGATGAACAGCATGGGGATCTTGAAAACCGTAAGATACGAAGGCGGTTAAATTAGAGCAAAGTTTTATAATTTAGGACATGTTCACATGTAGTTTGCAAAACATCATTATTCAATTATCGTTGCCGAGGTTTAAAACAAAATGCGATTTTTGGGTTTTTTTTTCGTCATTCCTTCATTGATTTAAAAAAAATCTTTAAAAACCAAAGGTACTTTTTCATTATCACTTTTTGAATTCTATTAGATGGCGTTTTCAAATTTTCGTCTCCGAGAAACCACCATCAATTTTATTTGTTTATATCGTCGCAACCAACGTAACACCCTGTATTCGATAGTATTTTTTATTACGAATTTAACCATGTATTACACATTATGATTTTTAACAAAATTCGGATTAATATTAGTATTTGATAATATTTTTTTACAAATTTAACAACTCCAATCTTTAAAACCTATTTAATTAAAGTTAAATAATTTCAATAAGTGTTCGAATAGGTTACCGTTATTTTCTAGACACAGACAAGCTCTCTTTACTGAAGAATTTAAAACACCGTCTAGCATTTCTGGCGAAATTGTATTAACTGCTGCCATAACCGATACTTACAACGGCTCTTCATTTTCAAAACTCCCATTATACACTTCGTTTTTCAGGTAACCCCACAGAAAAAATCCAACGGACTTAAATCGGGTGATCGGGCTGGTCAAGCTACTACACTGTAAGTTCTAATCCATTTTCCTGTAAACCTCAATGACAGACAGTCCTGTACAGTATACATGTTTTGAATTATGTGCTGAGGCACCATCTTGTTGAAACCAACAGTTGTTAAAGAGTGTTAGAGACATTTTCCAAATCAGTCCTTAGCAAGTTCAGATATCGTTCGGCATTTAAATTGTTGTGGTAAATTATTCTTCGTCCCAAAATTCCCATCCACATATTAAATATTGAAATATTATGTTGATGTCTAGATTCTTTTTTTAAATAAAGATTTTGTTTTGCCCAATAATGTTTGTCACGTCGGTTGAAAATTTTATTGTTGGTTATCATGCTTTCATCACACCAAATTATTTTAAAAGGAAAATTTAGATCTTCATCACATTTTCTAGTATACCATTCGCAAAAACCTGCTCGCTGCTCCTGATCAACTGGTCTCAGACCCAGACAAACTCGAAATTTGCATAGATGGAACTTATTCTTAGTTAAAATAAATTGTGCCATAGAATTAGCTATACCAATGCGATGTTCAGTTTGTCTTATCGATATTTCATGGTTGTCAACCTTGTAAAACGGTATTAGCTTTTTCGTCATCATATTGTTTTTGACGGGATAGAACAGGTTTTGTAAATTAACTAAATTCTTTTAAATTAGGTTCCAAACGTCTAAAAATGGATGTACCGGGTTGCTTTCGTGCAGGGTATTTATCCAAGTACATCAGCTTAATAACTACACAATTTCTGTGGGACAAGATATCGAACTTTTCTTCGTTTGTAAAATTACGTCTTTCCATTAATACACTTATTGATTAATTATAATTATAAATTAACAAAACAACCCACGAAGTAATGGTAATAAAAACAACTTAAAATACGTACAATTCAAATAACAACACCGATCTCAACGCAATAAAACTAAGTTAAACAGCTGGTATATGAAAAATATAAAAATGAAAATCTGAAACCATAATGTGTAATAATACATGGTTAAATTCGTATTAAAAAATACTATCGAATATAGGGTGTTTCGTTGGTTGCGGCGATATAAAAAAATAAAGTTGATGATGGTTTCTCGGAGACGAAACGTCGAATAAAAAATTTGAATACGCCATCTATAGGATTCAAAAAGTGGTTTTTAAAAATCTTTTAAAAGAAAAGAAGGAATTACGAAAAAAGAAAAACCCAAAAATCGCATTTTGTTTTAAATCTCGGAAATGATAAACAATAATGAACTTTTGCAAACTACATGTGACCATGCCCTAAATTATACAACTTTTCTATAATTGAACCGCCTTCGTATTTCTTACTGTTTTCAAGGTCCTCATGCTATTCATTCTTATCTTGCGCACGGTATATACGTTGCTCGCTTCTTAAACCGCTGCACAACGTTCTGTTTGATCAAGAAATAATTTGAACGAGACGTTTCTCCTTACGGGGGAAATATTCAGCAGTACATCATTTTGAAGGGCCAGTTCCATATCGAAGAATTAAAGAAATTTCTCCAAATAAAGTTCAATAACAGAATTGTAGAAAATACTCATCTAAAATTTGGAAATTAACGTAGTGCAAACGAATAATAATATGAAAGTATAACGAGGTTGTGTTCCTAAATGAGATTTTGCGTTGGACAACGTTGCCATGGAAGAAAAGGATAGCGTTATTTGTAGGTAACTGAAGTTAATAAAAGAGGCATTTAGTCCATAAGAGCGCGTACTGCACTTGAAGGTTTTGACAGACTATGGGAGATGACGGATTTTTTTTCATAAATGTAATAGATATATGAATTCATTTTTATATTTATGTAATTATTAGAATTCGTAACAAAGCAGATTATATGGTATCAACGTTATAATTTTGTAATTATTCCATTTCAATGATTTCCAAGTTTCTGAAGTACAAAATTATATTTAACAGCAATAGTCGTGTGGCAGATAACGGTAATCTTTAGCAAAAGACCGCGATTACTTAATTAATTAAGATTGTGTATTACTTTCTCACACAGGTGACGACGTTTTAGTAATCATTAAAAAGCAATTTTTTAGTATGAAAGGTGAGCTAATTACTAATTAACGTAAGATGAGAGATTTGAACGATTATGATTTTTAAACGTGTTTGTATACAATAACGCGTATTAACATTAACAAAGGTAATGTCTGTAGCTTTAGAAGGCCACCAACCTTGCATGTTAATCTATCCAAAAATTACGTTAATGAAAGGAATTTTATGTATTCTTGTATTCAGACACAATATATCATAAAACTTGTACAGGAAATAAAATTTTAGTTTAATGATGTAATTTAAAAATGAAATGTAAAATTTAATCATCATCTCGTTTGGTCTATGCAAATGTTATCGTAGCCATTTCATAAGTTTGATCTTTTAGTTTTGTTCAATTAAATGTTTCAGCATAAGCAGTTGGTATTTACACAAACTAAAGGTTAAATGTTATTGATAACGGCTTACACTGTTATTAATGTTATATTTTATTTCAATATTAACGCCAAAGCAATTTTGTGACTATGGTATACTAATGAAGGTGACTTTATGATATGATAAACATCCTATTGTAACATCGTAAAACTATATTCCTTCCTTTTACCAAACGTCGTTATGTTAACAACTACGTGTATTGAAGTTCATGCAAATTATCATTATTCATTAAATCATTTCATTTTAATAAAGTTCAGCTAGAAATCGTTGTAAAAAGAAATTGTATTTTATTTGATTGATCCAGTACTCTCGGCATTCTCTCGTTTCTTTACTTTACCTAATCCCAAAAAAATATATGTTTTTCAACGAGCGAGAAATTATAACTAAAAAAAACATGCAACGTGTCTAGTTTTTCACATCAAATGCAAATTGTTTCCAGCTTAAAGTTAGAAAATGAATAATTAACAATCAAATTTTGTTCAATTTCAAACTTCTCTTGAAATACATTTGTGTGAAAGTAGTAGTGAACACGTTAAGGTTTTTCTAAAGAGATTAAAATTTAAAAAATAAAATGAAAAGCTTAAATTTACATGGTAAATGGAAATTAAATTTAAATTAGGACACATAAAACTACATTTTTATGTTTTCGTGTTCTCATTTGTAAAACCTCTTTTGTACTTTCGTAAAACCGGGATTGCTAAATCTTGCGTTACTGAACACGGTCGCAGACAGTACAGGATTGAATTAAATAAATGACAAATTTCAGTTTCATAATTATTACAGTGAAAATATCAATTTACAAGTTGAGTGGTACATTTTGAGAAGGCCTATTTTTAATGTGACTTTTAAACGAATAAAACTAACCTATATTTTTAATTGATCTTTTAATTCTCTCATTAACATATTTCCGGCATAAATTAATTAAAACGTTGCTTCATCATCTATGTTTGGATAAATTCAATAAATACCAAAAAAAAATTAACAAGTTGTACAGTGTGTCTCGATTTCAATGGTTTTGCGAGGTATCTTGTTATACTTCGTTTTAACTGTTAAATGCGGTCGTACCGTCACGTGGCCGTGATTTTATCAAATATTTGTCGTTAATTCCGAAATCATAACTTATTTGTTAATACTGTACATCTGAAATGCAGTATAAATACATGCAATTGAACTTGATAACGCATGAATTATTCCGAAAGCTTTTCGGTTGTAACGTTGTATTTTGTCTTTCACGTATTTGGAAGGTTTTTGAATGTACTAATTTGAGAGGAAGAAGTTTCTTTGTAAATAATAGTTATTTTCCTTATTGTAAGTTTCAGAAATTTTGTTTCTTAAAAGGGAACTTACGTTTTATAAAATTAAATTCTGTATAAATTGTTACTTTGCATTTAAATTTAGTGTAGAAAAAAAAGCATATTTCGCATTTCATTAAGACGTGTGAGGCACCAATTTGTCGGAGTATTTCGATAAGAATTTTGGGTTTAAACAAAGAGTTTAGCTTTTAGGTACGAGGCATTAAGGTTTAGCGTCGCTAAGAAATCTTTAATTTACAGGATATCGGTTACATAGATAAGGCCCGCGGTTACGAAGTGTATTTTTTTTCCGACGGTTTTCGAGTTTGATTCGCGTGGGCACGTATTTAGAAAATTTAAGTAATCTTTTTTATGATTGGCTAATTAATAGTGGGGATGTAAAAAACCAATGTGACGACACATGAATTTTTCACGAGAGCCAGAGCTAGTGTAGATGCAGGGCGTTAAAAGGTTATCGTTACGTCAGCGAGTTAGTACCGCGGAACGACGTTATCCATAATCCGTGTTGAAAGAACTTCCGTTAGTCGGGGCATCATCCCCGAACCACCCTCGAAGTGATCATATTAAGTTGTTCAACCATCACGAGATTGATTTATCGTTAAGTGCAGTTTGTCGAAAGGGACTTTGTCGAAAATCCAAGAATGTGTTAAGTGTTTCATTACCTAGTGCTTTCACTGTTTTTTGGAGTAGTTATCGCTTTTATGCGCAAGAAACCAAACGTTCGTTCCTAGATTCCAAACAGTTATTTCACAGTCCGCCGGTAACGAATAACTCGCTGTAAATAATTAAGCTTTTGTGTATAGTTGAAGAAGAATAATAAGTATCAAGCAGAACTTGTATATAGTACAATAAAGTTAACAAATAACAGGTGGATATAGACTATAGTGTACCGTACAACCCATTAAGATAGAAATCAACCGCAATTTGGTACTTTGAATCGACGCACCGCTTTCCTTCACGAGGAAGAATGACCGAGCGTAGTTAGGACATCAATTATATCGCCGACGTTGCCGCAGAGTCCACCCTCTGGTGTTTTCTCAGGTGTCTGTATAACAAAGGTGCTGTTTCAAATCTAAGATAATGCATTCTTTTTTATGGTGGTTTACAAAGTTTAATAAATTCGTGTGTATTTTATTATTTTGTAGTATATACTAACGGTTGAACACGCTTCATTTGGAGATTAACTTCACATTTTTGTTACCGTTTAAATTTTACTACAAGCGTATTCACACGTATTGTAATCCGAGTTTATTTAAGTGTTTTTCCTATTTATTACACTGACGAATTGAATCGAAATTAAATGTATCAAATGCGTTACAAGGAGGACGCAATTGATTTGTTAAAACCACTTGTTATTTTGGCATAGGAATCAGATTTATAATAAATTTTAGTAAAGGTCAACACTGAAACTAGATAGTATCACCGCATTTTGGATAAACTAAATGATTCAACTTATATAGAATAGTATAGAAAGCAATTAACGTATTAATTGTGGAGACATCTCGATGGTTTTGTTTATTTTTTATTTATTTATATTACATCTCTTCAGATTAAAAGTGTAAATCCATTTATTATGCAACACCTCATTTACGCACATTTTAAGTGTTTCTATTTTTATGAGATCGAGTCATTGCAACTAACGCCAATATTTTTGTGTTCGTTTGAAGTAAAGTAATTACGTTTGAAGGCTTTTTTTTTGAATTAGCCACTTTTCATCCAATATTGGATATAGGCCTCCCCATATTGTTTCCATGTGGTTCGGTTTGATGTCCTTCGAACCCATCCTAGTCCCGCCACTCTTTTCAGATCATCCGATCATCTCATTTGCGGGCGACCCCTTCCTCTGTTTGCACTCCACGGTCTCCAGTGTTGTATTTCTTTGTTCCATCTTCTGTCCGTCTGTCTCATAGTGTGCCCAGCCCACCTCCACTTCAGTGTTGCTGCTTGTTCTACTGCATCTATAAGTTTGGTTTTTTGTCTTATTTCTTCATTTCTGATGCAGTCTGTTAATTTTATATTTTTTTGCTATTTTGTCTGCAATGTTTCTAGTGAAGGTCCACGTCTGTGCTCCGTATGTGATAACCGGCAGCACACACTGGTCAAACACATTTCTTCTTAAATGTAGTGGTATGTTTTTGTTTTTTAGAATTTTATTTTGTCTTCTAAATGCCGACCATGCCAATCGTATTCTTCGTTCTATTTCTGCTGTCTGGTTTTGCTTTCCACATTTCATTATTTGTCTAAGATATATATATATATATATATATATATATATATATATATATATATATATATATATATATATATATATATATATATATATATATATATATATATATATATTTATCTGTATATTCTATATTGTGGTTGTCTATTTTTATCTCTATTTTTTCATCTTGGTTGGTCATGATCTTGGTTTTTTCTTTGTTAATTTCCAAACCTATTTTTTCTGATTGTTGTTTTAGTTCTATTATCATGGTTTCTAGGTCTTGTGGATTTTCTGAAATTAATACCACATCGTCAGCGTATATGAGGTGGTTCAACCTGGTTCCATTTATATTTATACCCTTGTCTTCCCAGTCCAAGTTTTTAAACACATCTTCCAACACAGTGATAAATAGTTTTGGGCTCATAGAGTCTCCCTATCTCACTCCTTTTCTAACCGGTATAGGTTGGGTGTTTTCGTGAAATTGGACTATCAGCTGGACTTTGTCATATATTGCATGGATCAGTTGTGTATATCGGCTATCAACTCTACAGTTTTGCAATGCTTTCTCAATTGCCCATACTTCAACAGTATCAAAAGCTTTTTGATAATCTATAAAAGCTAGATAGAGTGGCAGATTGTATTCGGTTGACTTTTCGATTAATGTTCTTATAGTAAGAAAGTGATCGGACGTGGTGAATCCTTTTCGGAAGCCGGCTTGCTCTACAGATTGGTAAAATTCTAATTTATTGTTTAGTCTGTTTACTATGACTTTAGTGAGTAGCTTGTATACCTGAGGCAACAACGACATTGGTCGGTAGTTTCCTAACTTGCTTTTATCACCTTTTTTGTATATTAGTACAGTAAGTGATGTGTTCCATTCGTCTGGTATTTTTCCTTCCTGTAAGCATTTATTTAGCAATGTTTTTATTTCTTTACTAATGGTTTCTCCCCCTTCCTTTATTAATTCTATCAATACGTTATCTAATCCAGGCGCTTTACTATTTTTCATGCCATTTAGAGCTTCTCGTATTTCCTCTTATTCTATGTCGGGTATCTCTTCCGAATTTACGTTTTGTATTTTTGTTTTTAGTTGTTCTCTTATTATTACTTCCGGTACTTCTTGTTTCTGGCTATAAAGAGTTTTATAACAGTTTTCTACTACTCTTAGCATTTGTTGTTTGTCGCATACTTCTTCTTCGTTTTCGTTTTTAAGTTTATTTATTTGTTGTTTTCCTATTGGTTTTTTAATAGATTTCATGTTTTTATGTTTTTGTATTGTTTTATTTATTTGTTCTTCCAACTGTCTTCTCTTATCTTCTTTTATTGACTTTCTCAAAGTTTTGTTTAGTTCTGTGTATTCTACTGTTTTTCTACCTTTTGTTCTTAGTAGCCTTTTTCTTTCTTCAAAAAGTTTTTCTGTGTTTACACTCCACACTTTATTTCTTTTTTTTGTTCATTTTTGCTACTTTTCGTCCGGCTGTAATCATTGCTGAATTTATGGCTGTATTTATTTCGTCTATATCTTTGTGTTGTAAATCCTTCTTACTTAATATATTATTTAATTCTTTTTGGTAATCATCGACTTTTATTCTTAATTTTTCTCTGTCTATGTGAGTGGTTTTACATTTTATCATTTTGTATCTTTCTAATTTTATGTTAAATTTTGCTTTGGCTCTTACCATACGGTGGTCGCTACCTGTACCTAAATTGTTTAGGACTGAAACGTCTTTTATTATGTTCTTTTCCGTTGTTAGGATATAATCTATTTCATTTTTTGCCATTCCATTTGAGCTGATCCAGGTCCACTTCCGGTTTATTTTTTTGTCGAAAAATGTATTCATCGCATATAAGTTCTGTCTTTCCAAGAAATTTATTAGTGTTTTACCCCTGTCGTTTCTCTCTCCAAGGCCAAAATTTCCTATCTTTTCTTCGTGAGGTTCGCTCTTTTTCCCTATTTTTGCATTAAAATCTCCAGTTATAATGGTATAACGGGTTGGAGTGTCGTCAAAAGCTGTGGTTACTTCGTCATAGAATTTTTCTATTTCGTCCTCATTGTATGTCGACGTGAGGGCATACACTTGGATGATTTTTAGGTCGCAGTTTTTTGACAATTTCATTGTTATGTAGACAACTCTGTTTGATATTCCTTTGTATAGTATTACGTATGGTTCTATTTGTTTGTTTATTATAAATCCTACTCCCCCTTCATTATCGTCTTCTTCGTTATTTCCTTTATACTTACTTCCGATAATCCAACTATATTCCATTTAATTCTTTTGAGTTCTTGTTCTAGTTCTGCAAGTTTGTCGTCGTATCTCATTGATCGTATGTTGTAGGTAGATATGTATAATGTTGTGTGTTTTTGACTAGTACGTTGTTTTTGGTTTCTTGACGGGTCTTTGCCTCCCCCAGAATCCTTGAGGCTGACCGGTTTCCCGGTGTGGGATTGTGGATTTATAACCCTACCCACCTGGGGTAATATTGTTTTAATACTCGTCTTTATCATCTTGTTTACATATGTGGGGGTGCTTGGCAATTAAAACGCCACACTTGCCATTGCGGGTTGGCGAGTGGGAGAATATAGTAGGGATTTATGTAGTTTGGGTAGGAACTTAGGTTAGGACATATGCTCTCCTAGTAATCGGATGTGGGAAAGAACATGTCTCGCGTAGGCAGGGGCGCTTCCCTAAAGTAGACCTATCTCCACCGGGATCGTAGAGAGTGTCTACCCGCTTTATCTTTATCTAATGATTATTGAATTATAACGTAACTTTAAAGGTTGATGAGTTAATGCCTTACTTTTATGAATTTGATACTATTCTATAACGGATTAATTGATTTAATTTCAAGTGGTTGTAAACCGAATTGTGAAACTTCATTGAAAATCGGATTTATTAAGTAAAGTAACATAATAACAGAATTATTGTTTTTGGATCAGATCGGTGATTGATTCTTTTGCGGCACGCAATTATTTTAGATAAGCGTGCGAGAATATTTGTCACCTTTCAGGTTAGCGAAGATCTACTGGTCCCAGGACCACCTATAATTACGTTCAGGTAAGGGAGTTATTTGAGTATTTATGCGAGCTGTTAACTGGCGTAATTAGGCATTTCAACCCTTATTGAGTCATTTCAAATACTCTGGCGCCCTTTTCAGGTTTCATCTCAATTTTAACCCCTATTTTGACTTATTTATGGTAAGCTATCATATTGAGCGCAAAATTTAGTATACCGAATCCACCCCGACCACTGAGCAGTCGGGAAAAATCCAAATTTTACCTGTTATTCCGTTTTACTGCCAGTTTATACCGTAATAGTACACATTTTTGAATTTATTCCTAACTTTCAGTACATTTGCTTCACAATTTAGCAGTACCATTTATATTTCGAAGTATTTAAATTATGGCAGCTTATTTCGCCAAAGGGGTTTTGAAATGGGAAGGTTGAATCAAACTTACGCGTTGACGCTGTCCAAAGTCAATTTCATTTCCGCTTCGTGTTGAGGTAAAATGGTGTTCTAGTGAAAGAAAGAATAAAGATTTAAATTTTCCTAGTTTTCTAACTGCGTCGCTTAATGCAGATTTAAGGTTAATCAACTAGTGGAGTTTGCCTTATCTTTATAGTTTTTACTCTATTAATGCATTTCGACGAATATATATCTTGAATTCACGTTAACCAAGTATGACATATTGTTGCCTCTGAACATTACTAATTCTACTCATTTTTAGCTACCTACAAAAACTGTACTTTAATGGCGAAGTCACTAAAATTGGTAAAGCGATTTCGAAAAACAAGATCTTCGTATTACTATATACTCAGGCGATTGTTAACCACCAATTCCTATTCCTATGTGCTCTTATATGGACGCTGATAAGCAATTTATACTTATTTCTTTCTCTACAACCTGATTAAAGTCAGGGTAAGTTTTAAAAGAAAACGGTGTTAACTTAATTATCTTCAATAATTTCTTTTAGACCTTCGTGGGGTATAGAGTAGCCACCTAGTTACTATCGTTTAAGGGCAGATTCTAACCACGTGCAATTCGACTGCCTAATTACGCCTTGGTGAAGCCAACATTTGCCGCTATATGTCATTCCTGTCTGCGGTTAAGATAAGTGCTAAAATTTGTTTACTAAAATATTATTAAGATCGTATTGTAAACAGCCCAAGTCGTAAATCGTAAAATACCTTACACCTACATTCATATTAATACTTAATGATTTTACTTTTGCTAAGTGAAAAACTGTACTGGGTTGATTAAAAGTAAAAATTTTGAATACGTTTAACTGGAGTCAGCGCAACAGTATGCAACTGTCACAGTAGTATATTTCAAACGGTATGGTGGGTGGCCTACCCTTATTTTAGTTCGGGTATTTTTAGTGTTTTATAAATTTACTTTCAGAATTTTTTTAATTTTAGCTTAAAAACAAAACCGCAATTAATTTAAAATTTTTAAATTTCTTTAATTCTGATTATGACTGAGAATTATAATTTAATTATTTTTTTATTCAAATTGGCAAATCTAATGTTTACTTCTTCTGATTCAATAAACATAACTTTATTTAGTTTGATTAAATAATTGTAGCTGTTTAACCGTTTGACATTAATTAAATTAATCTTGAATATTAAAGGGCTTAATACAGCTGCATTTGCGAAAAAAAAAGGAAAAGTCAACGTATTTCATTCCCCCCCCAAGGGGGAGAGCGGGCTGCTCGAGCTTCCCGAGCTCCTTCAGCCACAATCATGGATTCCCAGCATACATACATACGTTACGTATATATGCATGGTGGGATTAAGGATAGGTGTGGTCAGGATAGGATCGGAAGGAACGGAGTTAGGGTTCTGAGGGGGAAAATACTACCCCAGCATTCGCCTAAGTAGCCGCACATGGTGTGCATATACGCAGTGACCATGCCGCTACATGTGTATGAGGAAAACCCCCTGAAAAAACCTCATACAAGGTAGACTGTAACGGGAATCGAACCCATTACCTCCCGAATGCTAAGCAGATCGTGTCACCACTACACTACCAGCTCGGTGCTGCATTTGCGTGGTACATTTTTCCTATGTGATTTTACATATAATTTTTGTTAGCACACGAAAATTTGTTATACTTATAATTCCACAATTGATTGTAAAGTTAATTATTAATTGTTTCCATAGTTATAGTTAATGAGACATTCAACTTTAGTTGCGCTCTTTGTATTGTTTTTGCATAACTTCACTAGTTTTACTTCTGATCATTCACGAGCAAAAAAAAAAATAAATAAATTCAGGATATGTATATAAACCATTCAGACATATTTCTTACAGAGGTTCAAGGGAAGACAGTAAGTTTATTCAATGATAATTCGTTTGGATACGTCCAACCATTGAGTAAATTTACTCAATGGCCCAACCTTCATATTAGTGTATTTTTAATAATATTTCTGTTTTGTTTTAAAAAGGTAAGATATAGTTTTTCAGTATTTCGTTTATTCTAACCTCGCAGTAAAGTTTTTTTTATCTCCTATAATGATTAAGAACTGTAAATGTCCATTTTGCCCAATTTTTAAAAGGTATTATGCAGCGTGGGTTCTAAAATATTTAAAGTTACAAACTTATTCATCCACAGTTTTTTAATTAATTTTTTAGTTACAATACACAAATAAAAATAAATACTATTAAATATTTTGTGTAACCATACCACACGTGTATATATCAAACATAAAGATATACAACAAAATTATTGCTGCAAAAGCAATATCATTGGAAAAATATTACAGCATTTTATAAGAAAATGCAAAATCAATATTTGCTATCTCATTTCATGTAATAAGATTCCTTTCTCACTGAATTTTCATACTATTTACTTATTGTGAACTTAAAAACCATTGATGAAGGTTTACCAAATGGTTTTGCAAAAAAAAAAAAACAACAGATTAGTGTCAAATTTAGAAAAGGCCCATTAACATTACACAAAACTACGACCACACTTACCATCCACTAAATATTCAATAGAAATCCAAAACACATTCAAATTTTCAAAATTAATGATCAATGCCATTTAAAACCCTCTCAGTAGAAATTGTACACTAAAATACGAAAGAAAATAAGTCAATAGGCAGATACCCTTCATGTATCCGTAAAATAAACAAACAAGATCATAACAGTAGTAACAGTAGATTAACGACTATCAACTGTAAGGCCCATTAGTAGAACAGGGACAGCATAGGCTAAATCCTCGACACATGGGGCTGGTGTGGTTTTTAATTCCAGCTCCTGGAGGGTAGGAAACCTCAAGCAGATTTAATGTATCTTAATTGACGGCTTTTTTTCAACTCCTTGATGACGTATGTATGGTCCTAGTCCTGTAATTAGCGCCCTTTTGGCAGTATTAAGGACTATTTATAACTATGCTGTTATAATTAAAAAGTATTGGGTGGAAGGTAAGATCATGTTACTGGCACTAGACCATCCCCCTCCTTTAAGATTGGGTCATAGACGTCGCCCCAGACTCCGTGCTCTGACTAATCAATTTAAATAAAATCAATCTCGAACAAAAACAGACCGTGAAAATACAATTAAAATCGCGCATTCAGTTTTCGTATAACTATCCTAATCAGCTGCTTATGTAAACCCATTAAGGTTCTTTTATTATTATAGAGATTTTCTTGAACGATAATGCGCGAAAGTAATATAGAAATAAATTCAAGATATTGAACAGAAATAGACTTCTATCAAAACATCTAGGTAATAAAAGGATTTTTAATAATTTGTCACAAGTTTAAGACTACATAAAAGCATATCTCATGTATCAACGGCAACGTTATCATCATCCTCCTTATCTATTAGATCTTCAGTAATCATTTTTTCCTTTTGGATTCGAGTGAAACTTTACAACAGGCTTAGACCAAGATGAGATGTTGCTGATAAATGGTTGATTCAATCATAATAAACCACTTGAATTTTCATCAACCTGCTGAAGACTGTAATTGGACAGACAAAAGTCTATACAAAGCAATGTGTTTCTAATGATGTTGAGATTACACACACGCGCTCGCACGCACATCTACACATACGACCACACACACTTACACACACCCACACACTCTCACACACCCACACACACCCACACACACCGACACACTCACATACACGCACATGCGCACGTATGAACACTTGCACCCACACCCACACACACACCCACCCACACACCCACATTCACGCACACACGCACACACACCATCTAGTTGTACTACAAACCCCAATTAACGAGTGGCACTACTGTCGAGTTTTGCATGCGTTTATAGTCAAATTAGTAAAAATGCCCATACAATAAGGGTTTTACCGGTATCGCGTATTATAGGCTATGAAAACAATTTCTACAAACATCTTACATATAGAAATACGGTTTTAAAATTCAATTCTAAAATGCTGGTTTGATTTAACTTTCGACTTGCAAAACCACCTTTCGATTAAAAAATACTGTTTTGGTTCAAGTTACAGCTTACAAAACCAACTTGCAGTAAAACCATTTAGATGTTTGATTGATTGAATCCAAATATTGGTAAGAAGTATGTTACAAGGTATAAAATGAGGATGATCAGATTACTCTATCTGAACGTTTTAAGGCTATTAAGACGGATACCATTTTTAAATGTATTATAACCTTTGGTCCAAGAATTATACGAGTAGTAAAAACCTTTACTGTGTTTGTTTTAGCTGTAAGGTCTACATCTTTTTTCAATGTGATGGACACACTTGATGAAATTTTAAGATAAAATTCAATTCTAAAATGCTGGTTTGCCGTATTAAGGATTATAACCATGCCGTTATAATCAAAAAGTGACGGGGGGAAGAAGAGATTCGTCTTAATTCATTTGACACTAGACCATCCCCCTGTTTTCTGATTGGGTCGTAGACACCGCCCAGACTCCCTGCTCTGACCAATCAATTTCAATCAAATCAATCTCAATCAAATCAATCTCAAACAAAAATAGACCGTGAAAATACAATTAAAATCGCGCATTCCCTTTTTGTATAACTATCCTAATCAACTGGTTATGCAAACCCATTAATGTTGATTCATTATTATAGAGATTTTCTTGAACGATAATCGCGAAAGTAATATAGAAATAAATTCAAGATATTGAACTGAAATCGATTTCTATCAAAACATCTAGGTTGTTACCAATAATAAAAAGATAAAAGGATTTTTAATAACTTATCACAAGTTTAAGATTACATAAAAGCACATATCGTGTATCAACGGCAACATTATCATCAACCTCCTTATCTATTAGATCTTCAGTGATCACTTCTTTTGCTTTGGATTCGAGTGAAACTTTACAACAGGCTTAGACGAAGATCCAAGATGAGATGTTGCTGATGAATGGTTGATTCAATCATACTAAACTACTTGAACTTTCATCAACCTGCTGAACGCTGTAATTGGACAGCCAAAAATCTATACAAAGCAATGTGTTTCTAATGATATGTTGAGATTACACACACGCATGCATGCACACACACCCTCACACACATACATTAAAAAAGTGTTATAGAACGTGCGCGGAACAATCCGGCGCCGAACTCAATTTAAATGAATGCAAAGGTTTTTGGGGGGAAGCTGGAAAGGAAGAACAGAAACGACTCTAAACATCCAATGGGTAGCAGGAATAAGAGTCCTACGAATTAATCAAATGATGATAATACAAATGTCACTGAAGTTTTCAAATCTTTAACGTGCTATCTTGAAAAAGCACTCACGACCTGGAAGAGAAAAATGCCCTCATTATCAATACTTGGGAGGAAAGTTGCCATCACCCAATCCGTGACACCCAAGGCTCTGTGATTTCAAGTTTAAAGAAGCCTTTGACACAAACAAATACACAACTTAGAAACCACTACGAGATCATAAAAACCTTTTTTGATGACAGGTTCTTAAAAGTAGGAGCAACGGATAACAATTTAAGAAATACATTAACGTTTAAATACAGAAATAACAAAGTTGTGTTAAGCAAATTCTCAAAGAAAAAGCTGCAAGACAAATTAACTGCATCATATTTCAACATACTAAAAAATGACATGCAAAAAAATATATGGGTAAACGAAGTTCCCTACTGGACATCCTTACTTCCGGATACGTAAGCGAAATAGCATGGCGTTTCGCTAAGAACAGACTAGCTGACCCAGTGTTTCTGTCACATGCAAAACTAAGAAGTACCTATGAATGCAACTACTGTTCGTTTACTAAATGTGACGCTTTGCACATGTTGTTGACTTTACCGGAAACACAACAGATCTGGCTTCTGGTTGACTCAATTGTCAAGAAATTGATGGACAATGCAGTGTCATTTACGTCCCTTATTTGCAGAATAAAGGGTAGTACTAGAGCTCACATTTTAGCTAACTATCTAATAAACCTAGCAAAATTTACAATCTACAACATTACACTTGATGAAATTTTAAGATAAAATTCAATTCTAAAATGCTGGTTTGCTTTAATTTACAGTTTGAACAATTCACAATATCGTGTTCTCAAAAAAAATCTCTAAGAGTTTTTAAAAAGTCGCTTAATTAGGAAATTATGTGAAAGGTAAACCGACGTTGAAAATACAATTATAATGTTTACGTTCTTTGTGTGACAAAATATTAATGTAATTAGATTGCGGCTATAAAAGGCAATGAATCACGTGTTACACTTTGCTACAATGTCAAGCTCAACAATTTCATCACTTTTAAATATTTTCGAGGGTGGATTGATGTCCGAAGATACACAATTGTACCAATGTACTATCGCATTATCCAGCGCGTAGTTGGTGGTGAAACTATACCGGCAATTGATCGTTGACAGAGGTTACGTGACAATGCAAAAGATCCAGTCTGAATGAATGTGGTAACATTTCAACTTTCTTAAAATGTGTTGTTAATACTTCTTTATGATGCTAGCTGTTACCTAAGGTAGAAGTCAGGGTTAGAGGTGTTGGATGTGATGGTGGGGTACAACGATTTAAAACGCTGGACGTACCGATGTATGTAGAATAATTATTATAAAATGAAAAACGGTATTGTTTGCTGCACGCATCTAAAATATTTAAGTAATTTTAAGTTAGTAACCGTTGTGTTGTTTTAGAGGCCATCAACTTCTTATTCAGTTGTCAATTGTGTTTGCGATACCCATACTCCACCACAGCAATCTATAAGTGCGTTCGTGCACATCGCTGTAAGTACAAACAAACAATACACACTTATACGTATACTTGTATTTTTCGCATCTTAATTTGTATTATTAATTTCAGAGTACAGATGGGGAAATGGTGAACAAGATGCCAGAATCCTTATATGGTGGTGATGGTGATGGTGGAATGAACACAACACCCTTAGAGGATAATCAATATTTTAAAACGGTATTTACGGGAGAGAAGTACATTAAACAGTTTAACACAACTGCGAAGAGGGTTGAGTTTAAATTTAAGTAACCCGGTTCTAATCAAGCACCAGTTACATGGCTTAAGGTTAAGCACCAGCAAATTCTGTATTTTCAATCTTATTAGCTTCTATTGTACTAAGATACCTTTCACTAAAACTACATTTTTGTTGCAGAAATCGTTAGATGAATTGCTGCAATAGTGTGTGCAGGATTTAATCCATCAGATCGAGTTGGAATGATGCTGAATAACGCCATTTTCCTCGACAAACCCTTAGGATTTTAATTGCGCCGTGCAGACCAACTGAACTCCACTGTGATGATGGCGACAGTTGAGAAAATCTTGCAGAGTTGTAAGTTGTAAGTTTCTTTAATAATGATATGTTGAATTTGCAAGTAGACCGAGTTGTTTTACCTGTGGGTTATGGTATCCCATCACGGCACAGAATGACGAGTGTTAGTTTTGCTGAGTTTTGAAGACTTAAAAAAGGTATTATAACTATGAAGAATAGAGATAAATTATGTTTCGGGCGGGCATTAGCTGTGGCCATAGCTATAGCCAAGGAAGATCCTCAATTGTCACGCCTTAAAAAAAGATATGCTATTTTGGATCGGAGAACGCAGGAGTTATGTGCTGCAGCTAATGTAGATTTAAATTACGGCGGTTTCATTGAACACATTCAACAATTTTAAGATTATTTAATTAATTATACCACAGTTGTGTATAATCACAAGTTAGGTCAGTCAGTTTATTTTGAGGGCCCAAGAAGGCCCAAGCGTAAAGTTTAAAATTTAATTTTTGAACACGGCCATTTAATGTAATTACTAGTTTAACCGGTGCTTTTCCAATAACGTGTTTTTGTGAATTCTGTAGGTTTAGAACCAATTGTAACGAAAGCCATAATAATTGCCCTTACATTTTCCATCTTATCATAACAGTCCCCCTTGCCAATCTGATGGCTCTATCATTTCCAATGAGTGCAATACAGATTTCCGCGGAAATCATTATCTACAGAACCATAAACTTACCGGTCTTTGCAGTAAACTCAAAGGTTGTCGAGCTTATTCAGTGAGTGCATAGAAGGCTATAAATTCTCATAAATATGGTTTTGCACATTGCTCTACCAGTAAATCAGAAAAACCTATCCATCATTTTTGTTACATGTCAAAGAGCACGGCGAACTCGAAAAAACTTGCAAAAGATTTTATTTTTGTGCCAAGATACACCTATTAACAATACTAACACATTAACCCATACCCCTACGTTGTGCGTTGCCCAGCATGTCTGCGACCGCTGTATTAATATCGATACCGATATTGAGCAGGGTTGCGGGTATTGTAGTTAACGCCAACATACCGATTCATCTGTATCCGAACTGCTATCCTACACTTCTTCACTCGGCAAGAAATAAGCATCCATTATAGCCTTAGCCCACAATTCCAAACCCTATAACTGTCAATTCATCCTTAACGAAATCCTAAAGAATCCCTCGGCATGGAATCCTAAAATCATACCTAACGGTACAAAAATCATGTCTCTCACCTGCAATAACAACATAAAATTCATAGACAGTTTGAACTTCCTACTCATGGCCCTATCCAAAGTCCCTAAAACATACAATTTCCCGACTTAAAAGGCCACTTCCCACACCAATTTAACACAGTGAAAAACCAAGATTATGACGGTGTTTTACCGGTTATACGCTTGTACGGTGTCGACGAAATGTCTTCCGACGCTCGAGCAGACTTTATAAAGTGGTACAATGACGAAATTGGTAAGAGAACTTGTTTTAATTTCAAAAACGAAATAGTGCGTCATTGCATGTAAGACTTGAGTATCCTTAGAAAAGCCTGTCTTGAGCTTTGGAGGAGGTTTGTTGATGAAAACAAAGTCCACCGCTTTAGGAAATGCTGGACGATCTCTAGTACCTGCAGCCTTGTTTTCCGTAGAAATTTTATTCGGGAGAATACTATAGGACTCATCCCGAACGGTGGATACAGATCCGGCGACAAGCAGTCGAGGATTGCTATTAAATGGCTTTTCTGGCTCGAGCATTCTGAAGGCAGGCGTATTTAGCATGCCGGGAACTCGCGTGAAGTACGGATTTTCTCACGACACAAGTACTGTATACCAGTCTCACGGTTTCTATTTCTACGGTTGGGAAAGGTGTTCCCGAACAAGCTGATAATAGTAAACGCGCGCAGAGCACAGCGTTTTTGCGTCGTGAGAATACGGTGGTAATATTACGCAGGATACGTTCTTTTAACTATGGTTTAATATAAATTTGGGAATGTGAATTCAGATCATTTTTAAAACAAAATCCGGCCGCAAGAGCGTTTACTAGCTCAAACAACGTGCTGAATCA
Source organism: Vesta saturnalis (assembly GCA_036346205.1). Classification (NCBI taxonomy): domain Eukaryota; kingdom Metazoa; phylum Arthropoda; class Insecta; order Coleoptera; family Lampyridae; genus Vesta; species Vesta saturnalis. The sequence continues at coordinate 7,059,030 of JARFJB010001442.1, forward strand.
GTCACCTCTGAATCCCCTTCGAAGGTCGTACTAATGCGGTTAAGTTATATTATAAGGCAGTACAAGAGGTGCGAATTAGGTACTTGGATGTTTGTTCACTCTACCCCTATGTGAACAAATATTCCAAGTATCCGGTAGAACTTACGTATCAGATGTACTTCGAAAAGCTATGGATTTAGGGTATCAAGTTTTAGAAGCCTTTTAAGTGTGGGAGTATTGGCATTTTTGCCAATACGACAGAGCCAGTATGAGTGGGGGTCTTTTCTCAGGCTACGTCGATTATTTTCTCAAAAGCGTAATCGGACTGGCCTTCATGGTGTGGCGACGACGAAGGATGGATACACACGCGAGTATTTGGAATGGGCGGGTGTCCAGCTGGAGAAAGACAATATTTGCGCAAATCCAGGCCTTAGATATATTTCAAAATTATTTTTGAATTCGTTTTTGGGCAAGTTCGGGCAGCAGGATAATTTGATACAAACCACAATTATTTCTGATCCTCACGACTTTTTCAAAATTATGATCGATCCTTTCAAGGAGGTCCAGTACATTTTAAACGTGAACGAGGAGGTTATAGTCGTCTATAGCGTATACAACCGCTAATACTCACCTCGTGCTGTACAGTTACCTGGCAAAAGGGGTTTCATAATAGACTAGCAGTTAATGACAAATCATTATAAACCGTAGACATGTCTGCCCTTTCGAACTAATATTTTGAATGGGAAAGAAAATAGTATTTACGACTTGTTCTCGGGTACAACTCGTCCATTTGACAATTTAAAGCGTTTAATTTTTATGAGCGATACATTTCTGTGATGTATTTTTATAGATTGTCTGAAGCAAAAAATTTATCGTTGGCACAGTGTTAAAGTACATTTTGCATAGAAAAATTGAAATCCTCTGGTAGGAATTTGTCAGTTTTTTAAACGCCATATTTTGTACTTTCAAATGTGTATTTTAGCACCGACTGTATTTTTTTGCTTCAACTCTCTCTCTCTCTCCCTCTCTCTCTCTCTCTCTCTCTCTCTATATATATATATATATATTTATATAAATGAATGCCTATTTTCCTTGGTCACACCATAACTTGAGAACGACTTTACAGATTTAATTGATTGTTTTTAAGTTTTATAATATTTTGTAGAAGGTCCTTACGGAAAGAAAATTGGAAAATTTAAGAAAACTTAACGACTATTTAAACTTTGTGCGTTTGGCAGTTCGCGCGCCGCAATCTCATTTAACAGCGGTATCGGTCGGGATTTATCGATCGAGGGTGTATTCTTTGTGAAGTGTAGGTATCACTAAGAAATGGTTTTTCGAAATTCCACCCCTAAGAGGGTGAAATGGGGGGTTGAATTTTTTGTGATAGTTTTATTCTATGGGTCGATTGTCTCGAAAATTGGTAAACATACTCTTCAATTAAAATTAAGAGATAGGTGTATCACAAAAGTTTAATATAGCAGCAACGCGCGACGGGTGCGGCTAGCATCCTATAAAAGTACGTGGCAGAAATTTGTAAATCAATTTCAAATTGTAAAATGGGCGAGTTGTACCCGAAGGCAATCTACCAGTCTATAGTTATCCAAAAAAAAAGCATATTATTTACCTTCAAGAGACTAATAAACTTGTCATTATTACTGTCAATTTCGATAGTTTAAATTTTATTTCTATATAATTCGAATCACATACGTCTTGTGCCATTATTCGTTTTAACCTAATAAGTAAGATTGAAGTGCAAACTAATTATGAGACTAGGACAATGTGATTTTGACAGAACATTTCAGATAGAAAAAATCTGTCAGAATGATGCAAACTTGTCATCAGTCATCAATCCGATTGTGTTCGATGTGCAAGTTGATCAATATTTCGCTCAATTTTGCAGTCTCGACTATCGCCTCGACTGTAAAACTTGAGCTCAATAACTAGCAACTTGCACGTCTTACATAGTAATCTACTATTATTTTAATATCCATTGTGTAGGTTGGAAGGTCGTACACCAGACGTTTTATGTCCAAAATTTGTTTAAGATGTTTAAAAGGTACAAAATAGATCTAAATTAAAGAAAATATTTGTGTGTTGATCGATTTGTAAACCAAGGTCGTTCAGCATGTTGAGGGCAAGTAAAAATTTTACTCTTCGCTATAAATTTCTAAATTTGCTGGTATTCTCGATACTTTACTATAACATTGTAAAGACCCAGCAGCCTTTACCAAAATTTCTCTAATTAATTATTTGTTAATTATCCTGCAGTAATCAAACTGAATAAAGATTACACAAGACTGCACAACAAATAATTCTTTTATCCCCTCCGACGTAGATTTCAAAAAAACATCGAATGTTTTTACGTAAGAGTAATCCCCGCCAATCGCGATTTGAGGACCCCTGTATAGAAGCCCGATCCACCCACTGCGGATTCTCTTTAAAAGCCGCGAAGCGCTAGCGAAAATGATAATATACAGACTGTGCGGGCCTGCCGTTCTTAGCTTCGTCGTGTACGATTGCCGCTTACGTTCATCCTGAACCGTCGCGATACTCGCCGCCGTCTGAGAACCCGCTCCAGCTAACCGATCACCTACCCGACGTATTCGGAGGTTGAAAGTACGTGAGTTGATTATATACCCATTACACCAGACACCCAGATAGACGACGGGCTGTAAGGCCTGGCGTCATCTTCTACAAACATATACACCTCCGAAGTTGTCACGACGTCACGACGGGCTGTAAAGCCTGGCGTCATCTTCTACAAACATACACAAACCAGGACGCCGTCACGGCGGGCTCTAACATTTGCTCCAGTGGCAAGAAGGGTAATCGCTCTAATTATACCACCCTCTGGATGATGCATCTAAACCGCATAGCACGAGTTAGTCCCAGATTCTTTTAGACGTCTCTTCATTTAAACAGCCAGCACACTACATTATATTGACATACCTGACAAAAAGAAATACCAAGAAACCCAGAGGTACTCGCTAACGTTAATGCCAGAAGCTGCTTCCGCATCCTAACCGGAAAGCGTCTGTTAAATTGCATCAACCGCAGTTAAAAACGCTCCAAACGGATTTAACACCGCATAGCTTCCAACGATCTCCTGAAAGTCTATGTAAAGGTATAAAGTTATTCCTTTTTAATCAAGAGAATAATCGTGTACATAAGAAACATTATTTCCGTTCGAAACAATTCGCATAATTGTTTAATTTCAATTACGCCGTACTAAAACATCGCGTAAACCAACCACCTCAGTTTAATTCGTTTTTAACAATTAAAAATACGTCTTTTTGTATTTAAATTAGATGCGAAATAAACATCGGTTATAATAACGTGCAAAATTGTGTAAATGATGTACGATTTACCTCGCGACTTTTACTTTTACTAAATCAAAAGTGAATAAGTCCGTAATAAATTCGGTATTCCCTGTATTTAATAATTAGAGCAAATTTCGTTCATAGTAAATTTGCACGTGTTTAATAAACTCTTTCTTATAATAAAGATCAACCTGTCTCTTCGGCGGACTAAAATAAACTTTATGAAAATAATTAATCCTGATGCAATCCTGATTATTTAGAGGATTGATAATTCATTAGAATAAATGATCAATTCAACCAGCCCCTTTTAAAGAATTCCCAGTAATCCACATCAATTCAGTCTGAAAGCAAAACCATATATGAGAATAGTCATGCACACCAATGTTACTTTAACCTATTGATTTTTCTGAGGAACTGACCTTCTCACAAACGCCAGCGCGGACGTTGACTTATCCTACCTTATGTAAAACCGGCGACATTCCAGAACGGCGCCTATAGCCAGGACCGACTTTACAATTTTTCTAAATAAATTATAAAAGTCATCATTGTTAGGATTTTTTTTGTTCTAACGCGAGTACCCAATAGACCTAAGGGTGATATTAATTCTAAACTTCCACAGAAACGACTCAGGATCCAGTGAGTCGACCACCTTCCGTCGAAGGGCGTCCATTCAAAGCGGGCGGCCCACGGGTAGAATTGTACATATTTTATCATTTTTGTTTTTCTGTTTAGTTCATATATCTATCATTAGTTTAGGAGTGAAATATTTAGCATTGCACGAAATAGGATAATATACGTTTAAACCATTTTATTCTAATTATTCCAGGTGAGCAGTGCTAAGCCTGAATACCCTGTATTTACGAACCACCCCCGTCTTGTTAAAAAGACACGATTGAGCTAGTTGGAGGAAAATTAAAACAAATCAATTTAAATTATTGTAAGCAAAGTGGCTTACAACATGAACAAAAATGATTTCATTTTGGAAAAATTGATTGGTAAAGAATTTTGACTAATCATATTACTTATCATAGAAAAATCCTGTTCCGCAAAAGAACGTGTTTGGTCACAATCGCTTTAAGAATGCATAGTGACTATATAATCTGCAAAAGGTGATATAGTGTTACTTAATAATTCATTGATGTATAAGGAAAATAAAATGGGGCGCAACACAGCAACTTGTGGAACACCCCAACGAAGAACACGCTGGTAGGATTATCAATTTGCACACGTTGTGTACGATTTTTCAAGTAGCTTTTAGTAAAATTTAAAGAATTGCAGTGTAAACCGAAGTTTTCTAAGGTATTTAAAAGTATGCTATAGTTTACAGTATCAAATCTAAAACTATGCATATTACAGCATTGTGATTATCAATTTCAGTAAATATATCGTTGGTTAGGGTAGTAATTATATTCTATGTCGACATACGCTCCCTACTTCCACCCTATTTCTACTATAAAACATACACTTTATATAACTATTCCAATGCTACCTGCCTTCTAAAATATAATATAAAAAGATATAAATCTTCACCAGTTGAGCTGTTAAAGATTACTTTAAAATTACTATACACAAGTCAGTTACGAGTTCAGTTGTAAAACGAAAGAATACTTTGGAACAAGTTCTCAAATTTGTTGCGAATTTACTATTTCTAATTTTAAAGGAATTATTAAAGTAAATTTTAAAAAGGAACTTTACGTAGTTACACGATAGATTTAAGATACAGATTCAATTATTACATAGACTGCATTTATTGACATCTGTACAGAGTGGACCAAAAGTCTAGAAACGCCCACTTATCTCGTAAATTGCTAGTCCGAATTGTACAAAATTTGGGATACGGAGATTCCAGATTTGACATTTGCAAATGTTGCAGAAGTTGCCGTTTCTCTAATATTATTACTCACTTTGGTTTTTTAAATGCATCAGACTACATATGCAGTCATTATTGGAATCTCCTCTTCAATACGAGTTCAACCGTATGGAACACTTATAATTTAATGTAGTCTAGAAGGTCTTAAATGCATAAAACGGTGCCAAATATGTAGACTTGAAGAAATTTAAATGTTTAAATATGGAATGCTGTGATTTTGACATTTGTTCGCCATTTACATTATTAACAGTAGTTTGATGTGTTTTGAAAAGTTCTGCAAAGTAAATTGTTTCTCTAAAATGGTTGTTAATGAAAAAGAACAATTTAATATTGTAATGATGAGAGGGCAAGGCGACAGAAAAAGATCTTATAGTGAAGTAGCCAAGTTGTTCAACGATACTTTCACACACCGTTCTCCTATCCATAAGGAGACGGTACAAAAAACTGTAAAGCGCTTTGAGGACTCTGGAGGAGTAAAAGATAGATACTGATCAGGTAGACCAAAAACAATTATAAATGGAAACAAATCTTTAGATAATGCAGAGTTTTGTTGAAGACCCACATACATCCTCACGTAGGGTTGCACAATTACATTATATAGGTCATTCTTCAGTCTTGCGTGTATTACATAAGAATAAATTTCAACCATACAAAATTCATTTATTGCAAGAAGTAAGTGAAGATGACTCGACCGTAGAGTAGAGTTTACCGAGGTAATGATGGATAAAATGACGGAAATTTCGTTAACAACGTATGTTTTTTCGACGAAGCAACCTTTACACTGTGTGGGAGTATAAATCGATATAATTTAAGGTACTGGAGTGACGTAAATCCACACTGGATGCGTGAAAACCATACTCAAAGACCACAAAAAAATGTATGGTCAGTTTAGTGGGTACTCAGTTAATTATGCCGTTCTTTATGGAAGGAAATTTAACGTCAGATAAGTACAAAATGCTACTTAGAAATGAGATTGTATCTACACTGAGAAATTTGTTTGGAGCCAATTTTAATCAGATATGGTTTCAGCAAGATGGAGCTCCAGCTCATTTTGGTGTAAATGTTCGGCGTTATTTGTATGAGATATCTCCCCGACGATGGTTTGGTACAAGAGATAGTATATTGACCGATTTCAATCCTAAAGATTATTTTTATTGGGATACTTGAAAAATTCAGTTTACAAAACTAAACCAGCAAGTCTTGCAGAGCTAAGACAACGAATTATCAACGAATCTCTAATTTCTAGACAATCATGGAGAAATGTGGTAGATGCATTCCACCATCGATTAGGGTACTGTCAACTCACAAATGGGGCACATTTTGAACACTTGATTAAGTAATCATTATGTTAAAAATGTTGTAATCTTTCAATTGTTACGTTTTAATGTAGTTGAAAATAGTTTGTATTAAAAAATTTATTGAGACAATTAGGCGTTGCCAGACTTCTGTTTTATGTATTTAAGACCATCTAGACTACATAAAATCATAAGTGTTACATATGGTTGAACTTGTATTGAAGAGGAGATTGCAATAATGACTGCATATACAGGGTGACTAATAACATAAGAGAAACGGAAAACCTGGTAACACAGCAAATGTCAAATCTGGAATCGCCGTATCCCAAAATGGGATTTTCCAAATTTTGTATAATTCTGACTAACAATTTACGAGATAATTGAGCGTTTCCAGACTTTTGGTTCACTCTGCATAGATTTCAATACATTACTAATGCATTCTTCGCAATTTTGGTTTCTTGTAGCGAAACATTCTAATTATTGTTGTGCAAATGAGTTTCCGCAGTTTTTTTTATAAAAAATTGGGCATTTATTGTGAAAGGGCGGAACCTAATGCTTTATTCGAAGTAATGTCAATCGCTTGCCGCTACCGTTTCTCATCTTTATGGTAGGCTACGGGTACCGCGTTGGAAGATTGATTCATATTTTAAGTCGACCCAATTCTAGGGATCTTCATGGTGAAGGGTTGCTCAGACAGACCATAAGCTATCGATCGAAACAAGTGGAAATTAGAAGGAGCAAAGTCTGTCGAATACGACGGGTAGGGCAGAACTTCCCAAAAGAGTGTTACCAAATAGGTTTTGACAATTGTGTTCGGTAAACAGCTCCAGTAATGGTTTTGTTCGGTTTGAGCAATTTACAATACACGATAGCAAGCTGATTCCAACAAATACACAACAACAGTTTTGTTCCATGAATTTTTGGCTTAGCTGTAGATGTTGAAGCAGTCAGATACAAGCATCCTTAGGCATTGCGGCGAAACAAACACCTGCCATTTTTAAACAACACAAATAAGCAAATCATTCTGCACCATGCCAATACGAGTGCGCACACAGCACGACAAACTACAGAATTTTTGATTAGTCAAAATATCAAATTAATGACTCATTGCCCGTGTTTCGCCTGATTTGTCTTCCAATGACTTTTTTGTTCAAAAACATAAAAAACAAAATGCGTGGTAAGCGTTTTTCATCACATTAAGAAGTCGTTGAAGCTTTTAAAGTACTTGTTTTGGAGGTACCTCGCTCAGAGTGGCAAACATGTTTTGGATACTGGTTTTACCGAATGCAAAAGTGTACAGATCTTAAGTATATTTTGAAAAACAGTAAAAATTTTTACGTAACATAATGTCCATTTTTTACATTTTCCACGAACTTTAATATGTACGTATATAATGTATTGAAAATCAGCAATGCTCAAGTCAAGTAGCATTGGTTGCAGCGTGTTACATAACTCAGAATCATTTACTATAAACTATCGTTAATAAAAGTAATTACAGAATTTATCATTTTAAAACAGCAGAGTCATATAATATTTTTTATAAACATAAAAAATAAAAAAAAGAAAGATGTAATCTTGACATATTTATCTTTTTTTAAACTGTATACAACCTTTTGATTTACTACTAAAGTACTACGCATTACGTATGATAAACTTGACATAATTAAAACCTTTTAAATGATTATTAATCGTTTTGTTACATATTGTTTAATTTAATGTACATTACAAAATTTAGTGATTATTCTTATCATTAAAATTTTTATAGACTGCATAGCACTATTCGTTATATTGATATTATCTAAAAGTAATGGAATAATTACTATTGGGCAAAATATGTTTACAAGATATTGGAAGTTTCAATCGGATTTCACCGCAATTTACTTCCGTACAATTCGCCGAACATTTCGCAAACCGGGCAGACAATTCGATTCCGAGTTTCAACAATAAATACGTGCCAAAATATTTGTTACGTTTGAAATAAATTTCTTTCAAAAAAAAAAATAAATAAATAAATAAAAAAAATAAATAAATAAATAATAATAATAAATAAAAGTTAATACTGCTCGGGAGGTTATGTATCTTTTTCATCTTAACTAATTGCATTAGGGCTAGAATGTAAGCGTGTATTCAGTTTTTCTAACCGCGGACGGTGAACTTAGAAGAACACCCCACGATATAGATATTTCAAATTAAAGCACCTGCACCAAAAAGAGATAACAATAGGGGAAGGCGTGTTGATGCGGCAATCCACATACAAGCGCAAGGTAGTGGCGCTCAACATGTTTTACTTATTTTTACGTACATGGAGAATTACACATTACATGCGCATTAAAGGGAAATCGTTAATTTATATAAACCCATATGTAATGTGATTTCAATCATATATGCGAAATCAGGTGATTAATAATTATAATTAACGTCTTCATATTGTTTATAGATGTCACTAGCTATCGTAATTGGTTTTCTGTTATATATCAGTTCATATATGAAATTGCCATAGACCGTCAGATAAAGTAAATAGGGCAATTGTGCAATTCTTACTGTAAACTTACATTTTAGAAAGAATAATAATGATCCTTCCTTTGTTGTAATAATTGCACAATTTCTTAATTTTACGAAAATAGTTTACCTCACTGCAAATGTAAATTTGATGAACAGAGAAAGGGTATAATGTGATTTCAATAATGTAATTAAAATATAACTAGTAGGTATATCTAATTCCTAACAAGCACCTGAAGATTTAAAAGGCAAATTTACATTATATCCAATTAAATCAATGGCGACATTAGATTTAAAAATAATGTTTTAAATAAAGGTATCAGCAATCAGGGGTATATATTTAGATTAAACAGAGGGTTGATGGAATTTTGAAATTATATACTTAATACAAGAAGGCAAAGATTATAAAGACTTTTGAAGTTTTTCGGTAAGGAGACAATAAAAATGTAAGCTTTTGTAAATAAAAAGAAATAAAAAATAGGAATGAGTGAATGCTGTCTTTCGTGTTTCCTCTTATACAGGAAACGTCCTTTTCTTGTTCCGTTATTTAAATGATCGCAGCATTATTACCGCAATACTACTTTATATAAATAACACAAAAACATTAACATTTATATAATGGATATGCAACGTTTTTTTCTAGAACGCTATACTATTGCAAACTCAATATAATTTTGACAAACTAAAGTAAGGTATGTAATGCGTTTGTGCATCAATGATTGAAACACATTATTCACTACAACTAAGTATTATCATTTCAAATAATGAATGAAAATGAATATACTGAAATAATTGATATGCATTCATACATTAGCACAAAAAACAATAGCGACAATCGTTTCATTATCGTACAAAACACATTAAGAGTGGATTGCATTAGAAAATTTAGTGCAGCACATATCGCTGGGTTTTTGACAAAACGAAACAAATTTTACAGAAAACAACTTTTTTTTTCTATTTAAGGGTAGATTGTTTAAAATGTGCGAAGAATTAAAATTTATAGAAGAAGGCATAAATTAAAGACACTTACTTGAATTTAACATTTTATAGAGAAATTAACTAGTATATGTTGCTTTATCAGTACTCTTCTGAAATAGTCCTGTCGCTTGCGATTGCTTTACGATAGTTTGCAGGTGTCATGTCAATAACTAAAATGGTAGATTTTATTAAGCTACTGCCCATACGATCGTGTGTCGGTGTTACCTTATGATTATTAATAAGAACTGTTTCAAACTTATGCGGTTTTACGCGGTGCGGTTCTAATCCGTTAACATTTACGCGGTCGCTGGACATGTGTGAAACGATTAACGCGGTTAACTCTCGGTCGTATAAGCACCGGATCGAAGCCGCATTGCATCGGGCGTCCCTTCGAGCCTGATCGGTGATATACGGTTTCTATGCGGCGCCAATCAGGGAAGAGGGTTCAAAAAAGCTCTATAACATTCACACCTGCACGGTTTAGTTTCGGTTGACCGTCGACACATATTGCTCGTCTCTTCTATTTAATTTTCGATATTTCTTATTTAAAATGTGAACATTTCAAGCGTGGAAGGAAGTTTTCATTGAACTGAACAGAAGTTATGAAGAGTTGGAAGACAATAAGAATAATGAATAAAGTGTGTAAAGGTTAATTTTATTATTATCATTATTATTAGGTATTACATATTATTATTACACTTATTTCTCTAAAAACACTTGCAAATGACCTCATGTTTTTGAAAGTTGCTATTTCACAGAACCAATATCAGTTACAAAGTAGTCACTCAAAACATCTCTTACATTTTTACCTACGATTCCTGCCCGTGCCCGTTCACCTGTGCTCGTCGAGATATTTTGAAACTCCGAGATAAACAATGCATTTGCCGTTTCGTAGCCGTCTCGGTCGCGTACGAAATTGTGTAAAACGACACAGGCTTTTACTATATCTGTAGCGAAGTCTGGATCTAAGTTAATTGGGCGATGGAAAATCCTCCATTTGTTGGTTAATATTCCGAAAGCGCTTCTACATACCTACGAGTCCTAGAAAGGCGATAATTGAAAATCCTTTTCTTGACTGGTAAGTTATGCCCACCAAATGGTTTTAAGTAAATTCCTGTGCAACCCAAAAGCATAATCCGCCGCCAGGTAACAAGGGATTTTTTTACTTTGTGAACCCGGCAGGCATTTATCCTCCGGAATATCCAGAGTTTTGTTAATTATTATTGATGTCCATACCGAGCAGTTTTGAAAAATGTTAGAATCGCAGTCCTTAGCGTAGCCTCCAATATCGGCATAAACAAAGCGGAAATCTGCATCAGCAACAGCCACCAGAACAATTGAAGAAAATCCCTTATAGTTGAGATGCATTGAGTTGAGGTGATGAACAATTCTCACATGTGTACCATCAACTGCCCCGATGCAATATGGGAAATTAGCCCGTCTTTAAAATTTTTCTGAAATTGTATCCCAATTTTTTTTGCTTGGCACGGGAATACATTCTGAACGCATCAATGTCCAGATGGCACGGCAAACTTCTCTGACAATTCTGCTGATAGTCGACATCCCAAGGAGGTAACTGTAGTGCAAATCCGTGAAAGTGCAACCACTTGCTAAGTATCTGAAACAAAATACATACGAGATGTTTTAACTTTTTATGTGCAATTTCATTTATTTACTGTTTTTTGCAGGTAGGCAAATCATAAAGAAGTAGATTCATTCAGAAAGTGACGTTCGAAAAATAAAGAATCCAAAAAATCAGGAACTGGAGCGAAATCCGTAAAAACGTACATTTACGAATCACAGCTGCAGTTTCTAGAGTCGAGGAACGGACGGAACTCTTTTACAGGATGTCCAAAATGCCGATGATATCGATCTTATTGACAAAAATGACGAACAAAACAACCAAAGCCCTGACGAAACTCAGGCGCACAGTTCAAAAAATGTTTTCAAACCACCGAAGCCTCCTGCAAGAAAACGAAAATTTTACCTTATCGAATTAGAGATGTTAAAAGCTCTGAAGGAAAAACCGAACCGTCACCAGTCCTTTTTTAATGGACCCTAGATCCCTAGATTTCGATGAATTCGAGGTGCTCGAATTCGAAATGGACGCTTTAAGAACGATAAAAAATATCAAGCAGCGGAAGCTTCGTGCTGCAGGGGTCGCACTTCAGTTCTACAGTGCTGCAGGGGTCGCACCTCAGTGCTACAGAGGCCGCACCTCAATTCTACAGGAGTGCATCAGCCTCTTACTGCTGCACCACAGGCAGCTGTGTGTACTACAGAATTACAGTCAGTTACAACAGCTTCTTTCTATGAAAAAGTGAATGATTATCTTACAGAGCGTAATTATGGATACAGCCCTTCTGCGTCATCTGAATCCAGTTCATTTGGTGAATCGTTTGACTTGTCTCGGCTATCTACATAAAGTGTGTAATTATGCAGAGAAGTTCAATTAGAATGTTATAGTAACGGCCAACATTTGAATAGGTTGGATCGTTTCCCTCATAAATGTATCTTTATGTTGAAGAGAATCCTTTAACCTCCAGTGTAATTCATCAAATGATGTTGTTGACATTCTGAAGTAGTCGAAAAATTTTTCATGGTTCCTTCTTAATTCCCCAAAAAGTGTATAAAACGACCCGCACTATTGTCTTTTTAAAAGCAGGGGATGGACCCAATATATTTTTTCATTCTTCTTTTTTTTTATTCGTCTATAGAGGACCGTCATGGCAATAATACGTTTTCTCTCCGTGCTGAACGAAAACCTCATAAGAACCGCCTATGTGTAAAATAGTCGGAGAAGTTTATGCGGCCGCCGACACCGTGTCGGATTAGAACCGCATCGCGTATAACCTCATAAGTGTGAAATAACCCTAAGGGAATAGCTGCTATACGCTTTCGATATATTGGCGCATACAATAAACATTTTATTGTATTATCACCTACTTACGATAATCAGGAGCATAAAATAACTTTTCATCAATATGTTACGTGTTTAATTGGAAAACGTTTCTTTTTGATAACGCTTGTCATTTGGTCAAATTTACTTACTAAAAACAGCAATTTATTTTTAGGTTGCATAATGCTTCCAATTCACTATTTCGCAAATGTTTACGTATCTCTAATTGCATTTAAATTAACATATGTAATTTTCGTACACATCTCTTATTTAGTTAAAATCAGTCAAATTTAATACCTTCAGCGACATCTCTAAGATTTCGGATCATTTACTATAAAGCAATTAAAAAGAAACCTGGGATCTCTTAGGGTCAAATAATACATATATATATAATAAATATATATTTTCTCAATTCTAACTTTTGGCAACAATGATTAAATACAAATTTTCTCAAGTTTGTAAAATTGATTTTTAAGGTGTTGGCCAATTTTTCTTTCTTCCTTTTTAAGAACGCCATTGATGGTGGATGTTAAGTTTCTAGAGAATTTTTCGTTTCTGGTTCTGGATGCTGAAGCATCATTTTTTTGGAAAATTCTCACTTAAAGTAATACTTGGTTAAGTAAAAGCATTACTAACGCTTTTAAAAGGCGAATATAATTGAAATTATTCATTCGTCCACATTTTCGGTAAGTGGCACATGTTTCGATAACCTCATGGTAATTAAAATTGTTTTCAGGTTTTCGAATATACAAGCATTCAATACTAATTCTTTACACATAAAGACACTTCAATCGAAATTACGTTGAATGTTCACTACCGGCTCGTTTGTCACCTGTAAGAGGTATGAACGGTCATAATTAATTAAACATCGTACTTATATTTATCTTCTTTTAGCATCTCTGTACTACCTACGTAAGAGCATCTCTGTACTACCTATGTACGAGCATCTCTGTACTACCTGTGTAAGAGCATCTCTGCACTACCTATGTAAGAGCATCTCTGTACTAACTACGTAAGAGCATCTCCGTACTACCTACATTTCTAACGTCATTCCTTCTTAAATTTTCTGCTCACACTTTACTGTTACGTTACATCTAAAGTACATGATTATCGCTGGAAGACGTAAGAGCCTTGCTGACATCCATGACCGTATACGTGAAGGCTGCTAGATCATTGGAATAGTACCCGAAATTTGCAAGATCAAATAAGTAATAGTTTCAACAATAAAGGTCAGATTTTTTTTCTTTATTACCTGGTTACCCGATTGTGTTTCCAAATTTCAAATACACCTAGGAGGTTCCTAATGAATTTCTACAACGAAAATAAATGGACTGATAATATTAATTTTGTAATCAAATAATCGACAATTGTTACCTCTTAATTAAATTTATTTATTTAAGGTACTTCCAGCAGTTCACTTTCACAAAATTCTTTTATCTAAAACGATATATTCAATAATTCAGTTTTGAATATTTTTGCACTCAATCACCAGTAAAACTTCAATTGAATCATTAAAAGTAACTTGATAGACCGCACCTAAACAGTTTTAGCTTCCATTTTGACCTAATTAATTCTAGCTTCTGTCGCTACATTCACCCAATGATTTAACTCCTGTTTTGATTGAAATATACCGGGTGTAGCAATTATCTGTATTGCGTGAACTACTGCAAATGTTAAACATTTAATTTCATATGAATTAGTAATTTTGTCTCGTAATTTTTATGTGTTATGTATATTATTTTTCTTGTGGGCAAGTTTGTTCGGGCCAGTTTATTTCCTATAAATTTATTATGGCAGAAGCACAGACTTTTAAAAACCATAAAGGGAAAGCAATTAGGAGTGGTCAGAAGCTAATGGCCGATAATGTTTATTTGAAAAATGCTGAAAGTATGAGTAAAACCTCAGCGGTGAAACTAACTGTTACCGAACTTGGTATCGGAGAAAACACTGCATGGAGTTTGATTAAAGAAATTGAAGGTACTGCACGTTCACCAAATAAGTCTAGAAAATGCTCAACAAAATATGAAAAAACTTTATTTTCGAAATGAATTACCAACCGTAGTAAAGTTATTGAATGTAATTAATAATGACGATTCATTTCCAAATTTCAGCCATTCATCGTTATATCGAATACGGCTAAAGTTAGGATTTAAATATGACAAACGACCAGGAAAAACTATGTTAATTGAAAAACCTGAAATTGTTCTTTGGAGAAGAAAATATTTAACGGCGATTAAAAAATATCGTGAAGGGAGAAAATGTATTACACTGATAAAACGTGGGTTAATACGAGACAGGTGAAAACTAAAGTGCGGCAAGATAGAACAATTACAACTGCAAGACAAGCACTACTTCAAAGTGCGTTCACACGATGCGAGCTGACTGGAATGACAGCTGGCATGCGAGTAGACTCGCATGCCAGTAATATTTAGAAGATAGTTGACTGTCTCCAGAAACAGTTATTGTTGTCTAAATTGTTTGTTGATAGTTGTTGTTTTCTAAAAACTAAACATACTTCAACAGTAAAACATTTTACAACAAGGACTTAATATTGTAGCTGATATGTTGATTGGAGATTGGACGATGACAATAACAAAAAAAGAAAAAGTCGAAAATGGATAGCAAAAAGAAACTCTCTAGGTACCTCGGCGACATTTTTGAAGAAAGTTGCAGTTGAAGACTCAGATATATATATATATATATATATATATATATATATATATATATATATATATATATATATATATATAGAAATCATTTAAGACTAACTGTATCTCAATTTTAAGAATTGCCATCAAAGATTACTGGCAATATGAAAAAGCAGGATACCGGTATGAGGCAAGCTTTAACACCACGAATTAAACTTGACATAAGATTAAGATACATAGCAAACATGCGACTCTTTCAGCACTTTGGAAAATTTTTATCGAGTGCCGAAAAGTACTATTTCAAGATTAGTTTCGGACGTTTTGAAAGCTGTTTATAATAATTTAAAAGACCACATGAAGGTTAGTAGTATATTATATGTGCAGTAGTAGTAATGTATAATTAAGTATAAGAATTCACCGCAGGTGGACGAGGATTGGGTCAGAAATAACAACACAAATTACCCGCAGGGTTTTTTTAACCAAATCTATGCTCACCTGGTGAATTCGAATAATTTGTATACTGAAATACTGGTCACTGAACTCCTAAAATTCCTAAATGTATTACTCCCTCCTAAAGTAGGACTCAATTCTTGATCGTTTTTTCTTTAAATATGTTTCAAATTCCAAGTTTATACACCAAACTTCGTTTGTGTGTGGAACATTGGGTTTGGGGCACCCAACCCAAACTTTTGTTACATCACTAAACTTACCTACTATTTTTTTATAGCAACCCCACCTCTCATTAGCCTCAGACATTAATAAAACATCCAACTATATATAAAAATTATTTATTTCAAAAAGATATTGCCAAAATTCAATTTTTAAATACACAAATGTATACAGGGTGTGGCGCGAAGAGATTTGATTAAAAGTAGTGGCGGATACAGTTTTGTTAAAAATCTGAAATTACGAAGCTGTAGGTTTTGGATGACGCTGACTTCAAATATAATATTGTCTTGAATGTGGCACTTCCGGTTATACCGGAAGTAGACGTCAACTTTGTTATTTTCAATGGAACCTAATATTTTTTATTTTATTTTCGAATTCTACATAAAATTCTAGATAAAATTTGTGCACAATGTACCTATACCAAAAATGAAGTATTTTCGAGATATTTCGATTTTTTTTTAAATTTTGAAAAAATCCTAGTCCACATTGAATAACGATATATCCATTAATAACGAAGCTAGTGACGTGAAATTGTAACCAATAAATAACAAGCGCTTGTCTGTTAACTCCATATATCCATCTCATTGATATTTCATACAGGGCGCTTTAAACTTAGCCGCCAACATGCACAATTTAAATCATTTATAAGTTGCTTACTTTAAATGTATTTTATTACATTTTCCGCTGTATTTTTTTAAGCCAATTCGTTTGGTATCAGTATTCCCTATACCTAAATCCAACCACTTTTGAGATATTTCATTATCTTAGTTAAAACATAACAACACTTAATTATTTCAACATTAGTAAAGGGTAGGCCATGATTTCCAATATTTAAGGTGATATTTTGTTATTTTTTCATAAGTTATTAATTCTGAAAAGTAACCAATAGCCTGAAAGGATTACTAACTGTGGATATCATTAAAAACGTTGACTAGGTATTTTGTATTAATTTAATTAGATAATTTACAAACAAAAATAACTAAATGTAATATTAAACAAATAAAGTTTTATAATAAGTGTTCAAAATTAACACCATCTACTTCTAAACATTTATGAATCCTTTTCATTAAGTTATGTCTTGTAATTCTGGAAATATGGTCGGGTGTTAGAGAATTAAAAGCAAGTAAGACTCTGTGCATCATATCTTCCTTTGTCGTAACAGGTTTGGAAAATACCTGATTTTTAATGTAACCCAAATACCAAAATCTAGAGGAGCCAAATCAGGAGAGCAAGCTGGCCAACGAAACGGACCCTGATTGGTAATCAATATCAATGAGATGGATATATGGAGTTAACAGGCAAGCGCTTGTTGTTTGTTGGTTACAATTTCACGCCACTAGCTTCGTTATTAATGGAGATATCGTTATTCAATGGGGACTAGGATTTTTTCAAAATTTTAAAAAAATCGAAATATCTCGAAAATACTTCATTTTTGGTATAGGATATTGTGCACAAATTTTATCTAGAATTTCATGTAGAATTCGAAAATAAAATAAAAAATATTCGGTTCCATTTAAAATAACAAAGTCGACGTCTACTTCCGGTATAACCGGAAGTGCCACATTCAGGACAATATTATATTTGAAGTCAGCGTCATCCAAAACCTACAGCTTCGTAATTTCAGATTTTTAACACAACTGTATCCGCCATTACTTTTAATCAAAACTCTTCGCGCCACACCCTGTATATAAGTAAAACATTTATTTTAACTTATAGTTTAGATTATTTTATTTCAAGTTTTAACTGTTAAGGTAAAATAGTATTTACTGCATTGGTCAATATGTAAGAGTAACACTGAATTTTCGATTGGAGATAAGGGTGATGCCAGTTGATATGTACAATCTTCCATTAAAATTAAATTTTCTTCGACACGACGATGTCGATGGTTCAGAACTTGATGGCTCAGAGGATTGTTGCCAAGAGGTTGATGGCCTATAATCTAGGCGCCCAGGTTCTTAAAGCGGTTTTTGTAAGGATTTGTAGTATTCAATTCTTTTTTCTGTTATTAAGCTCATTATATTACTTTGCAACTGTAGAGACAGCTCTATAGGGATGTCTGTGAGTTGGATGGCAATGTTCGCCCCAAAGTGATCAAACTCATCATTACTTTTTATTCCTTCTTTAAGTTTCTCCAGTTTATCTATGTACGATGAGATGTATGCGGGAGAGTCAATTTTTTATTTGCCTTAGCTGGACGATGAAAAGTATAATCACTCTCATTATCATTGATTTGGTCTTTGGTTATTGGATTGGATTGGTTTATATCAATTGTTGCTAGCATTTCATCATTGCTATCATCACCCTAAAAAATAAACAAATATATTATTAAAATATTTTGTTTTGCCTTTTAGGTACCAACCACGGAGCAAGAATGGGCATAAAGGATTTAACGATAGATGGCAACTCGTGGGCTGCTGTGGATCATTAGACGGAAAGCATATCAAAATTGTATGTCCAAAGAACAGTAACACAGACTTCTATAACTACAAAGGCTATTTTAGCACAGTGTTCTTTGCTTTTGTGGACAGCAACTACCGTTTTATTTACATTGATGTTGGTTCAAAAGGCAGAGTAAATGATAGTACGATATCCCGAAATTATTCTTTAAAAAGAGGTATAGAAAATGGAACATTGCAGTTTCCCCCATGGCGTTTATTGCAGCTGATGACGCATTCCTATTAAAAACATATATTATGAAACCGTACTGTAGACAAGGTGCACTTTGTGTAGAAAAAAGGATCTTCAATTACAGACTTTCACGAGCAAGACGGATTGTAGAAGATTGTAGAAAGCGCCTATTCCTCTTTCACCTGATAAAGTTCACCTAATTGTAAAAGCTACTTGTGTACTTCATAACTAGTTAGTGGATATTTCACCCACCTTCTATATTTCGCCAGTGCTTGATAAAGAATTGAACAATGGACAAGTGATCTAAGGTGCATGAAGAAATGCATGAAGAAATAAATTTGGGTTTATCTACTGCACAGATTAAACATGGAAGTAACAACTTTTCTCAACAAGCTGAAGCTAGGAGGCGAAAATATATGGAGTACTTTAATAAAAAAGGCTCTGTACCTTGGCAGTGGGACAGTATTCAACAAGTAAAGCCAATAAGTTCATAATTATGTGAAGAACATAGTATATTGTATTATTATTATTAAAAATATAGGTACTTACCAAATTGGAAGTTGTTTTTCTAGTTACAATCATGCCCCTCAAAAACCTGTCGGCTGCTTCGAACCATATTAATGGGGATTTATAAACTTCATCAGCTGAAGTGCTTTTGAATCTTTAATTGTTATCAGTCCCTGTGTGTAGGTACTTCGTGAATTTTTAATTTTATTTTTTATATCAGCCAGATCCACGTCTGGTTTATTAAATAAAACTTTAATGCGTTTTCAAGTTTACTCGTGTAAATCTTTGTTTTTATAATCTTTGTTTTTAAAATTCCATAGTATTTCCTGCTCTTCATATAATTCTAAAGACTGCAATGTTTCTTTTTCACTACACTTTTTTTTAACAAAGTTTTCTTATTAGTTGTCGCCATCTTGAATGGGTACTCGCACGGTAAAAAGTAGAACGCCTTCCGAGTTCACCCGCTCCAGTCAACTGACTGTCTTCATGTGTTGACCCGGTGCGAGTGCTGCGCGCGCACACAAGCCAGTCCACTGGTTCCAGTCAACTCGCATCGTGTCAACGTAGCTTCAAGGTCTCTCTACAGGTATAAGGGACTCATCAGGCAAAGGGAAACGTTTAATTGTTACTCATATTGGTAGCGACACACGATTTATTGACGAGGGTTTATTGATCTTTGATTCCAAAAAAGCTGGTATGTTTGTAATTTCTTAATGTGTTTTACTTATATCAATAATTTTCTGGGGATTATCATGAAGATATGAATGGCGAGGTTTATAAACAGTGGTTTAATAATCTGGAAGAAAATTCTGTTATAGGAATAGATAATGCACCTTAGCATAGCATAAAGTTGAAGAAAAAATGACATTATAAATTCGCATTGAAATTTGTGGTAATATGTTAAAATTGGAATTACTGGAATTGGTGAAACGTCCTCACATTTCACATCCTGATACCTACGTTATTGATGAAATCGTGAAAGTAGTGGAAGAAGCATATTAAGATTAGCACCGTGTGAAACATCACGTGGTTGCTAATAACACTACATATAAAATTGGCGATGTGAAAAAGCTTCTTAATTGCTACAGTAACTGCGGAACACTGGCGAACTTGCGTTCGGCGTGCACTGGATGAAGAACAACGCATGTGGAATTTAGATGGCACCGTAGAAGATATTCTGGAGAAGATTATTATTAATCTAGGACCAGATAGCTCAATTGATGATAGTGTTGATGAAGGTATGGATATAGATACCAGCATAAAATGGCTGGTCCTTTTTACACGAATATTGTATACTTATACGAGTTGTTATATTTTAGTTGTGTGAAATATAGGAAATGCTGTTTTCGCTCATCATATGAATTCACAAAGTCTGGATGTCCGTAGTTCTTTTCCTGCAGACATTTTTGACATTCTGATATTTTTTGTCTATCTCATCTGGAAAGTGGCCAAAATGGCCGTCGTAAACATTAAAAAAAAACTTTTTTAATTAAATTAAACATATTTTGAATTATTACATATGCATTTTATTTCATTAAACGGTTCTTTTGTTCATCATGGCAATGCAATCTTGCGTATTGTCAACTGGTTTAATTTCTTGTACTGAAGAAAAAAAAATCTTCATAGCTTTTCGTAAAGAATTTGTTACCGTTATTTAAATTTGCTGCCATATATACATTAGAGCATGTAAATATAATTTGAATTCAAGCGCCCTCTACTTTATTCTTATTTGATTTCAAGTTTAGGTCCTGAAATAAAATGCTACAACAACCTGGGTTACGGCAGGCTGGAGCATGGGAACACCCCTCAGTGAGCAAATGGGGTAGCATCAGCATACCTCATTCTTCTATTTCTTCCTTGGGGTTGTTAATCCCTAGATCAAAAAAGTAAAACAAATTAAGAGAATTAAAAGTAAAGTACTATCCTTAGAGTAAGGTTAGGTTAGGGCTCTGGGCCAGTTTGTTATTGGAGAGACTGAGAATAAAACAGATACTTACCAATTGGGGAATCTAACCAAGGCGTCTCAGTACATAGAAACATATAAGTGGTCCAAGTTTTCAGATGCACTGCATTCTTTATAAATAATAGGAAACAAATGAATACACCAATTGGTAACTATCTGGTTTTCCTACCAATCTCCAAAAATTATATCCTTTTACCGAGAAGTTAGTATTTCAAATTAAAACATTTCACAAATTAAAAAATTACGGAATTCTACAAAATAAAATCGCGTAAAGTTAGAATAGTAAAAAAATAATCAAAAATAACTAATTTGTAAAAAAAATAACTAAAAATAACCATCAACAAAAAAATAAAAAAATAAATCTGTTACAAGCCCTGTTATGTAAGACGTGTAAATTGATTGAGCTCACTGCAAAATTGAGCAAAATATTGATCAACTTACACGTCGAATGCAATATACTGTTTTATCTTCAAGAGACTAACAAGTGTCCTTCGGACTGATGACTGATGACAAGTTGTGCATCATTCTGACAGATTTTTCATATCTGAAATGTTCTATCAAAATCACATTATCCTAGTCCCATTATTAGATTCAACTTCAATCTCATTATTAGATTGAAACGAATAATGGCGCAAGGCGTATGTGATTCGAATAATACACAAATAAAAGGCAACTTAAACTCTCGAAATTGACAGTAATAATGAAAAGTTTATTAGTATATTTTTTCTTAGCTAGAAGAGATTACAAATTTCAATTCCCACGAAGTGTATTAATGTAGTATAATTATGTGTAATAGTATATTACGTAACATGTGCTGTAAGAAGCATTTTACGCACGAATGGAAAAGTTACGCACGAAGCCGCGTAACACGTGTTACGTATTATATTTTACCTACGATCTACGTCTACTTGTATTAATAATGTTATTAATAATACTTTAACAATATCAACAATAAAATATTTTTAATAATTATATTGTATAACATTTAATTACATAATATTAGTTATTATAATAATTGTTTATAGTAACAGTACAGTTGTTAAATACAAACGGTAAATCCGTTCTTTTGCTTGTTGAAGCGTAAGAAAGATTTACAATATTAGCTGTGTTTAGTAACTTTTCATTTCCATTTTCATCACTATTGCTTGTACCTGATATAGCAGATGCTATTTTAGATGAATTGTTTGTTTGATTATTTAGGGAATTATCCACATAGCCTTCAGATACGGTCGATAACTGCCATCCGCCGTGTCTTTTTAAATCTAATAGATCGCCACCCGCGTCAACAAGAATAGTCGCAGACGAGCGCCGGAAACAGTGTCCTGTATAAGCTGCTGCGTCTGGTAGTCCCAGGTATATAGCAATTTGTTTTGGTACGTTCCCTATTTTATTAATACCAACACACTGCCTGGTGCATTTTCTGTTTACACAGTTTAGAAAAACAGGTAATCCTGTAGCCTCATTTTTAATATATTTTTTCACGTTGGGGTAAAAATATTCTGAAACCACAAAAGAACGCTGCCTTTTAGTTTTTAAATCGGGAATTCTAATAATTAGATTTTTCCTGTATCTTGAACATGCGATGGTTTTATATTACGTAATACTTATTTTCTGCAGGCACCGCTTATACCAATTATAAGAACCTAAAAGAAAATTAAAATTTACGTATCCGTCAGTCTATTGAGCACAATATATTTTACCTTGATAAATAAATATTTATCATCTGGTGCATTTTCTAGGAAATTGTTAATGTTCTCGTTTGTTAAAATTTGGGATTTTTTGGGTTTAAATTCGTCAGATTTTCTTTGAAGTAGGGCTTGTAATTTGGAATAGCTTGCAATGTTTATAATGTGATTTATATTAATTGTGGTCTTCAACATAGAGTAAAAGCACCAAAGTGAAGAAGGCTTCATATTATTTGAGAAATCTTGGAAATATGCCATCATAACATTCTCGGAAAATGAGTTTACGCCGTTTTTTAACCACTAATCCATGAATTTTTGGCACATATTTTTGTACCGACTCTCAGAATTCGCCGGAAATAAGTTGCTTTTGGCTATTTCTGCAATTTCACTAATATTGGGTGGAGTTAAATCTATTTCACTGTCACTCGACATTTTTTTAATTGAACAGAACTTTACGCACACAAAAAACAGTTTGAAGGTTAATATAATGCGAAGTTTATTGACAGTTCTTGATGTTCGTTCGCAAATCTCTCTCGCGGCCTACTTCATTTTGATGGTTTGACAGCTTATACCATATGTATGTTTACTAGTATGATACATCCAGACAGCTAAAAGAAGGGGGTTGAAGGAAACGGAACAAATAATTATATAATTCCAAATAATTCTTAATATTAAATGCAATTCTATATCTAAAAAATGTTATCTACCATTTATATATATAGAATAAAATTCAACGTCTAATATGTAAATAATAAATTTTGAATAAAATGGCAACGTCTATTGACAGTTGCTAAGTGGTTGCTAGGGAAGCTGTGCGATTTATTTTACAGCTGTGTGTTTTCTTTTACCGTGCGTTATATGCATCTTATATTGATTGTCGACTGTGTGGTGTTTTTGACCATTTACAGTAATGGTCATAGGTAAAATAGATAACGTCTTCTTTGAAAATGATGTATGTGTTAAAATGGTGTATTGCCCCAATTATAAATACTATTCCGAACATTGAGTTATTCACGTTATTCGATACTAAATATTGTTTCCAAATTCTTTGATTTAAAGAAAATCAATTTGATGTGGTTTATGGTGGACTACTGAAGGCATACTTAAATGTAACAAAGTTGTATTTTTTCGAATACAACGTCAGGGCATTATTTTATTTTCAGTTTGTACTAATCAAAGTATTACGAGTATTATTAAGGTTTACCTCGAAATATTTTCTATTCAGTGAAAATGTAAATATTTTACGTAGGAGTATTCTGATTAATTCAGTTTTGTGTAAAATTTACCAAAGCATACAAGCTGTTTAAAAATTAATTAATTATGTTCCTGTACTTTGTCAACAGCAGAACATTTAATTATCTATCTACTTCTCTGTAAGTATTTTACGTTTTGATGGAAAAGGCAATTTTCATAATGCAGAATTTTAGATATTTATGAATCTATTTATGGCATTTTAAAGAATAAGAACTAAATGTTGATAAACAGACCGGTAAAAGAAATGCTTTGCCAAAAAAAAAAAAAACAAATCCGAAAGTTAGTTCAATTTACAAAAAAAATATCCATGGAAAAAATTATGGACGTTAAAAATACTTACAAAATGAGCTGCGTTGGTTAACCATTAGTTTATTGCAAATTACGAAAGACCGTAAAAAAATTGTGTATAATTAATAAACAAATAATTCTAAATGCCTGAAAATCCGTGAAATTGAAGCTCTTGTATAACACAACGTGCACAGCTGTTGAGCACGTATGCAAAATAAAAAAAGGAAATAGGAATAGGAAGGAGAGGGAGAAGGCACCTCGACTACCAGCTAGAGGGCACTTGGATGCGTGGGGAACATTGAGGTTAGAGAGAGAGAAAGGAAAGAAAGGTATATATGTAGAACGAAGGACAGAAATTTGGACGCCACGCGTTTTTAAGTAAATAAAAAAAAGAGTCCTTTCCTCAAAACTCGAAAGAGAAAAGGTAACACGGAGAAGTAATTATACAACGAGGTAGGTAGTTGGACAGGTTTCCTGTAAAAGAAAGGTTATACATACACAAATTTTATATAGATAGAAATAATTGACAAAATAGTACCAAAAACTTTTATTCAGATAATGCAAACCCCAAAAGTAACTAAAGGTTGCAATTATTCTTTGTTTAAATTAAAAAGGTAGTACCTACAGTAATTCACTGTAATATAATAAAAAAACAATGGAATGAAGCATTAAACGTACAAGCCAAATGAACTATGAACCTGAATATCAAAGATAATACTCAATTGAGGTATAAGATATAGATTAATAATGGATGTAATCCATGTGGTGTAACAAAAGGAATTTAATCAAAGGTCTAATTAAATTAAATTAGGATGATCCCAAGCTAATGAAGTTTGAATTTAGAATATCTTTTTAGCAAAACAAGAAAAATTATATTTATATCAATTTCAAAATTGCCACTGCTAATTGCAATAAACAGGCCACCTCACAAAACATTTAAATATACAGTACAGGGCGACCAGCTAAGAATGCGAGGTACTGTATCTGGGAAACTATCCATCGTAGAGGCTTGCGCAACAAAAAAGTTATTACTAAAACGGCCAATACAAAAACCTTGAAAATATTTTCAAGTTTTTGAAATGGCCGCTAAAAAAGAGATGTTTCTGTGAATATATTATATATATATATATATATATATATATATATATATATATATATATATATATTAACCTAATAAAAAAATCACTGATCTTTAAAGTCGAGGACAACTTTTTTTTGTTTGGCACTTTTTGACGTATGTCTAAAATAAAGTGGTGGTGGGGGGGGGGGGTATTAAAAGGTTTCCTTAAATAACCCCCTGTATCTTCGAAACGGCTAAGCCGATTTTAACAAACTTGGGCGCGTTGAAATGAGCTATTATTGGGCCACAAATGTTATAATATTTGAAGTTTGGTTAATTTCATACGTCGTCGCTAGAGGGCTTTGTTCGACATTCCGACAGAAACGGTTAATTTTCGCAAAAAAATTAAATGCATTGATATGACTTTTTTTCATGAACAAGTAGCTAAATGATGCTTAAACAAGCTCGCGAAAACCGCATCTCGATATCTTGTTCCTAACCTAAAATATCGGCCAAAGAAAACTTTATACGAAAATCCCTTAAATTTTTATTTTTTTTTAACTATATTTTTCTGGAATTGTTTCTATTATGTAAGTTGTCACCCTAGAAAGGACCGATTTAAAGGACGAATAGGTTACCTAGAAATTGCGATTTTAAATGTTTGTAAATTTATACACCAGGATAAAATCGCCCTTTTTGAAATTACTACGAGCAAGTAAGCCATGCCAAAAGTTATACGAAAGGCCTATTTTTTGTTTGTTTAAATGCACATTCACTATGGATATATACGAGAAATACAATTAATAGAAGCAGGCAATGGAAACAGGTACCTAAACGAAACACACATAATCCTCAAATTGTCAATAGTTGTCAATACTTTCGAGTTACTTTGAGCAATTTTTGTGCTTTCAAAATGCGTTTTACGAATAATGAAGCTGTTGATATGCTTGTGGTTTATTTTGAATGTCTTCAAAATGCCGCAGTAGCAAAAAGAGTTTACGCGGCTCGATATCCAAATCGGCGTCCTTGCGATGTAAGAGTTATTCCCCGATAAGTGGCGAGCTTACGAGCCAATGGTAGTTTTCGGCCTACGTTTCAACGGCAAAGAATTGGAAGAACACAAGAAAATATTAACCGTGTACTGGGGTATATTGAAGGAAATCCTCATGTTAGCACAAGAGCATTATCCACTGAGTTGGGCATATTACGGACAACGGTTCAAAATATTTTGAAGGACCATAGGTAAGTTCTAATGGCCATCAAAATACATAGGTATTCGTTTAAACTTTTTTAATTAGTTTTGGAATGCACCCATATCATGTCGTTTTGCATCAGGCGTTGAAAGAGGAAGATTTTGATCGAAGGTTAGACTATTGCCATTGGATGTTAGGCATGATACGCGAAAGAGAAAGAGGAAGTCTGTTTCCATGGCCTCCGCGATCGCCAGACTTAACTTGCCTCGATTTTTATTTATGGGGGCGCTTAAAGGACATCGTGTTTCGGACTCAACCTACTACTAGAGAAAATATGAAAAACCGGATTCGTAACGCAATACGTAACATACCGAGAGCCGAAATTGAAGCTGCAGTTTTGTCTAGTCATGAGAGGCTTCAGCAATGCATAGAGCGTGATGGTCAGCATTTCGAGCATTTACGGAGGCATTAAAAACCTTCCTCCTTTAAATCGGTCCTTTTTAGGGCCACAACTTACATAATAGAAACAATTCCAGAAAAATATAGTTAAAAAAAAATGTAAGGGAGTTTCGTATACAGTTTTCTTTGGCCGATATTTTAGGATAGGAACAAGATATCGAGATGCGGTTTTCGCGAGCTTGTTTAGGCATCATTTAGCTACTTGTTCATAAAAAAAATCAAACCAATGCATTTAATTTTTTTGCGAAAATTGACCGTTTCTGTTGGAATGTCGAACAAAGCCCTCTAGCGACGTCATGTGAAACTAACAAAACTTCAAATATTATATATTTCAACGCGCCCAAGTTTGTTAAAATCGGCTTAGCCGTTTCGAAGATACAGGGGGTTATTTAAGGAAACCTTTGAATACCCCCACCACTTTATTTTTAGACATACGTCAGAAAGTGCCAATCAAAAAAAGTTCAGATTATCCTCGAATTTAAAGATCAGTTATTTTTTTATTAGGTTAATATAGCAGAATTCACAGAAACATCACTTTTCTAGATTCAAGATTGCGGCCATTTCAGAAACATGAAAATATTTTCCAGGTTTTTGTATTGGCCGTTTTAGTAATATCTTTTTTTGCGCAAGCCTCTACGATGGATAGTTTCCCAGATACAGTACCTCGCATTCTTAGTTGGCCACCCTGTACAATGTACAATAATAAAACCATAATAAATTAGTTAACCCTAGAACGACCAACCCGTGGCAAAAAGTATCCCGCTCATAATGATTTCTCTATAATTAATTTACTTTCATAAAGAAAAATTTGAAAAAATTTGACATTGTCCATTTATGGTCTTGTTACCTGCTACAATAATTATATTTTGATTTCATGAATGTGGTTGTAGAATAAATAAAAACTTTGTGTAGGTGGTGCGGTATGTACATCATTTTCATATTATGTTGCGCGCGAGATTCTGCACAGTAGGCTATATTTACACAGTAGCAGCTTATTTCTATCTGTTATTGCGTACCGAGTTGCACGTTGCACCTATTATCATTATTGCAACATCTTTTCTTTGTGTACTATTTTTGTTATTTTAAAATGACAAAGTTTTTGAACGATAGCGATCTCGAACGAGAATTGGAGAATCTTTCCGATTTTAGTGATTGTAATAAAGAAAGGAAAGGAAGATAATATTTCTGTGATTGATCGTGAAGACGATTGTGAAAACGAGAGTGAACAAAACGTAGAATTATTACCAGAAGTAGACACTACACAAAGTAAATATTACGTAGCAAAAAATGGTAGATCTTACACTTCTCAACTTCCCCGAGCCTCCAGATGAAGTGTTCAAAATATATTTCGCGAAAAGCCTGGTTTACGTTCAGATGGACGTGTGCATAATATTGTGGAATCATTTCAAAAATTTATAACGCGAGATATTGTAGATATTATCATTCATCATTCAAATGAAGAAGCTCGTCGTATAAATACAAAAGAAACTAACGAGCGAGAAATGTACGCTTTGATAGGAATTTTTTTACTAATGGGTGCTAATAATGATACAATGAGTCGCAATCGATTTCGTGAATTACTAAAAATTATTACATTTGACGATAAAGATACTAGGATGGAACATAAAAAATGTGACAAATTTGCACCAATACGTTTGGTATTTGACATGCTAAATGAGACATTTTTACGATACTTGACACCAAACGTAAATGTTGTGATTGACGAAATGTTATCGTTGTTTCGTGGTAGATGTGGATTCAAGGTATTCATGAAAGAAAAACCAGGTAAATATGGCATTCTCATTAGAATTCTGTCAGATTGTACTGAAAGATATATATTACGTATGGAGGTTTATGCGGGAAAAACTCCAGGAAGTACATCACAGTCCAGAGGCCCGTTGGAAATTGTAAAGAGATTGGTGACTCCTATAAAAAATTCAGGACGTAACATAACTACTGATAGATATTATACCTCTGTAGCACTAGCTGAAGAACTGTACACAGATTTTGGTCTTACACTTGTTGGAACGTTACAAAGCAATAGACAAGGAATACCCGAAGAACTCAAAGTTGCTGGTAAAAGAGACTTCTATTCTAGTTTGTTTATATTTACTAATCCAGAATCAAAATCACCTCCACTAACGCTGGTTTCCTATATTCCTCGTCAAAAGCCTAAAAAGGTTCTTATATTTCTATCTACGCAACATGCCGATAATGAAATTGATAATGAAGAAAAGAAGAAATCGGTTATAAATTTATTTTATAACGAAACCAAAGGAGGAGTTGACATTATAGATCAAATGGCGCGCAAATATTCTACGAAAAGGTCCACTAGAAGGTGGCCAATGTCCATATTCTACACTTTATTGGATATAGCTGCAATAAATGCTTATTCTATATTTATTCAAAATTTCCCAGAGTGGAATAAAAAAGATCATAATCGTCGAATATTATTTTTGCAAGAACTTGGTATGGATTTGGTAAAACCAGAAGTCGAAAACAGGACCACTAATATAAGTGGTCTAAAAACTGATGCTGTGTCTTCCATGGAAGCCATATTACAAAAGAAAATATCACAAAACAGAGTAAAAGTGCCTCTCCAAAATTATAGCAAAGGACGGTGCTTTGTTTGCTATGAAGACGCAGAACGTAATAATACCCCCAAAAATAGATTATCTAAAACCTCCATAGTATGTTCCTTATGTGATAATTATGTATGTGGATCACATAGCAAAAAAACAAATACTTGTATAAGATGCGAAACCACCGATCAAACTAAACATTAAATTTTCTTTGTATTTATGTACTTGTATATTGTAATTACTGATGTTCAAGTTTTCTTTTTCTTTGGATTTATATATATATATATATATATATATATATATATATATATATATATATATATATATATATATATATATATATATTATATGTGTTTTAATTTGTTCTTAATAAAAGTATGAATACATTGTTAGTTTACTAATACATGCAGAAACAACTACAATTTACGCGTGGTACTTTTTGCCACGGCATGGTCCAACCTGCAACCTACCGAAGCTTGTTCGTTCTAGGGTTAAACAATAGCAGTCAATTATACATTAGTCTCCCAATGAGACTATTATTTAGACATATAGTTAATAACATAACAATAATACATATTATATCCGCAAAATGCGTAGAAATAAACAATACCAATGAATCATTTCTTATACTGAAGAACAAATATAAATCCGACTTTCGTCGATGGATGAAATAAATCCAGAAATTACTTGATTCCTCTTGGAATTAAAGCATGGCTTGCACATCTTTTTAAAACAGGAAGAAGAAACGTTCTTTTTAAAAACTCACTAAAAAACATTCAATATTACCAACTGTAACCAGTGGTTCCAAATTTTAAAAATGCGTGTTAAGTAAGAGTGACCATCTACAATTTTGATTAATATTAAATGAATTACTTTAGGAAAATAACATAATGAGGACAACGTCAAATAAGAAAATAATAGGAGCAGCAGTGAACAAATGATTTTAATAGCTATCTGCTTAAATAATGTAACATCCGAAATAATGGATGTTACAGGTACCAAACGCATAACGTTGTACGTTTAACAATTTTTGCAAAAATACAATTGTTTATTAAAAACGCATTGTTATTAAAAAGAATTTGTTGCCCTCGCAGCAGACAGTGATTCAGAATTGAATTTTAGGATGATAAATTAACTCCAATATAAAATGTGCCATTTAATAATGACGATTTTGTCAGTTTGACAGCGATTAAAACGCCTGTTCCTCATAATCAGACTACATCTAGTAGCCGTCCGTCGGTATGTCACTTTAATGTTTGTTCTGTCAGTTATAATTATAAAGTTTTGTTGATACTGAAACATACAAAATTTATTCATATAATCTGTAGTTAATTTATCTTGCCAAAAAACACTCGAACTTTTATTTTAAGAATAACTTTCTTTTGAACTAAAAATTTTTCCATCAGTATTTTTGCTCGAAAAACTGACAAAATGTCAGTTTTTCTCATAAAATTACTGATTGGCAAAATTATTTCGTTACAAAGAGAAATTTATCCGGTAAAATAAAAGCTCTTGTGTTTTTATCGTTCACAAAAATCTCATAACATTTTTAATAGGTGGCTTTTTTATTTTTTCATTTTTCAAACTATTTTTGTGGGTACGTCACCTTGGGTTCATGTGAAAAAAATGAGCTCTAAGAAGAAATCTATTTTATGCATATTGAGTCTAAAATAAAACCACTAATATGCTATTCATATACAATAATACACTTTTCATAATTATTCATGACACTAAATCGGATGCTAAAAATAAAAAGTTAGGTGTAGAAAAATTATAAACTATATAAATTTGTATTAAAATGTCATTTTCAGTCAAAATATCGATAAACATATAGGTTGTTCCATTTAAAAATTAAAAATTAGTGACATTTGCGGTCAAACGGGAATAACTCGAAATGATCCGCATATGTCGATAAATGAACAAATGGGCCATATACCTAAGTTCCAATTTTCAAAATTTTGCTTTAAATAAAAAATATTGCATCCGGTATAGAGTGTGATTTTTGTTTGCGTGATGCGTTCCGTATTTTTTAAATTACTTACAGTATTTTATTAAAGAAATTTATTTTTTATAGGAGCCTAAAAACATTTGATTTAATTAAACGAAATATTTTTAGAAGGTTTCGATTATGCTTCATCTTAAATAATCATTATCAAGTAAAGGGGATGTTAAAACAAAAGTGACAACTTCTAAAATAAGTGTAAGCTTTTGAACAGATTATTATACCCAGCGGTTTGAATATTAATAACAAACAAAGATAATAATAATCTAATCAGTAGAAGTTTGTAACGTGTAAATGGCTCTTTAGTTGAAATAGGCGCGAAAATAACATTTAAGATTGCTATAGTATTGAATTTCTACGAAAAATACGGCTCTTTTAAGCCCATAGCAGATGTGATTGTTAAAACTCGTAAAATTGTAAAGTAAACTTAAAGCACAAATACCACCCTTTTGTCTAAGGATTGAACTCAAACAGGTAAACACTTTTGTAATAACAATGAATCATAGAGAATTAAAATATAACTTATTGTAGCTCACGACAGAGCGTGGTATAAAACAATCATAAATATGTATCTGTAACTTTAGGAAAAATACCAGATGTGATTCATGCTTGTAATGAATGCCTTTCTATAACAAATCCAAACGTAAGCATTGTCATAGGAACTGTTTTATTAGCTTAAATTATAAAAATACATAACTAGATCGAATCCCTAATCCAAAGTATATAAAAAAAGCAAATAAATAGATAAAGACACAAATAACTGGCTCAAATTTGTAATCAGAATTATAAATGAAAGTAATTAAATAATTTTCTTTTCGCGAATAAATAACAGCAAGCCGCATTATCAAATCTAAGTACAAGTAGGAAGTTACTGAATAGATTTTTACCGGTTTGAATATTACTAATAAACAAATAATAATAATCTAAACCGTAGAAGTTTGTAACGTGTAAAATGCATCTTTAAAGAAAAAAAAGGAGAGTAAATAATATTTAGGATTGCTATGGCATTGAACTTTTACGAAAAATATGGTTCCTCTAAAATTCCCATGCCGGATGATTGTTGAAACTCATAAAGTCGTACTAACACAAATATAAAAATACGAAGGATGTGACTATGCAGGGCAGATCCGTATTAAGTGATAAGTTTTTGAATATTTTTTTCTTGACTGCAAATTCAAAATTTAAGCTAACTTTTACCTTTGTTACTACGTTTGATCTTAATTGTAATTAATTGAGTGACCTGTTTGTATCCAATACGTTGTTTAAACATAAAAAATGTGAATATGTATACATGGCAAAGAGGTGAACCTAAAAGTACGATAGACTTGACAGTGTATGATGTATGATGAACGGCTTAGAAACCTGGTGAAAAACACAAAGGTAATGAGCGGATCGGAGTGTGGCTCGGACCACTTTTTGGTTGTATCGCGAGTGTGTTTAGGGCAAAAGTGGGCCTGGAGAAGGAAAGCAAATGTAGTGCGAAGTCCAGAATTAGGGTAGACAAACTAGTGGATAATGGTGCGAGAATTATATACGCACATGCTGCGAGTAAAGAGTTGAATATGAATGAAACAGTGTGGAACGAACAAATAAAAGACACTGACGTTGAAAGTGCATGGATAAGCTTGAAAAACTGTGTTGTCAATTGCCGTGCGGATATGTGGAAGAGCGACTGTACGTAGGCAGAAAAAATGTGCTTGGTGCAATTAGTCGGTAAAAAAGGCAGTATATAATAAAAAAGATAAGTACGTGGCAATGATTGCTGCAAACATGAGACTGAGAAAATGCGATAGTATGAGGTGTACAGATTAAGAAACAAAGAAGCGAAGGAGCCATTGAGAATAACTAAAGAGGAAGTGATGGCCGTGGAAGGAGAGAAAATGCAGAATGGTTTTGAGGGAAATAAAAGACTCTCCTGGAAATGTATAAAAAATACAAAACGTGGCCCAAAACAGGAGTGATGAGTATGAGCAACGAAATAGCATGGGACGATTATAAAGTAAGGAAATGCTGGCAAGAGTATTTCAGAAAGCTGTACAGTAGTGAGGAAAGTAAGACAGAAGGGCTAAATAAGGAGAATGTATAAGGAACGATGAATGAAACTGAGAAGGACATTGGGATAAATGAGGTAGGAAGGTTGAAAAACGGTAAAGGAACACGCATAGATAAAATCGCTGGTGAAATGCTAAAGTATGGAGGTGCAAAACATATACGAACACTGAATGAATTTTTCAATGTATGCCTTAAGTGTGGAAAAGTGTCCAGTCATTGGAAGAGCGCGATCATTGAACCACTGTATAAGGGTAAGGGAAACAAGAGTGACTGTAAGAACTATAGAGGATTACGTTTGCTCAGTGTACCTGGTAAAGTATTTGGAAGAATACTGATCGACCGAGTACAAAAAACTAAGATTTGAGATGTGCAGGGTGGCTTCGCACCAGGGAGAGGATGTGTTGACCAGATGGTTGCTCCCCAGCAGGTGATCGGCAAGGGTTTAAGTAAAAAAAGGTAACTGTACTGTGCGTTTGTAGATCTGGAGAAAACATACGACAGAATGCACAGGGAGAAGCTGTGGAAAATATTAAATGAATATGGCGTAAATAAAGGTCGAATAAACGGAATAAGGGCAGTATACAATGGTAGCCGGGCATGTGTTAGGGTGAGAGGAGCTGTGAGTGAATACTCTAATATTGAGCAAGGAGTGCGATGTCACCGTGGTTGTTTAATGCATCCGTGGATAAATGTGTTAGGCAATCATGTACCGATACAAATGGTGCAATGGTTGGTGACGTAGATGAAAGAGTTCGGGTGTATGCAAATGGCACAGTCTTATTAAGCGACAGTGCGGATGAGTTATAAACTGCTCTGAGGAAGTATGATACAGTCTGTGAGAGCATGGACCTAAAGGTAAAGGTGAACAAAACTAAGTTTGTGGTGTTCAATCGGGAAGGTGGAAAGAAGAGTAGAGTTACTCTGCAAGATGAAATTGTGGAACACGTGGACGAGTTGGTATATCTGGGTAGAATGTTTACTGCAGATGGTACAATGGCTGGCGAGATTGGACGAAGGGTGATTGCTGGAAGGAAAGTGATTGAAGGTATGTGGGCGATAATGAGACGCGAAAGAATGAGCCTAGCTGCGAAACGAGCAATCTATAATGGCGTGTTTGTCCCGTCAGTGCTGTATGGACGTGAGATACGGGTATGCCAAAAAAAGCACGAAAGAAATATAAATTCCGTAAAACGAGAAGGGATAAGATAAAGAATGAGTGTATAATGACGGAGTGGGGTGAGGAAAAGACGACAAGATGATAAGTAGTACATTACGTTGGTGTGGTCACATTGAAAGAATGAACAATGCAAGATTAACGAAGCAAATATATGTGGGTGAGGTTCTCGAAATGGTGAAATGGTGTTCATGAGTATCATTAAGACGCCCCCTATTTTAACGCCGAGTACAAATATGACAAAAGAGTTGATCGACCTATTTCCACAGTTTTTGCTTTTTGATCGCGACGTTTTGAAAGCGGACTCTGCTTCCGTCATCAGGCTTAGTCCTCAGAAGGAGTTTTCGCACTTGAGTTGAATTCATATGTTATATATAATTTTTTCCCAAGCACTGACTACTCTCAGATTCGAACTTGGTACCTTTCACTTACTAGCCTGACACCTTTACCACTGAGTCACTGAGTAATCCAATATATATTTCTTAGAACTTATGTATATATATATATATATATATATATATATATATATATATATAAAACTTTTTCGTGGTTGCGCAGAAGTTTATTGCGCATGTTGCGCCGTGACTTCTTGCGCAGGTGTATTGCGTTTAAGCTTTTCGCGCATTATTGGAATCCATATTTCTACACTAGCTTGGCTTATTGGATTTTCTGCTAGTGCGACGTATGTGGCTTCTTTGAGTTTCCGACGAGTTGTGTTCTCGTCCTTTGCCACTATCTGTATGTTATCCAATTGGATGCGGTGGTCTTCGTTCCAGACATGTTCGGCGATTCTTGATCTTTCTGTTTCGCCTTTGCGGACGTTGTTCTTATGTTCCCGCGTTCTCATTTTGAGTAGTCTACTGCTCTCTCCTATGTATGCTCTGCCGCATTCGCATGGTAGGTTGTATACACAATTCTTGGAATTCTGATCTTCATTGTATGGTTTGGTTTTGGTTAGTATTCACCTGAGCATTCTGTTCGATTTGAAGGCAATGCATAACTTGTATTTGCTGCCTATCCTTCGTATTTTGTCTGAGGTAACTTGTATATATGGTATTATCGCTGTATATTTAGGTTCTTCTTTTTCGGTTACCCTTTTCCTGTTTAGGTTAGGTGTTAGATCGGACTAGCCATTTTCTTCGAGTGTTCTAGCGATATTTTCTTTTTCTTTGTTCAGTTCCTTTTGTTTTGAGCACATTGTTTTTGCTCTATCGTACAAGCATTTTGCCACGCCTAACTTCACATTTTTGTGGTGATTGGAGCTGTAGTGCAGGTACCTCCCCGTGTGGGTAGGTTTTCTGTATACACTTGTCGTGAAAGTGTACAGGTACATCCAGGAATGGCAGTTTTGTTCCGACTCAATTCCATTGTGAATTTTATGGAGCGGCTATTTAGATGATCTAGGAATTCTTGCCGTGTTGCCAAACTATGAAAGTATCGTCCACGTATCTAAGCCACATCCTTGGTTTCTCTGAGAATTCGGATATCCCTTGGTCCTCAAAGTCATATATATATATATATATATATATATATATATATATATATATATATATATATATATATATATATATATATATATATATATATATATATATATATATATATATATATATATATATATATATATATATATATATATATATATATATATTGGATTACTCAGTGGCTCAGTAGTAAAGCTGTCAGACTAGTAAGTGAAAGGTATCAAGTTCGAATCGGAGAGTAGTCAAGTGCTTGGAAAACAATTATATATATATAACTTATAAATTCGACTCAAGTGTGAAAATAGTCCTTCTCAGGACTAAGCCTGATGACGGAGGCAGAGTCCACTTCCGAAACGTCGCGCTCAAAAAGCAAAAACTGTGGAAATAGGCCAATCAACTCCACTAATAGGAAACCACAGTTACAAAACACTTATAATACAGAATTAGTAACTCGGTACGGCCCCGAAGTCAAACAACTTTTCAGAAAGCTTGAAACATCAATTAACAAGTTATCACTAGAGGATAACCACCTAACCTTCCTCTGCAAAGCCCGTGATAACAACGTAATACCCACCGGGCTCAACATTAAAACTCCGATACATAGCCGGAAAATATCACTAATCGCAAAGAGGGCTAGCGAAGTGTTAGTCAAAGAACGAATCAGAGATCAACAGTTAAGTTAATCTTAATGTAGAGACAATTATTTGTCCCAGTAAAGTAGAAAATTACAATGTAGATAAAAAATACCAGATTTTAAAGACGTCACATAAACAGTGGTGTAACATAGGATTTTATCTAAGGCGAAATGTTTATCTGTATTTATATTAGATTTTACAACAAAACGATGAATACGGAGTAAAATACTATAATCACAGTTATACATGTCACCACTAAAATATGTTGCTAAGGTTACACGTCAACCACAGTGTAATAAAACGAATTTTATCTTTTCTTTTATGTAATCCAAAGTACTATGGAGATTTTAACGATTTTGACCCTTTGACGTTTACGAAAAACTTGACAATTCTAAAAATTTAATTATTTACGTACCAGCATAAAATAAAACAGAATTTCTTGAAATATAATTCACTCGTGAGCAACGTCACGAGCGAGTATTTAATTACTCAAATACAATTTTTAAAAAGTGTTTTAATTTTTTTTCTAGTTTAAATGCGGTAAACTTCATTTCGTACCAAAAATTATAATCTGAATTAGATTATTTTATTTGATAGTATCGGGAAAAAGTTGTGTGCAGTACCACGCGCGCGCGGCAAATTAAAGTTGCAGTGCTTGTGTTTAATGCTAGATGACGCAGTTTGTAATGTCGGAGTACAAAAAACTAATTACATAGAGATCCTAATTATAAAGTAATTAAATTTTTGAGATTGTTGGTTGATAATTTTCTTAAGGCATTCATTCTATTGAGCAGTAAATGTTAGGATACAGTAGATATGTAATACATTGTAATACGACAGTTAACTAATCAAAGGGGACTATAGGAGAAATTGGTATATTTCTGTGATAAGCAAACAACGCGTTGACTAACAAGCCAAAAAGAAAACATGAATTTGAATAGTAAATTGTTTCCTGCATTTTTCTGTTAAAATTCAATTTGCATTCAACTTGTCACGCGTAATTCACATTCCAACATCGCTTACCTACATTGTATTTCTAATCAATAGTTTATTATGTAATTGTATTGTGCAATAAAATTATATTATTTTTCATAGTTAGTAATTTAATATACAATGGGAAAACTAAAAAAGGGAGCATTAACAATTTTTTTTTTGGAGATTGCGTGAAATGTAAAACGGAAATGGAGGGCAGTCATGAACTGAATTAGACCCTAAAACCCACACGTGAACGGCTCTTATTACAAGCAATTGTTTGTTCCATCAGATGGACTGACAACAACATACAAATTCCACTACAGTCAAGATTAACCTGTCAACATAACAAGAGGATAAAATATTTTTGGGATTAGCTATCCCGAAAATGTAAGTGGAAAAAGTATTTCACATTTCTAGTGTTCGTTCCACCTGCCTTCCTTTAAATCAATTTCCCACATTAATTAATTATAAATAAAAAAATATCATTATATAGAAAAAGCTCACCACTTATTTCGTAACCAGAAGATGGCAGTAAATTTCCACTTATACGTCCAAAACACTGGAAATCCTGAAAATAAAACTTTGTTAAAGTTTGACTAAGAAATGTTATACAGAACAGATTTTAACACATTTAATCAACAGAATTAAAAATTTAAATAGGAAATTTCTAATTTATGTCAAATTCAGTGTTAAGCCCGAAGAGAATTATTATGGTGAAAATTACTTTCTTCACAATCAACATTCTATAACTAATCATAAAATGTGCCTGAAAATTAGGTAGGTTTTTTGTTTTAATCAGATTATACTTATTTATTATTAGCCTGCTAATTAAATTGACTGTCTAGAACGTTCATTTACATTTAGAATTAATTATCACTTATAATTATAATGAAAATTACTCATTTTCTCCAAACTTTCATACTTAATATCTTAATAAATTGCAATGCCTTATTTGGAGGTAAATAACACCTGTATACATTGCGAATTAATTATTTTACAGCATGCCTTAATAGAATCCTCTTAAATCAACCGTTTTTGTCCGAAATTAAGTCTATAATGCTGGCACATATTACAAACACCTGTTCTAGATGTTTTATTTTACATTCTTCTTCATATTTGATTCAACTTAGCGCAAACAGTCATTTTATTTTACAACTATGTTACAGTGGTGTATAAATACACCAAATGGAAAAAGAGCGATATACAAATCCCTACTCAGAGGAATTTAAAGCCTCGATAACAAACAATCTTCCAATCCTGTTCGGGTGTATAAAACTGCTGCTTCGATTTCCGCAGCTGGTAGTTGATGAATAGCACCTCGGATTATTGTTTTCCATGTCAAAGCTTGTTGTCGGTGTAGTTTGGAATACAACGTCTTTCAAGCGACTCCGTAAGTAGAAGTCGAGACACGTCAAATCGGGTGACCTGGCCGGCCAAGAAAATAGACTTCCCCTTCCTATTCAGCTTTCATGAAAGTATTCGTTAATATGTGTCGTACGTTAAGCCAAAAATGTGCTGGACATCCGTCCTATTGTACATACATGATTCGGCTAATGTCCAATGCCACATCTTCTAACAGGACTAGCAACTCATTTATTAAAAACTCTAAAAACATATTACCAGTTAGCTCACGAAAAAAAAATAAGGACCGATAATTTTGCCGCTTATCATGCCACACCATACGTTTAGCCTCCAGCGGCATTGGTGCTGCGCTTCTCGCATCCAATATAGATTTTCAGCAGACCAATAATGCATATTATGCATGTCTATCCTACCATCACTATTAAAAGTAGCCTCGTCGGTCCATAGAATTGGTGATAAAAATTCCTGTTTTCACATCCATTGACAAACATTTATTCTGTGATCAAAATCATCTTTGCTTAGAACCTGGTGCAAAACTATATGGTAGGGGTCCAGTTTAAAAATAAATAGTAACACGCATATAGTAAAATGTATGTCTATTAAAAAGAAGGTGCTAATGCAATTATTTACCTGTGGTCTTTTAATATGTTTCGAACAGTAGTTCGAGCTATTCCCAAATCTAAACATAACGCCCTAGTTCCAATGTGCTTATTAAATTCTATGTAATTTAAGACATTAATAATACTTTCTTCAGTCCTTCCAATGTGACGTGTCTTAAATTTAGGACGACCACTATCGTGTAGTGGAAAAATTCTTCTTCCATAATGATGGCGATCTGGACATACTGTCTTTCAGCAATTGCTGCATTTTGAAAGCACCCAGGGTAGACCGTAATCATATCAATGGCTTCATCACTTGTGAAAGGCATTTAAAAAAATATTCACAAACCAAATTGACAAGAATTAAACTACGTCTAATAAAAATTTGACGATAAACACAATATTATTTAAAAGTTTGTTTTTTGTTTCCGCAGCCTACTACTAAACACTGATTAGATATTTCAAGCCAAGGCGCTAGATGGCAGTATTTATTAATTGAAGTAGGGATTAATTGAGTGTGTTTTATTTAAAAAAAGATGTAAAATGTAATATATTCTACCTACTATATCTGTGTAAAATTAATGAAATTAGTTTAAGGAAGGTAAAAAGTTTAAGCTAAGAGATTAGAAAGCGGAAACCGAAGCAGCAGTTTTATACACCCGAACAGGACTGTTTGGAATGTGATTGAACATTTGTCGAGGCATTAAATATCAAATATTTTTGAGTTTAAAATCGGATTTTTTATTTTATTTGAACTTTACAGGGCGAGTCACGTTAAAATTAAACTTTAATTTCCCTTCTTCTTGGTGTGCCTTATCCGCTCAGCGAACGTTGGCCATCATCATAGCGATCGTGACTTTGTTTACTGTCGCTCTAAAAAGTTCATTGGACGTTTTTCTGTACCACTAGCATAGGTTCTTCAGCCATAATGTTTTTCTCTCCTGTCCTTTTTTACTGTTTATCTTCCCTTGTATAATTAGTTGAAGTATGCTGTATTTGTTGTTGCGCATAATATGTTCCAAATATGCGAGTTTCCTTATTTTAATGGTTTTCATTCATTCTGTGTTCACTCCCATTCTATGTAAGACTTTATTCTTGGTGACATAATCTACCCAGCTAATTTTTAGAATTCGTTTGAACACCCACATTTCAAAGGCTTCGATTCGTTTAATGGTATTTTCTGTAAGTGTCCAGGTTTCTAACCCGTATAACAATACCGAGTATACATAGCACTTGGCCATTCTCATTCAAGTTATTACTAGAGAATGCATTCCTGCATTTTTAAGAATACTGTTCTTGCTTTCTCTATTCATTGTATTATATCCCTGCTATGATCCGATTGGTCATTTATTGAACATCCTAGATATGTTAGCTTTTCTGCTCTGTCCAGTGCTATGTTGTTCACATAAAGTCTTGCGCTTACATGGGCGTCATTGTGCTTCGATATTACCTTTATATTTGGTTTTGTTTGTATTCAGGCTTAACAGTATCATCGACGTATCTTTGTTGATTAGAACTCCGTTTACATTTATTCCGTTTGAAATTTCTTCCAATGTTTTGAATATTTCTTCTGAGTAAATATTAAATAGTAGCGGGGACAGGACACATCCCTGTCTTACTCCTCTGCAGATGTCTACCTCCTATGTTAATTGTCCCTCTACTCTTCCTGATGCTTTTTGACCATAGTATAAATTTTGTATTATTCTTATGCCAGCTTCATCTAATCCTTTTCTGGCTACGATGTTAATTAGTTTGTCGTGTTTTACCATGTCGAAAGCTTTTTTAAAGTCCGCATTGACGTCTCTACATCTTTGTATGAGTATCTGAAGAGCAAACCAAGCTTCTCGTGTGCCCAATCCAAATTGCCTGTTCCCAATGTGAGTTCTAGCTTATTCTTTCGTGGATTATTTTTAGAAACAGTTTCAGAACATGGCTCATGAGGCTGATTGTACGGAAATCTTCACAGTTTTTAGGGTTTCGCTTTTTGGGTAT
This sequence comes from Vesta saturnalis, assembly GCA_036346205.1. Classification (NCBI taxonomy): domain Eukaryota; kingdom Metazoa; phylum Arthropoda; class Insecta; order Coleoptera; family Lampyridae; genus Vesta; species Vesta saturnalis. Next base: position 7,101,084 of record JARFJB010001442.1, read on the forward strand.
TATGACGAATACTGATTTAAGCCAGTGTTGGGGTATTGTACCAGATTCATATTTTTTTGAATAATTCTAATAGATTTTTCAAACATGTCTCCTTGAATAGTTTTAATACTTCAGCTGGAATTTCATCCGATCCGCTTGGTTTTCTTTCTTTTAATTTATTTATAGTTTTTTCAACCTCTTCCCGCATTATAGTTGGCCCAGGGGATTTTACTCTTGGTTCGTCTGCTGTGATTCGATTGTCGGTGAAGATCTGGTTTATGCGGGGTTTTCCATGTATTTATTTTTCCTTCTATATTTTGTATAATATTTCCTGTGTCATCATATAAGTTATTTATATTGTTTGTACGCCCAAGTGCATAGCATAAGTATCATGTTTTTATCCATTTCTTCGATTTCATTACATTCCATCTCCAACCATTTCTGTTTAGTTTTTCTGATCTCTTTTCGTATTTCTTTATATTTTTTATTGTATTCTATTTGATCTTTGTGTTTTAATTGTCTTCTTTCTTCCACCATTTTCAAGATATCTTGTATCATCCATTTTTTCTTTGCCGTTTTTATATTTTCTCGTTTTAAGTGTGTTTTTGATATTTGTGACGTTATCATCTTTATAACTGTCCATCTTTCTTCGACATTTTCGATTTCTTTACTTTCTAATTCTCTGAATTTGGTAAATAGCTCTTGAGACATAGTTTCTCTTCTATTTCTTAAGAGTTATTTACCAAGTTCAGAGAATTAGAAAGTACAGTCTGTCATTTTGTTTATATCTATTCCTTGTTGTTTCGTTTTTGTTCGGATTTTTTTGAGGCGTAGAACTAATGATCCCATTAGGAGAACGTGGCCTGACCATAGATATCTAACTTAATAACTAGATAAACAATCCTTGAAACCATGCATGATCCGAATTGAAACTGCTTTTTGTTTGTTTCAACGCTTCTCGTGCACTTCTGTAGAAATCCTCTAACATATGATCGTCCAGTTCACTATGCGGTGCATACACTTGTAAGTTTAATTTTACTGGTTTCGTATTAATTTGTAGTAATGCAACTCTGTCCGTAATAGGTATAAAGTTCGTAAAAGCCTGTTCGACTTTCGAGTCTACACCATTCCGATGGGTCGCGCAATCTTCACCTGAGTAGTATATGTGATATCCGTCTATAACGCATTTACCAGAATTGGGTCACCTCATTTCACTGATCCCTAGGATAGAAATCTTATGTCTTTTCATTTCTTGTATTAATTTCGCTACAACTCTAAAACTAACTACAATATTAAAATAAATCTTGTATCATTTTTATGGCAATTTAATATACTTTTCGATTTTGATATACCTATACCATTGTAATTAAAATTTTAGCAAAAGCCTAAAAACCTTATTTTTGTAATCTTAACGCCCCATAGCGACGGCGATAGAAATGAAAATCACCGTTTGTCCTTAATTCGACTAGCAATACAAAGTGCGGCGTGGCAAGCGACCCCAGGCATAAACGAAGAACCCCAGTACTATTACAGCAAAAATCTCCGAGAAACGAAAAGCTCGTAAACGATGGCAGATTACGAGAGCCCGGCAGACAGACTACGGTATAATACCCTAGCAAAAGACCTCAAAAACTATTGTGTAGGATACGAAATGAGTCTATACAAAATTATCTTAAAGAACTAACACCAACAAACGCAACCGATTACTCTTTGTGGCGACTCACTGTAAACTAAAGTACCAACAAAGACCTCAATACGAACCAATTATAAGACATGGGCAAGAACGGATCAGGAAAAGGCCACTGTTTTTGCCGAACACCTTGCCTCAGTTTTTCAACCATATCTATCTCAGTTAACTGCTGCTGAAGAAAAAGTGTTACAGAACCAGTTCGATGCTCCCTTTCAGATGTCCCTGCCCGTTCCTAAAACTTCACATAGTGAGGTTGAAGCAATCCTACACCACGAGGTTAGCACTAAAAGACACCCGGATGATCTCATTACCGGCGAAATTATTAAAAGTTATCCGAAAATGTATTAAAGTATAGGTACAAATATTTAATGCTGTTCTCAGACTTGAGTACTTTCCATGCCATTGGAAATCAGCACAAGTCATAATGATCCTTAAACCTGGTAAAATCCAAATGAAGCGACGTCCTACCGACCAATAAGTCTTCTTCCAGTCCTCTCCAAAGTACTCGAAAAACATACTTAAACGATTGACCGACATCATAGAAGAACATGAACTTATACCCCACACCAGTTTGGGTTTAGAACACAACACGGAACTACGGAACAAGTCCATCGAATAACTAGGCAAATCCGCACTGACATGGAAGACTACTGCTCGGCAGCCTTTGTCGATATACGCCAGGCACCTCGGACTGAAATACAAACTTAAGCTCCTGCTCCCACATCCATACTACTCACTTCTAGCATCCTACCTTTCCGACAGAACATTTCAAGTAATGTATCAAAAGCCTGCACGGATCTTTATCCTGTGCAATCCTCAAGGAAGTATCTTAGGACCCACACTTTACTCACTGTACACAGCAGATCAACAAAGATATCAACTTGCGGTGTTTACGTTTTTCTTGAAAATTCAATCTACTTTTAATACGATGTCAAAAATATACCGTGTGATTCAAATTTTCGGAGTAAACTGAAAAAAACTGATATCAGAAATTGCGCCCTCTAGCACTTTTATTAGAACTATTGTGTAACAACGCGAACGGCAGTTTAATATGACATTTGTCTTAAATCAGCTTTATTTTACTAAAATTGAATAAGTGGTTTAGAATTTACAGCAATTCAATAGCTTCCCCCACTCTTATTATGGCCAGTACGCCAATGAACCTTAAAGCAAAATTATGTATAATTGTCTAGACTGACTAACACTATAAGCAAAGGTATATCTTTATATAGGAGTTTTGAGAGAAATTGCGCCCCCTAGCGGTGAAATACGAAACTTCGAAATAATTTCCAGCATTTGCCCATTTGCACATTCATAATAAAAAATTTTCCCCATTGTTATCAGATTAACAGGTCCTGAGATACAATCGGTTATCTCGCTTATTTGCCCACCCGCTACATAAAATAAAGTATATAGGTATCTATATCTCACAATGTAAAACGTCAATTAGAAGTTGTTTGAGAAAAAGCTCTCAGAAGTGCATTTCCGAAAACTAATGCCAAGTTAGTGCAGATTTAAAATAATTGACAGAAAACGGAAAACTGCTCAATTATCAGTAAATAATATCCTTTTAATGTGGTTGGGATTTGGAGACAGAAGGAAGCTGCAGGAAGCTGAATGTTGTGATTTATTCAATAGTTTATAGTACGAAAATAGCATGGGCCAGTCTACTGCAAGTAATATTTTAAATAAATTGAAAGAGACGACCTTAACTGAAAATTAAATAAAAGCGGATACACCTGAAGCTACAAACAATGAAAGGAACTTCTGATGATGACAGACATAGAATAATGAGTTTTGCTAAGAGTTAATTCGAATGGAGCGCGATATAAATTTTCACACATCTTTATTGATTGACGAGGCAACTTTTTGCCTGAAGTTCACACACAACTAACAAGCCAAATAAATGCTATTTGTCTTCGAACTATCCTCATTGGTGTGTAGAAGAAAACACTACATACCAAGGAAAATTCAACGTCTGAATAGCCAAATATTATTTTTTGAACACAATATAACAGCCGATGTTCATTTAGAACTGGTAGGGTTTGCCTAAATTTTCGCCTTGGCTGTTTTAGTTTACGCGAAGTAAATTTAGATGTACCCCATAACAGCAAGACGGAGTCCTTCCTCACTTTGAAATCAACGTGCGTCAATTACTCTAACCGATACATAGGTCGTTGAAGCTTGTTCTTAAGATCTAAATCTGCTCAATTTCTTTCGTGACTGTTCGTCGATAAACAGAAATGTATCAAAAGTTCAATAACCCAAATCGAAAGAACTAAAGCTATTCAAATCTACATTAATCAATTTTACCACTATCATTATCGTTTATCATCACCAAGCGGTAAATTATTGGCCATTTTCAGACAACCCTTAATTGTTATAGTTTTTTATTAAGTAGTAAATAGTGCAGCTTTCTTTTCTTTTCTTAGGTATGAGAAAATAGATCAAACAATAGTTCATGTTCTTTTTTCTCAACTGTTTTACTTAAATCATCTAAAAGATAAAAATTTTCAACAAGCAAATTTATAGGGACACGCTATTGTTTAAAAAAGAAAACCTGAAGTGGGCAAGGGTATCTGAAGTTCGTTTTTTCCAGCAATATTAGCTTTTGTCAATTAAATGATACAAATAGTTTCTAATTTCCACAAACTCATTTATTGAATTATAACTGTTTCGACACACAATGTCTTCTTCAAAATCAATCTTAAACTAACTTACAACGTTACAAAATACTTAACCTATACTAATTGTGGTGGGAGGTTGACAACTAATTATGTGATGAAGACGGAAGGTCAAACAATGGCGAATAGTATAAATCAATTTGATCGTTTAATAACAAACCTGTATTTTTGTTTTTAAAAATTTCTAGTAATTCTACAACATCTAATCTTTTACCTTTATTTTCAATATATGAAATTTTTATCTAAAATATGATTTTCTAAGTTTCAATGTGACGTTTAGTTATGTTTCAGTATTGTTTTTATATGAACTAACACGTTCGGAAATACGTTTACAAAAACTTCTACCTGTTTGTCCTATGTAATATTTATCACAACTCCCGCAATTTAGTCTGTATACTCCTGAATTAATTTCCTTCTGATTTTTGGATTTATTGTTTTTTTATGTATTTTCCTAAAGTATTGTTACGTTATATTCAAATCTAGTTTTTTAAGTTGATTAGATATTATGTGTGTAGGTTTACCTATATAATTTAACGTGTTAAAAAATTTCTAGTCTTGGGTTGAGCAGGGTAAACTGATTTTAATGCAAACTTGTATTCTTTCTTTTCTAAATTCTAATGACATCAAATTCTGTGTAACGGCAATTTGTTTAATTCTACTTCAAAATTTATTTTGACATAGGAATAGATAGAAGTCTATGAATATAGCTATTAAAAGCCGCCATTTTGTAATTATAAGGATGACTAGAATTACTATGAACAACTGTGTAAGTATGTGAAGGTTTATGATAAATTGAAAATTTTAGTTTATTATTCTGATTTGTTGTTGTAAGGTCTAAGAAGATAATTTGGGTATTATTTTCAACTTCTGCTGTAAATGAAATATCTGTATGTAATGTGTTTAAGCCATTCAATAAGTTTTGTAATTGTCTATTGGAACCATTAAAACAAACTAATATGTCGTTCTCATCAACATATCTATACCAACATAAATAAACCATTTTCTTTCAACTTGTTACGCGTTAACGAATTGGAAAATAAATATTTATCAGTTATGAATCCTCAAGTACCTAAGCTATATTCTTTAATTAAATTACACAAAGCAGATTACCCAATTAGACCTGTTGTTTCTTATGTCACAGCCCCAGAGTATAAAATATCTGAGAAATTAATATATTTCATAAAAGAATATTGTAAATTTACACCTAAACATAGTATTCAGAATTCACAACAATTAGTTCATAATATCCAAAACATATTCATTCCTAACAATGCGAAACTTATATCAAAAATGTATTCCGGAGTATCCCACCAAATGATGTGATTAATATTATAGATAATCTTTTGACTGTCGGTAACACTAATTGTGTCATTAAGCAACACATTCTCAACACTTTAATCACCTGTTTAAACCAAAATTATTTTGAATCAATAATGAGATTTTTAGTGCCAATAAAGGCTTAATTATGGGTAATCCGTTAAGCCCTACTTTAGCAGAATTTTTTATGGATAATTTACAGCAAAATGATCAACAAACACCCATTTAGTAAATTCTTAGTTTTTTGGTATAGATATATTGATGAAATATTAGTTTGTTTTAATGGTTCTAATAGGCAAAACTTTTTGAATTACTTAAACACATAACATACAGATATTTCATTTACAGCAGGTTGAAAATAATACCCAAATTAACTTCTTAGACCTAACAATAACAAATCAGAATAATATACTACACCCCCCCTTTTTTGTGTTATGATGCATACTTATATGTAATTTTTCTTTTCAGGAGATGGACACAAGTACGTATAGTGTGGAAGAACGTGTTTTGGCAAGCGCATGGGCTCATGAACGTGCACACTCTGGGAAAACCATGAGAGATGTGCAAGGGGATTTTGCGGCACGATTCAATAAAGAAGCGCCACCCAAGAGAACGATACTGCGATGGCAACAGAAACTGTTCACAACTGGATCCGTTCTGGATGAAAAGAGGACAGGTCGACTATCAACACGACAAGAATCTTGTGCAGCAGTGGCGGATTCTGTGATCAGATCTCCCAAGAAATCATTGCGAAAAAGATCTTCTGAACTTTGAATTCCAAAAACGACTATGCTGACACACACGAAAAAAGATCTGGAATGAAAATATTTTAAGCCAACATTCGTAAACGAGTTGAGTGATTAGGACATTCGGCGAAGACACGAAGCTTGCTCAAAATTACTCGATGTGTTTGTGACACTCCCGCAGTGAGGCAAAGTTTTCTTCTCAGACGAATGTGCAATTTACCGATCTTCTCGGAATAGGGGCATTTTCTTCTGGAGCAAAGAAAATCCATATTATTATGAAGAGTTAGAGAATAATCCACCACATGTTATGATCTGGGCAGTAATGTACAGTAGGCATCTGATAGGGCCGTATTTTTTTGACGGTACTGTCAATCAAACATTCTTACTTGAAAATGTTGCAGGAATGGTTCATTCTACAGCTTCAAAGACTGAACATTCTTGATGACAGTTGGCTTCAACAAGATGGAGCTCCTGCTCACTACGCTCTCCGTGTCCGAGAATTCTTGGATGAAGTGCTACCCCAGAGGTGGATAGGGAGAGGATCGCAGCATCTACCAACGCCGATCGAGTGGCCTCCCAGGAGTACAGATCTGACATCATGCGACAATTCTCTGTGGGGAATAATTAAGCAGAAGGTCTTGAAACAATGATATCACCCTGTCTATTCTTTGGAAAATCTCACACAGGACCTGGCACCGCATCATTTTGTGCCGTGACAATGACGGTGTCCATACTCATATTCTGGACCACTAAACAACCTAAAACTGTAACTATCAATATATGCTGTGGCATGTTCGCAAATACACATACAACACATACAATCATCACACAAATAGGGGGTGGTGACAGGACTTTCGGACCTTACTGTAGACAATTTTCAACTTATCATAAACCTTCACATACTGACACAGTTATTCATAGCAATTCTTGTCATCCTTATAATTAAAAAGTGGCGGCTTTTAGGAGCTATATTCATAGACTTCTAACTATTCCTATGTCAAAACCAAATTTTGAAGTAGAATTAAACATAATTAAACAAATTTCCGTAAATAATGGTTGCACAGAATCTGATGTCAATAAAATTTTAAAATATCTGGTGTGGAACACCACACGACCTTCCAACCCACAAAATGGAAATAAAATAAATTCAATAACAGTTTTTTTAGGATAATTATGCAATCTCTTTTATAATAAGTTAAGTACGAAAATAGGCAACGTAAAATTAAAATCAATAATGTATGTCAAGCAGACGTTTAAAACTTCATATCTGACAGAGGTTAAAAGACATCTAGATGCTAACTTAAATTGAAAGAAATGAAATAATTTTAATTTCAATTTTTAACTATGCAACCTCTTTTTTATACGAAAACAGGTAACATGGTACAAACAAAAACAATAATCTATGTCAGAATGACGTTTATAACTTCATGTCAGATAGAGATTAAAGGACATAAAAAATAGATATTAACGTAAAAAATTCCAAAGCCGCCCGCTTCTATCGATAATACAGCTTAAGCATGTTCAATCATATTTATTTAATTTTTACATTTATTTCTCTTTACATTAAAAAACTAAATAAAGAAAAGCCATGTAAAATTAAATTTTCTTTAAAAAATACGTCTACACCTTTTCTTATAAAATTAATTGTTATTCAGCTATTGAAAACATTTGAACTAACACTTAAATTCTCCCTTGGAATTTTTTTTGCCATTAAATTTCGCGTCATATGAAAAAATTGCATAGAACATAATCAATCGATATATTTACGTTCTACATCTCGGTATTTTTATATCTTTGAAATATGCAGTTGTTTTAGAAATATTTGATAAAAACAAAAAAACTGCCCCTAATAAACCCACCCTCTACGCGGCTGGATTTCTCCCAAAATCTAATCAGCTCTAATCCGAATGAAAACAAGCTAAATTACAAAATTTTTAGTACGTAGGTGGTTTCGTTCTGGACTTAACGTGTATACTAACATACATACATACACACATGCACGCGCGCACACACCCCCACACCCACACGCACACACGCACGCAAGCACGCACACACACATTCAGACATGATGGCCAATCTTGGCGAAACTTGGTCAAAAGCTGTAAAATGAACTAATAACTCTATTTAACGATAGTGAAAAAAGGTCGACTGCATAACCTTCTATAGCTACAAATGTATATGTAGGTTGAAAGGTAAAAAGAAAGAATACAAGTATACATTATAGTCAGCTTATCCTGCTCAACTCAAAATTAGAAAACCTTTTAACATATTAAATTATATAGACAAACCTACAGAAATAATATCTAGTCAACTTAAAAGCTAGATTTGAATATAACGTACAAATCAATACTTTAGGAAATACATAAAAAATAAAAAATACAAAAATCAGAAGGAAAATAATTCAGGAGTATACAGACTAAATTGCGGGAGTTGTGATAAATACTACATAGGACAACAAGGTAGAAGTTTTAGTAAACGTATTTCCGAAAATGTTAGTTCATATAAAACAATACTGAAACTTCTAACTATGCGTACCACACTTGAACTTAGAAAATTACATTTTAGATAAAAATGTTGTAATTTTGCATGTTGAAAATAAAGGTAAAAGATTAGACGTTTTAGAATCATTAGAGATTTTTAAAAACAAAAAAATCCAGGTTTGTTATTAAACAATCAAATTGATTTTAACTATTCGCCATTGTTTGACCTTCCCTCTTCATAACATAATTTTATTAGTTATAAATCTCCCATCACAATTAGTATAGGGTAAGTATTTTGTTACGTTGTAAGTTAGTTTAAGATTGAATCTGAAGAAGACACTGTGTGTCGAAACAATTGTAATTCAATAAATGAGTCTGTGGAAATTAGAAACTATTTGTTTCATTTAAGTGCTAATATGAATTTCCATCCAGTAAGAGCCAGCACAATTCAATTAGCTTTTGTTGTCATAACAACAAATAAAGATCAGTTGAGGATGCACAAAAATAATGAACAGCAACATATCTTTCTATAAAACCAATACCAACGTACTGATATATTCCATATTTTTCGCCTACTATGTATAGTATAAATCAGTAAATGGCCGTTGAAATCAAAATGAAAAAGGAAACAATTTAATTTTACGCTGTTGGTTTAAAAGTACAAACGCGTAATTGATATATTGTTAAAAACAAGTTACATAAAATCATAAAAAATTGTACGTGGAATTACATATGTGTAAACTAGATTAGTTTAACGTCTATCTTCATTACTTTATTACCGATTTTTTATGGAAAAATACAATACTGCTAATGAAATAGCACGACTTACTCAGTTTACGTCGTAAACACAAGGAATAAGATATTTGCCACTACGGCAGCCTGCTTAGCAACACATGTATCTACACTAAAATCCACTTTTGATCGTTTCTTTGTAAAAAATGTATTTTACACATTGAGCATTTAAGAATGATAACTTGCACCTTCACCAAATAAGCACAAAATAATTACATAAATATAAACATAATCACAAAATTGAAGTAAATATTTGTACAGTTTTTATCAAGTTTACTGATAATTTGTGGAGATCATTGTAGGTTTACAGATATGTTCACTTATATATCTTATTTTTAGAAGAAAGTTTCGAAATGTAATTGTTGCACATTCTTAGAAAATTTAATTATTCTCAATTGGAACAAGTAAATCCCTGTAACTCTATGATCAGTAAACAAAACGCTCATATATTTTTGACGTAATGTACTCGCATTTAATTCATTGCGGTTTCTTTGATTTGATAATGCACTATGATAATTGATAAAAAAATTGATTAAAGATTGCCATGATGGTAATAAACTTTAGACTTTTGGATCTATGATATAACAGTTAACCGCAACTAGACAAAACTGCGTAATTATCTACATTAATTATATACAGTGCGTTCGTAAAGTAGGGGATAAATTCTAATAAAATTCGAATGGAAGTTTAGGAAGAAAAAGCTCGGATCCGTCGATTTTTATTTTCAATTTTAGAATTTTTTTACGTAAAAGTGAAATATACACAAGATATGACGTCATCCACAATTTTTTTTAAACATCAACCCTCATTTTTTATTGCAGAATTGGAAAGGGTACATCTTTTTACGTCCGACTAAGTAAATATGGACGAATGGTTACATAAGGAAATATTGAAAAAAAATTATCGTAAACATTAAAAATGAGAAATGTAAGAAAAAGCTAAATTGTACATTTTGTTAAAATTATTTGCACGTTAGCAACTTGTGTTTAGTTTTGCTTTCTCATATACATATGTATAAAGACAAAGTGATGTAATCGGTTTAAATTTTCACACACTTTTTTTACATTTCTCCACGTTTTGTGGCCTAAACAATACGAAAAACACATTTTTAGAAAAGAAAATCTGGTGTCTGATTGTGTGTTTGTGTGTGAGCGTGCGCGATATCTTTTGAAACATTAAAGTTATCTATATGAAATTAGGTACAAAAATTCATTGCCATAAAATCTAGGTCACGTTCGTTAATGAGCAAAATCCAACCAGTAGTGGGGTACTTTTAGGGGATTAGAAAATTTCATTGCTTCAAATTTTAAAAGGTTACATAATTAAAAAAAACAAACTAATACTTTTTTATGTAATTGAAAAACAAAAAAATATATAATAATCAGTGGTGAGCCGTTTTTAGGGCACAAAATTGTGCATTTTTTAATTTATCAACCGATTTTTTTGAAATTCGGGTATTGGGGGTTTTTTAACATCGCTAAGTATAAATCATCTTGCAAAATTAAAAAATTCAAAATGGCGGATAAAAAATGGGAGCTTATCGTGTTTAAAATCCGATATGACTAAAATTCAAGTATTGTGGGCTAATGATCAATTTGTAGAACATTATCTAAACAGGGGTGTAGCTACCCTGCAACAATTGGAGCAAACTGCTCGGGGCGCACGAATTTTGAGGACACCGACTCAGGGAGCTCAAATTTTAAAACAGCTTATTATAGTGTTATTTTACTAAATAGTTTACCAGGCCATAAAAGAGGTTTAATCAATATATGCACACAATTTGACAATACTTAATAATGAATGTTGTGTGCGCTGTACGACTGGTTGAAAGCTGAAATGTATTGTAATCGTACCTCTACCTAGTATTAGTTTTTCGAGGGCGCTCTATGACGTAACCGTGTTTTGTAGCCACTTTCGACTTTGAAAATGCACTTTGGTTTGAAAAAAATATAAACGCGGCGATAAGCGATTTAAAAAAACATCTATGCAAAGTTGCAACTTATTATCCTTCGTTCTCACGAAAAATGTGTTTTTGAACTTTTGCCTTTATAATAAGCCCAAGTTCAAAGAATCGATATTATGTTTATGCATGTGCCTGTACCTATCTTCTTAATTCTTACAAAAACAGTATATAAAATACCAGGCAGCATGGGTTTTACATAAACTTTCAATAGAATATAATTTTATTCTCAGCAATGTTTATTTAATTTGATATATGTTGTGGTTTTAAAATAAGGCGTTTAATCACGTACTGTTTATATAAGCAAAATACGATTTTTAAGGAATGATTACTAGTCTGTAAAAATAAAGATTTTCTATTACGGCTTAGCGCTTTATTACTCTGAGACATTGGAAATATACAGCCGTTTCTTTCTCGCGACAATGGAAATTTAATCCTATTCCAGAAGTTACCAAACGTTTTCAACGAACTCAGTTCGGTACTGAATTCAATATTCCGGTATCTCAAATACTTTTCCAGATATTAAATTTCGAAATTATCAAATTTTATCTTTTTGATAAGGCCAGATTTTTTTTATACTTTCGTTACGGCGGTATTCGAAGTTCCTTTTTTAAAAAGATTTTGAGGCAATGTATTATTTTGGGGTCTAAATACGCAAATAGCCACCTATTATAATAGATTAATTAATGAGGAATTGATTACCACTTTCATCACTTTCTACTAATTATCCCATTAGGTATAAGTGCATTCCTATATAATATTTGAATTAGTCGTTGCTTTTGCTGTGATAAGGCAACGTGTTCTTATTGAAACCTAATAACGATGCCCGGAAGCTGTTTTAATAAAATGTGCCAACAACTTATTGTGAATGTGTATGAATACTTTGATCGAGAAAAAAATAATTTCGGCCCTCTTCGTGATGTAATGGCTGCACAACAACGAGCAGCTGAGGCATTGCAAATTTCTCTTCCGACGTGAAAAATAATTGCAAGAAACAAGAATGACATTCCATTAATACAAAACTCATCCCGAACGAAAACGAAAAGTGATATAAGTGAAGGATTGCAATGCACAATATGGGATATAGTGTACGAAATGTATGCTGAAAAAAACCCAGTAAATTTGCGTGATCTACAAAAAGTATTGGAAGCTAAAAAGTTATTAACTGTTTCTCTGTCTATAATCAGTAAAATCTTAAAAAACATTGGTTTTAAATATAAAAAAGACTGCAACCGAAGAGCACTTTGCGAAAAAACGCGCATAGCGTCATCGCGCGTTTCGTTTTTGAGGGAATATGTGAAGAACATGGAATCGTCAACACGTCTGCCAGTAGTATTCTTAGATGAAACGTGGATATTCACTAGGGGCTCTCCAAAAACGTCCTGACAAGACGACACTCCAAAAACTGTGAAAAATCCAGACCAATCGTCAACGGGTAAATGCTATATTGTTTTACATGCGGGCAATTCAAACGGTTTTGTGGAAAACAGCAATTTGGTATTTTCAGCTGCAAATTCGAAGTCATCGGATTATCATGGCAACCTGGACGCCAATTTATTTGAGAAATGGTTACGGGAACAGATTTTACCCAATCTATATGAGCCTGGTTTAATCATAATGGATAATGCATCGTACCAGAGTCGCCTCGTAGAGAAGATGCCAACTGGAGCGTGGAAAAAGTCAGAGTTGCAGGATTGGCTGCAGAAAGAAGAGATCGCGTTTCCACGTGAAGCTTTAAAAGTTGATCTATTACGAATTACTAAAGAACATAATAAACCAAAAAGGTTCGTAGTCGACGAAATGATCCACACGGACATTTCATTCTTAGACTACCACCGTACCACTGCCAGTTTAATGCTATCGAAAATATCTGGGGAATATGCAAATCTTATTACGATAAACATATAGGGAGAAGCGGGTATTCTGAAACAAGCGTACTGCAAATGTGGGAAGAGTCGCTCAAACAATGTTCTCCCGAAGTTTGGACAAAAACCATCGAACACACGGAAAAATTGATATCCCAATGGTGGTCTCGAGAGTACCTACTGGACGTTACAGTCGAGCCGCTTATAATTTCTATCAAAGCAAATGAAGATTGTAGTGATGATTCTGATTTCGAGTTTTAAAGTACCATTACAAAATTATATTTGAAGATTTCAAAAAACCATTACGTACCTAAAACCAAGAAATGTAATTTGTAATGTGTACTTCTTAGTTCTAATTTTGTTTTGTTTTATTTACAAGAATGTACGTTATGTTCTGCATGTACAATTAATGTCACTATTAGTAAACAATAAAAACTGGTTTATGCATATCAATTCCTTTTTAATTACCAATTAATGATTTCGTTGTTGCACATTTCAAAATAAATGAATTATATTAAGTAATAAACCTCTGCATCCACACACAAAAAAAACTTTGCAACATAGTTAAAATTAAAAATCGTTCAAAACGTTTTATAACTTCTGGAATAGAATTAAAATTCGCGAGCGGTCTTAAGTCATTGAGCAGGTAATTTACGCTTTCACTTAAGTCGCGTACGTTTCTATTGAAACCCAAACGTTAGAAAGAAACGGCTGTATATTCCCAATGTCTCAGAGTAATAAAGCGCTCAGCCGAAATAGAAAATCTTTATTTTTACAGACTATAGTACTACTTACTAGTTCACACCTTGTAAAAGAATAATGACAGAGATGTGTGGTTTGATGAGTGTAGACGTTTCTTTCAATATTCAATAAGATACTTTAATGCTTGATTACAATTTTTCATTGTTCCTTTGGCACCCCCGTAAATATGTCACTAATACGATAACAAGTTATAGTATACGAGTACCGGAGTAGCTACTCAGTGTTTCTGTTTAATTTGTGAATTTTAAGTTGATTTTTAATAAAAGTGTTAATTATTAAGTGTACTATGATAATAAATTAATGTTTCCTTAAGTGACTTTTGTCTTTGGACAATTTTTGACTATATTAATTGACTATTATTTAAATTGATTTGCGTGCTTGATGCGCGAATCAGTGATTCGTCGACATTGTATTTATATAGTAAGTAGTTTCTTTATTTTTAAATTTGTATCTCAATAAAGTTCGAAACATGGTGTTTAATTTAATTTTATACCGAAAAATGATAATTGAAGAGTATGCAGTAGGTATAATATTTTGATTTTCAAATGGCATTCTTCTTTACTTATGCTATCTAATTTTAAAACGAGTTTCTTAAAGTTGTAAATAAAGGATTAATTTCACGTATATGTTGATGTGTTGCAAGTACCAGCGATAGTATTTAACGATGTCTGCAAAAAAACTGAGTGGCGCTCAGTTTAGAAAAAGAAGACTAGAAAAGCAAGAAGCCGAATAGGAAGCTTTAAAGAAAGTGGCTAAAATACAAACATTTTTAAAACTGACAAATCGGTCGATTCAAATAATTCACCCGGTTGTAGTTCTCATAAAGATAAACTTTCATCTGACAATAATTCTCGTGACAAAACAGAAACAGTCATTCACATTTGCGTTAGAAATATGACTCTGAACTAATTGAAGCAGAAATTAAAGTTGTTCCAGAAATGTACGCATTGATACAGAAATAATAAACTCATCTGATAAAAGAAAACTTTCAGCAACAAAAACACAGAGTTATTAGTCTTGGTCCTTATAAACCAAGGGGGCATTTCCCCAAAGATTCAGCTGGACGCAAGGTAAACAAAGACTTCAAAAAAAAAATTATTATAAATATAACGGACACATAAAAATTAAAAGACAATGGTTGTGTTATTCAACAGAAAAAAATATGTGTTACTGTCAACCGTGCTGGCTCTTTGATACAACAAACTGCGGTCTAGCTTCCGTAAGAAGATCATCTGATTGGGCACATTTATCAAGAAATATCGTAACGCACGAAGATTCAAACCAACATGCAATTTCTTGCGAGGTTTACTACCGATGGCAAAGTGGTTCAATTATAGATACTATTAATCGGCAAGAAATTAACAACGCAGTAAATTATTGGCGCAAAGTATTGAGACGTATAGTTGATGTAACTCTCGTACTGTCTATTAATAACTCACCTTTTCGAGCGCATGGAACTACAAATATTAAAAATACGGGAACAACGCAATGTCATTTTCTTGAAATAATTAAATTACTTTCGCGGTATGATGTTGTTTTGGCAGGCCTTTTAAAGAAATCTAAAGGCAGTACGAATTACATAAGTCCTGATATCCAAAATGAGTTGATTAATTTGATTGCAACTGAAATCAACGCTCAAATAAAAAGAAGCCGCTTTCATAACAATAATAACGGATACAACCCAAGATCTATCAAAAATCGACCATTCCGTTATGTTGTCATAAAAAAGATGAAAATGAGAAACCAACACAGTTACAAATAAAGGAAACGTTTTGTGGATTTACACAGGTTACTGATCAAACATCATAAGGATTGGAAACCGAAGTTTTAAAAATAATTGAAAGTTTTTCCAACCTATCAAAATTGCGTGGTCAAGGATATGACGGGGTTGAAAATATATAAAGGGTGTTTCAACAAGAGCGCAAGATTTTAATTGCGCGCCATGTTCGACAGTCATAATGACACGTGATTATGACGTGACAGATCGAAAGTGGACAGATGGGAGTTAGTAAACATGGAGCATTACACGATAGAACAACATGTCCTAATTGTTAAATATTATTATCAAAATGGTGAAAGTTAGATTGCCACCATTCGTAAAGCGGGTCCAATATTCGGTCGAAATAATGTTCCTAATTCATCTACTGTGAAAAGAATAATCGAAAAATTCGAAAGTACTGGTTCGGTTAGTGATGTGAAATACACGGCACGAACTCGTAGAGGTCGTTCAGAACAAAACATCACGGCAGTTCGAGAGAGTGTGGCCGAAAGTCCAGAGACATCGATTCGTCATCGTGCACAAGAATTGGACATTACAACAGCCACCCTTCAGCGTATTCTGATTTAAGATTTGCATCTCCACGCCTACAAAGTCCAATTGACTCAACAACTTCTGCCAACAGACCATGCAAAGCGAAGAGAGTTCACCAATTGGATCCTTCAGCAACAAGAAGTGAATGCCGATTTTGTGAACAAAATCATTTTCAGTGATGAGACCCCTTTTCACCTCGATGGCTTCATTAATAGGCAAAACTGCTGCATTTGGGGCTCAGAAAATCCACGAATGATTCATCACAAAGCAATGCATCCAAAACGTGTCACTGTTTGGTGTACAGTGTGGTCTGGAGGAATAATTGGACCGTTTTTCTTTGAAAGTGAGGCAGGTAATGCTGTAACGGTGAATGGCGAACGTTATCGTGCTATGATAACGCACTTTTTTGGACCTCAATTGGAAGATATTGCTCTTTATGACATGTGGTTTCAGCAAGACGGTGCCACATGTTATACCGCCCGTGAAACATTGACTGTCTTGCACGAGTTTGCTCCTGGTCGTGTCATTTCCCGGTTTGGTGACCAGAATTGGCCGCCACGCTCTTGCGATTTAACACCTTTGGACTTCTGGCTGTGGGGTTATCTGAAGTCACAGGTTTATGCCAACAAGCCTGCGACCACCGAAGCATTGAAGGCTGAAGTTAGACGCTCTATCAATGAAATACCGCCACATGTATTCAATAATGTTATTACAAACTTTGCCGAGAGAGTACGCATGTGCCAGCAAAGCCATGGCGGCCATTTACAAGATATTTTGTTTCACACATAATTCCCAAATGTATACATTATAAATCAATAAATATTTCAATACCTTGCTACAGAAAACCATGTTTTATTGAACCTTAAAATTTTGCGTTCTTATTGAAACACCCTTTATGAGTGGTGCTGTTCGCACAATTTAAATTTAGTAATCAATGATAGTAGTGTCAGCAATGTACATGAAGTCCGAAAATTTTATGAACAACTTGAAATAATTTATGTTTTTTTCAGTTCTGTAAGGTGTTGGACAATGTTAATGGAAATAAATCAAAGCAATTTGGCAAAAAAGGGTTTGTCTAACACGGTGGCCTTCTCGTGTTCAGGCTCTTGACGCGCTACGTTCTCGCTATTTTGATGTTATTAAAATATTAACCTACTTGACATTAAACGGAAGAGTTAAAAAAGTTTTTTATAAAGTAATTGACATAGTACTCAATCCATTAAATATTAGATTTAAATCATCCTATGTGTTTGTTTCCTAACTATATTCATAACCACTTCATCTGAAAACCCATTGTATGCAGCAATTCCTTTAATAGTGCGCAATTCTTTATTATAATTTTGAACTGAAAGAAGAAAATTAAGCAATCTATGAACCAAAAAGTTGAAAGCCGCGAGTTTATGCTGTCTACAGTGATTTGAGTCATTGGTTATGAATCTTTTAGTGCTAGTTTCCTTACGATAAATATCTATATCTAGTTTACTACCATTTCTTGTTACCCGAGTATCAAGGAACGGGAGACTGTCATTTGCTTCTATCTCATAGGTAAATTTGATTGTCGGAAATTCATAATTTAAAGTTTTTTACAAAGTTCTCAACACTACAAATTTTAGTATTAAGGATGGCAAACACATCATCCGCGTATCTAATACAAACTCTAGGAAAATAAGGCAAATCGCGTTTTAAGTCTGCCTCAAATTTACCCATGAATAGATTGGCTATAAACGGAGATAAGCTATTGCCCATTGTCGTACCATATTCTTGCTAGAAAAATTGATGGTTAATTTTGAAAAAGGTTTGTTTTATACACAAATCTGTTAATTTAAGAAATCTTCTACTTTTCTATCGTCCAAATGGTTTTGTTTTAAAACATCTTCTAAATAAACTAAGGTTTGATGTATTGGAATGCTCGGAAACCGTGAACAAACGTCTGTAAGTTCAATGTTTTTAATTTTATCAACATCATACAAATTTGCCACACTGAAGTTGGGCTGTTGGTAGGAGAGCTTATGAAATTTACTACATAACCATTTGAAGAGCAGATAAGTAGGTGAATTAATACCAGAAACAATAGGTCGCATAGCGTTACCTGGTTTATGAATCTTAGACAAGCAATACATTCTAGGTAGCACCAGATTTGATACCGTTAGTCGAAACCTAAGAGAGTCATCCACAACTCTTTTACATGCTAATAAAACCTTCCTAGTTGAAGTAATCATTTTAGGAAGAGCATCTTTGGTAATTACTGAATAAGTTCTTTGACTGAAGCAAATAATCCTCTTTGTTTAAAATGACTACTTGATTGTCTTTATCTGCTTTGAGGTAAAAACAATTTTTACTTTTGAGATCTTTAACAATACTGTTCTGAATGATTTAAATTAAATTTTGACTCCTGTTGGCCATTTTCCGAAATTTGAATTTTACTGGTTTGTTGTGTGGTACGTGGCTGTATTTTGTTTATTACAGATCCTGCCACAGTTCCAGTGTTCCAGATTTTTCATATAATGTTCCACATAAACTTTCAGTGTCTTACGGAATATTAAAGCTTGATAAAAATTATCGTTATAATGTTGCTAATGAATTTCGGTAAAGAGGTTTCATGTTTTTTTACTGTCGCAGTTATTTTTCCATGTATCGAAATATATCTGTATAGGAAAGATTTTACTTGTTAAAGACTACCATTCCAGTGTACATTCTAAACGTATTATATATAAACGAGAATTCAGGACCCTTTTGATTAAAAATCACGCTGTGCAATTAAAAAAGATTACCATGCATGACGAATACGTTATTCTCAGTGAAGCTCACACTAATTCTGTAAACAGCCGACCCCAATGTGCGCGTAGTTCTTATATATGTTCCGGTTTGCCTCAAGTTAGTAATTATAGGAGCTTTTAGTTTACATTTGACTAAACCAAACGATTTGAACTTACAAGGGTCTACCATTTTACTAATAAGGTAATTCTGTTTATAGATTAACAGAAAATATTTCACAGGTGTAAACTATAAATTCTTTCACTAAGCTATTTGCATACAATTTCACGACGAAGGGTTTAATTTTTTATTGTTGACTAGGAAACTCCTTTCGTGTAACGTCGACTCAACCTGCTGGACAAAGTTCTACTGTCATTTGCACCCGTAACCCTTTGTAACCCTTCTGCGCCATGTTTCACTTCATTTGTGCTCGAAATGCACAAATCTAAGATACAGTACGTGAATTTCTAATGTTTCTAATAGAAACAACACTTTCATATACAGAGTGATTCATTATACATGAAAACATTTTAAGAGAAATAAGAAGAAAACTCATAGTAACTGTTGAAAGTGACGACCACCAACTGTCACACACGCTTCTACCCGTCGACGCACTGGTTCACATTCAAAACATCCGGGAGAATTGCAGATTATGTGACTATGCGATCTCCTAATTCATCAATATTGTCAATTAGTGTTGTGTAAACTAAAGATTTAAGGTCACTTCGGAGAACCACACTAGGGGAGTTAAATCTGGCAACATAGGAGGCCAGGTTTCTTTAACTGCTCCAGCTACCCATGGATTAGAATACACGGAGTTCAAATACTGATCAACTACGAATCCACAATGTGGTGGAATGCCATTAAGCAAAAAGTGCAATTAGGACCGCAAATTAAGCGAGATTTCTTCCACGACTTATGGCAACTTTTCCTCAAGAAAATAAAGGTACACTTCTCCTGTGAGTTTGTTTGGTCCAATCAAGTGTCCGCTAATAATTACTGTTCATACGTTTAGGGAAATTTGATGGTGAGTTTGTATTATTGCATGAAGTTTTTATAGGACCATACGTGAGCATTGTGCAAATCTGTGATCGTATCTCGCTAAGCATTAGCCTTATCTTTTGCAAGAGGTCCTATACTCGTTGACGGTGGTATGGGTATATTACATATTTCTGTAGTGTTCTCCAAATAGTGACGTATATGTTAAGTATAACTACAATTAACATTGCGCCGGTATCGGGAAATACTTCAATTTCATGATCTACTGCTTTTTTGCTTCCAAGCGTGAAGTGGTGACAGGTAGTATCAGAACTCCGTTTTACAAAATCCCACTTTCTCAGCTATTTATTAAGGCGGGTAAATATCAATATCAAATCACACGGTGAAAATATCTTTCTCGATAAATGCTTTGCTTTGAGAAAGCTTCCATTATCAGGACCATTAACAAAATGTATATCGCACATTTCAGCGTTGGTATAACTGATTTTGTTGTGAAATAACACGAATTACTTACTAATCGAAATAATTACTATCTGTATTCGTATTTGACAATATGTGATAGAATCTGTCAGTATTTAACGGTTGTCATTTCAACAGTTTATTTACAAAAACTCATTTTAATTTGTTATTAAAACACTGTAAAACTGCTAATTTCTAGATATATGTTGATACGAACTTTTCTTCTCATTTCTGTGCCAGAAACACGTTCTTAAAACTTTTGCCACGTGTTAGGAGTCACCTTGTATTTTTCATCGGCCCAACGCAATGTATCAAAAAACTGGATCCACAATACATAGACAGTAAGAGAAGAACTAAGTAGTAATAGCTACGCCGAAGTTGGCACATTAATTCAATTATTATTAAATGCCTTGCCGTTATTTTTCAATGCTCTGTTTTGGTTTTACCATTGAATTTATTTACTTAGTCTGATGATGACAATATAATTATTGTTTTAACTTCACTTTAATTTTAAATTTTACAAATTACAATTGTGTATTTAATTTCAAGACTATTTTCTCTATCATCCACCTTTTTGAAAAATTTGACAGACATAAGAGGATCCGTTTTCATATTACGTTCAAAAAATTGTTGAAATGTAACGGTATAGCATTTAATAATAATGAATCTTAAAAATGTGGTTTTAAAGCAAATTAAATAAAAGAAGAACAACCTGGGGCCTTCACTGCTACCATGGCACAAGGAGTTTGAGCTCTGTCTTACAACGATCTATTTTCAGTGGAATAATAAATTCTATGCACAGTTAGATGGTTTAGCAATGGGTAGCCCTCTTAGTCCTGTAGTAGCTAATTTCTACAAAATGCACTTAAAAAACCTTTAGTTTGGTATAGATGTGTAGATGACACATTTGTTATATGGAGACATGGAGAAAAAGCACTACATTAATTTTTAGTTTCCATAAATGGCATTCATCCAAGAATTCAGTTTACCATGGAGGAAAAAACTAATGGGAGTTTACCATTTCTTGGCATTCTAATATCTAAAACTAATAATTCATCATCTTTTAAGGTTTACCGAAATCACACACACACACCTATAGATACGTTCATAAATTATCAAACCACCATCCACGTCAAAAAGTTGGTGTAAGTAACTCTCTAGTGGAACGGAGCTAAACGAATTTCTGATCTTGAATTTTTGAAATATGAATATAAATATTTAACAAAATCAGCTAATGGATATTCACATGTTAATAATGTTATTACACCAGCTAGACAGAACTATAAAAATAATGCTCAATCTTGGTACTCAATCCTAATTAATCAATGCATTAGAACTATTTTTAAACCTACAAGAAAGATTAAAGAACATTTAAGGTCACCTAAAGATGTTTCAAACTCATTGTCATCTTCCGGAGTGTATAAGTTATCTTGTTCTTGTGGAAAAGTATACAATGGCACCACAAAACGTAGCTTTGATACAAGACGTAAAGAATATGACATTTTGTAGATTAGGTCAACCAAAGAAATCTCCGGTAGCTGAGCATGCTTTAAATAACTTAAATCGTGAGATTCATCTTGATAATATGGAAACATTGTCAAGACAAACTCATTATTATGTTCGTTTACAACGTGAAGCTATTGAGGTATATAATTATCTCAATAACTTCAATAAGCCAGAAGAAAATCTCGGTTTAAATAAGTTTTGGGATCTTATAATTAAAAAAAAAGGTACAATGGTTCGTCTTAACTTTAGCTGTTGGTATGTATAGGTTCGTTTACAACGTGAAGCTATTGAGGTATATAATTATCTCAATAACTTCAATAGGCCAGAAGAAAATCTCGGTTTAAATAAGTTTTGGGATCTTATAATTTAAAAAAAAAGTACAATGGTTCGTCTTAACTTTAGCTGTTGGTATGTATAGGTTTTTTGCTATGTTTATTCCTAGACTTTGAAGTAAATGCTTTACAAATTAGACAAGTTAAGTTACCATAGCACGATAGTTTAACATACGTAGTTCAAGTTAAAAATCATATTAAGCGAACTACATTGTTTTTAGTGTACAATAACAATTACAATGGTTGCTATGGATACGAGAAATAATTTTTGACATGTGAAGTTTTTAATGTTTATGACTTAGTAATTATCTCTTAAATGCCTTAATATAATTGATAAAATAATGTCTAGCAAATGAAGACATTCTTAATTTATTATTTGTACACGGAAAATGCTACAACATTTTTAGTAGACCTTGCACAATATCAACGAAAACTATTCACATTTACTTCAAATGACAAACAATGGATGTAAAAAACTAGAAACAAAGTATAATAAATGTTCGAAATGGTGGCCGTTGGCATTCAAACATGATGTTAAGCGCGAAGAGATACCCTTCAGTACTGCTGTTCGTACTTCTTGAGGAGATAGCTTGTCGATTGCAGCTCGCTGCTCTAATTTCTCCCGCGTGTTCACCGGTGTCTGGTAGACCTGATGCTTGATATGTCTCCAAAGGTGGAAGTCCAAAGGTATCAAATCTGGAGATCTTGCAGGCCAGTTCCATGGTCCGAAGCGCCTTATCCTCCTGTATTCGAACATTAAGGTGAGTTCTTGGAATACTTCCTGGGTGCAATGGGCTGGTGCTCTATCCAATTGATACCAACAACCTCTTCAAATGCAGGTTGTCAAGAAAATCTACTACCACTGTCCGCAATAAATTCAGGTAACGCGCCGCCGTTAACACGCCGTCATAAATGACGTAAGAGAACTTGTCATCCATCATAAGGCAAAAGACATTGAAACTAAACCTGGTCTGATAGTTTCTTTCATCTCATGCGGGTTGACTAAACCTCGGACATGGTTGTTATGCCTGTTAAAAATCCCTTCATGAGAAAACTTAGATAAGTCCGTCCAGATAATTTTTCTCAAAAAATTATCTTCCTCTTGACTTGGAAGATATAGCATCTCACACAAGTTAACTTTGCCATTGGAGTTTTGAGGCTGAAGGTCTTGTACTAACGAAAATTTGTAGTCATGGAAGTGATGCTTCTTCAAAATCTTCTGTATTGAACACCTACTGATTCCCACAAACTGAGGCGTTGGAATTGGCCTCACCCTCTCCATCATCAACCACAGTTTTTAGTCGAATTAACACTTGACCAATTTGTCCAAAGCGCACAAACATTGCTTCTATTCTTGTAAACTTACCTGTTGTCATCGGAGGTGAATGTGGATAGTTTTGGTTAAACATTGTGCAAGTTTTACTAAGAATCTTGTCGCATTTTCCATGTATAAAAAATAAATTAAGAATTTCTTGATTTGTATAAACATTATTTTGGTTATTGGTATCCATTTTTAATGTTTTTAGCAGTAATACTAAGACGCTTAAAGGATAAGTACTAAATCACAAATATTAAAAACTTGACATTTGAAAAATTATTTTTCGTACCCATAGTAACCATTCATACTATTTTCGAAATAATGGCCAAGGAATACAAATTTTCCGTTTTTTGGAAATAACTCTAGAACAGTTTGATTTAGGTATAATAACATGCCATATCACTTTGTAACAAATTTTATCGCCAATTCGATTATGTAACAAAAAGTAGGGTATTCCATTAAAAAAAATTGATTTTTTTGACATTTCCGACTCTGGCTGAAAAGTATAAATTTAGGCATTATTCTCAAGATTTTTATTTTAAAAATGCATACGATAACGGCATCTTTAAACTACAAACATAATTGGATTTTAACTTTTTATCTCAATCCAAATAGGAGTCCATTTTGTAAACGTAAACCAGCTGTCAAGATTTTGGAAAATAATTTTTGTCTCAAAAACCGTAATAGATGCAAAAATATACTTCCGGTGTAACCGGAAGCGGTTACTTAAAGAAAAGGCAATCAATTATACCTCATTCTAAATTTTTAAGTTTTTATTTTGGCCACAATTCCATAAGCTTCTAATGAATGGTCTCGCTGAGACACCCTGTATACGTTAAAAATCATAATCGAGATGTAAAATGGTATTTTCAAGCTGACGAATCATAGTGGCGAGCAAGTCAATAAATTATTGAATTCACTTATATGGTTATTTTGATTAATAAACCGATATAAAATTGTTTATAATTATTGTGTTTGTTACTATATTTATGGAATATTTTTATAATGCAGACTTCTATTAGTAAACTCAATTTATGTTGCTCTAAGGAAATATTATTTCGAACATAAATTTCGTTTAGCTAAAAATATTTATGGTCATTTCTAACAAAATGTTTGAATAAAAAACAAATTCATAAAAATATTTCAATTCTTTTATCTATGCGATAAATGTGCAATTTCCCTTAGATAAAAAAGTAATACTTCGGCATTGCCACTCGCCGGTAGGTTAGGTTAGGTTAGGTATATTGCCCTTAGATAAAGTAATATTTCGGCATTGCCATAGTCGGTTACTACTCGCCGGTAGGTTAGGTTAGGTATATTTCAAAATGTGTATAAGTACTAGTTCAGTATTTTAATAAAATACTTTTACTAAAAAAATACTTTTCGCTGGACGAACCGTCCGCTGGATGAACCGTCCGCTGAACGAATAGTCCGGAGATGAAACGGGCTATAATCCCACCAAAGATACAGTGTACGAAACTAATGTTTTTTTGAATGCTCAAAATACTTTTCGTCGTTTTCCACTATCTCAAGTAGATGATGCAACTTCAATTTCTACCCTGGCGATTGTCCCAATTTCTTTTCATCATAAGTTCTTGGGTAGTAGGCTACTTTTAGAATGCAGGTTTTTAATTTTCGTCATAAATAAAATCTAAGATCAGGCACGGAAACCCAGCGGGCCATGCGAATATGCTTCTTTTACCTACCCACTTTCCAAGATATGGATTATCTAAACGTTTTCTGACAGTTGTGGTGTAATGTGCAGTACACCCGTCATGCTAAAATATAAAATTCAAGAAGAAGCTCATTATGCAACAAAGGCTGAATATGTAGCCTCATTTAGCAGCTGTTTAAATATAAAAGGGTCTATTATTTTCCCGCGCCAGACATTGACAACACTTGATATTGGGTCCTACGTACCCAACGTCGTCGTCTATTCGTCACCCAATAATGCATATTATGCAGGTTACCACTACCGTCGCTGCGAAATGTTGCTTCATCGGTCCACATAATTTTCATTAATAACTGAGGATCTTCCTTTAATATTTCCAGCAGCCAGTGACAACAATTTAGTCGAGCGTAGAAGTCATCATTATTATGCCTGATGCAACACAAGGTATGACTGTAATTTAAAATATAGGAACATTGTTATAGGGTTTTGACTGTATCCGAGGACTTCACTGAGAATGATAGTAAAATTGTTGTATTTTGACTTTGACACAACTATTGTAACACTGTAACATTTGTAATTTTTAAGACATTGTTGGATCAAGCTGAAACGACAAGATTTCATAAAATTTATATGTAGCGACCGTATGAGTAACTTACTAATTACCACTGATTTTTGTTGGATACCTGTACTTCAAACGTCGTTGGCGTCGTTTCTTAATTTGATACCTGGTGCAGACTGAAGAATGCAGATTTTATCTAACTAACATCTCTCTTTTTGGGTTTGTGTTCAAAACGTTTCTTATTAATATTTTTTCACACACATTGAAATGCAATTTTCATAAGTATATGATATGAAAACGGTAAAATGGCATTTTTAAATCGTCCATTCGTGTTTTTTTTGAATGCCAAATAAATAATTATTCATTGAGATTGTCAGATGATCTCGGTATAAAACTAAAGTTTTAAGATTATTTTTTATATTGAAGAGTTTTAATACCGGTATATGCACTTACATCTTCGTGATGAAAATAACCTTACGATAATTCATCTTCATGAAGTTCACGTAAAATTTCTTGTAGAAAATGCTTCTAATTACATTATTATGAGTAGAATTCCACAATTTCTTTTTTATAATTATTTCTTTTTCTAGGCGCTTCAATACATGTATCCTTATCAGTAGAAAATATATAAGTAAAGTAATAAGTAATTATGGTAACAAATCATTAAGGTAAAATAACAAAGTTGATGTAAATTATATTCTGTATTTAAAACGTCTGTTAAAGGTGAGTCTATAAGATCAACCTGTTCGTTCATATAAATACCTTCTGTTTATATTTATCAATTATATTATTATTTATAAATTTCGAATGCTTCCAAAACATCTAATTTGCCTTTTTTATTACAAGAATGTAAAAATTTAAACTCGTTTTGTGAAGTCATAAAGTGATTATTTTCTATTAAACGTTTGGCATAACTTGATTTTTCTATGTGTTTATATTTGTAACATCTAATGTGTTCTTTATAATCAAAGTTCCTAAGTATCTTTCCAATATAAACAAAACTACAGAACGTGCAGTTAATTTTATAAATGCCCAACTTCAAAATGTCGTTGATTGAATCTTTCGCATTAAATAAATATTTAAGAACATTGGTATTAGTTTTGAAAGCTACTTTGTACTTCTTGTTCTTTTGTAATATGTGAGCTACTTTTTCTGATATGTACTCATTCTCTGTAGGTTCTGTATTAACTGGGTAAATGTTTTTGATAGATAATTTGAACTCTTGATTTTTAAGTAAAGTGTCGAATATATTTGAAATGCAACCGTTTTCTTGTGTAGTTTGATTTATAATTGATATTTCTTTATTGAAATTTGTTTGGATTAATGGTATTTGACACTACCTTATGCACTAAGGATCTATGTTTTATGGTGAGATAAATCGTTTGGAATTGTAATGTCCGTATGTGTAGGTTTTCTGAATATGGAGAACACAATCTTGTTCTATGTCTTAATTTTTATCTTCCAACCTATACAGTGTGATCCAAAGTAGAGGGACCATTCACTAACTTCTTTATTTTACGATATATAAAAAAAAAGTTAAATTATTTTTTGTTTACGGCCATGTGCTACATTTAATAGGGCTATCAAATATTTTTTTTCATTTACGGTTAAACCGGAAACGAACACAACTATTGTTTTTTAAATGATACCCTGTATATTTTTTTAGACTATCTGATTCCTCATTATTTTTTCTTTCTGTAAATATAAAATTTTGTGGATATTATATCAGAAAATTTTGTTGTAAAACGCAAAAAACTGTTTGAAGGCGTACAAGACCACTATTTAAAAAACAAAATAGCTATTGCCATGGAAAACGGAAACAACTGCTTTTATTATTAGTATTTATTACTATAGTAAGAAATCTGGAAACGGATACATAAACAAAATACAAAATTCAACAAGTAATAAGCACGTATTTTTTAACTACAAAGATGGTATGCAGGAAAATTATTTTATAAATTGTTTAAAATTACCACCATTTTGTGCAACACATGCCTCTAGCCGCTTTAGAAGTTCATGATGTGTTGTTCTATGTATCACATCGGGTGTTAACTGCATACAAGCCAACCGGATTTTGTTTTTTAAATCCTCTACATTTTGTGGCGGATCTGCATAGACTAGTGTCTTAAGATAGCCCCATAAGAAATAGTCCAGAGGTGTAATATCAGGCGATCTTGGCGGCATTTCCACTGGTCCATGGGTGGCAATTAAACGCCCATTAAAGGTTTCGTTTAGATATTCACTAACAATGTTACTAGTATGAGCTGGCGCTCCGTCCAACTGAAAGTACATACTTCGTCGCAATGCTAGTGGAAAATCTTCTAACATGGTCAAAAGCTCAGTATTTAAAAAATGAAGAAATCTTCTTGCAGTGAGAGTTGCGTCATAAAAAAAGGTCCCAATAATCTGTCTCCTATTAAACCGCACCAAACGTTAGTACCCCAAACGGTTTGATGGTTTGTATTTAATGTCCAATGTGGGTTTTCGTCCGACCAGAAACGATTATTTTGTTTGTTGATAACACCATTATTGGTGAATTTTGCTTCGTCGGTCCACAAAATTCTGTCTAAAATGCCTCGGTCATCTTCCAGTTGTTCCACTAACCACGCAATAAATGTTAATCGGCGTTCGGGATCTGCTGGACGTAGGTGTTGCACTAATTTTGGTTTATAGGTGTACAGCTTGTGTTTTTTTAATGTCCTCTGAACATATCCAAATGATGTTCCTACTTCCTGAGCTACATGCCTAACAGACGAACGTGGATGTAGTCGAACATACGCTAAACTCTGCAATTCTCGTTCTTCGTTTATCGGGTTATTTCTCTGGGGTTCTCTATTTTGGATTCTTACCCCAGGAAATGTTCCATGTTGCCTTAATGAATTTTCAATTTTGTGTAAGTAAGTATGTGGAGGGTGATACCTGCAAGAAATCTTTCTGCATAGAGTGCGACTGATCTTCGTGCGTTGCGATTACACTCGCCAAATATTAACATTAAATCGATCTTTTCACTATTATTCATTATGTAGTTACCTAATAATTGCATACAATAACGCTGTAATTATAAATGCTGTCACAGCTTAAGTAATTACATATAAAAACTAATTTTGAAAGATGTGAAACAATCTGAAACAACTTCACAAAGCACTTGTTTCCGTTTTCCATGGCAATAACTATTTTGTTTTTAAATAGTGATCTTGTACTCCTTCAAACAGTTTTTTGCGATTTACAACAATATTTTCTGATATAATATCCATAAAATTTTATATTTACAGAAGGAAAAAATAATGAGGAATCAGATAGTCTAAAAAAATACACAGGGTGTCATTTAACCGAAAATGAAAAAAATATTTTAAGCTCCTTTAAATGTAGCACATGGCCGTAAACAAAAAATAATTTAACTTGTTTTTTATATATCGTAAAATAAAGAAGTTATTGAATGGTCCCTCTACTTTGGATCACACTGTATATACATATGTAGGTACAGACTTTTTGTTCACTATCGCTAAATCGCCTTATTAGCTCATTTTCCAACTTTTTGCCAAGTTTCACCAAGATCGGCCATCATGTCTGGATATATGTGTGCGTAGATGTATGTTAGCATCCACGATAACTCCAGCACAAAATATCTACGCACTAAAAATTTTGTATTTAAGCTTGTTTTCATTTGGCTTGGAGCCGATTAGATTCTAGGAGAAATTCAGCGACGGTATATTAGGATCGTCAGTTTTTTATCAAATATTTCTAAAACAACTGCATATCTCACAGAGATAAAAATACCTATATATAGATAGCCCTTAAACACATCGATTAATAATATTCTATGCAATTTTTTGATACGACGCGTAATTTACCGGCAAAAAATTCCTAAAGCAGAATGTTAGTTAAATTTTTTGCAATATCTGAATAACGACTAATTTTATAAGAAAAAGTGTAGACATATTTTTTAAAGAAAATTTAACTTTACATAAGTTTTCTTTATAAAGTTTGTTAGCCCTTTCGTTCATCACTTTTTGTTCTTCTCTTGAAAATTCTGAAATTTAAGGTGTTTTTCATTTGCATAATTAATGTAGTTTCAAAATTAATGACTGTACACAATTGTATACAGCATGAGTCAAGGTAGTAAACATCCCCACAAATTAGTGAATGCACCTCAACTTTCTTTTCAAGTATTTCCTTAAAAAACACACTAAGACTCAAGAATATATGTTTATGACGTATGATACTTCAAAAAACAGTTATTTTGTTTTGTTAAACATAAATTCACTTCACATTTTATACATTTGGTACGGGATCTACCTTTAGAATGAGGAAATTTGCATCTGGAAGCAAAGCTTTTGTCGTCTAAAATTGGAAGATGATCAATCCTATCTAAACGCACTTCTTCAACAGGCCGAACTTCTGGTCTTGTTTTAGAAGTTTTTAGTGTTGTTGGGATCGGAGATTGTGGAGAAGTGCTTAATGATGGGGGACGTCCTCTTTTTTTCAGCGGAGCAGGAGTAATGCTTGAAATAATAAGCGCTTCTTCAATGTATGCCCTCAAATGCAGAAGATCCATTATGGTATTCTTCTGTAGCCCCAACCCTATAGCATGAGATTTATTTACGTACGTAAGATCTACTGCATGTGTAAATAATCTTAGTGTTCATTTTCTGGATCTTATAAACGTTCTGTAAAGACTAACCAGAAAATCTAACCTTACCTTACCTCCCATGTAAGAGTTATATTGTTTGATGACTTCAGGACCTTACCTTACATCCCATGTAAGAGTTATATTGTTTGATGACTTAGGGACGTGTGATCTGTATATATTCTTTTGAAACATTGTTCGATCTTCTGAACGTATCTGTGCTGCCAATACCCATGCAGTTGGAACCCATGATAACAGAATTGTTATCAAGCCATTTTGTAAGCATGACCTCACCATCTCCGCTGATCAATTGTTCCGAAGAACTTGGCCCCTTTTTCTTTATATCCCTGACAGCAGAGAAAGGTGGGGTTTTAAATATATAACTTTAAAACCACAGAGAGTATTTAATTCTGTAGTTGATCCTTTGTAAAGTATAAAATCATGTAAAGTTCCGCTGCTACCGCACAGAGCAAATATTTTGATGTTCCAGTGGTTTGGTTTGCCTCGAATATACTGCTTGACATCCAAACTACCTTTAAAAGGCACCATTTGTTCGTCGATTGACAAAGAGGTTTCAATGGGCATTGATAAGCATCTTGATCTAATCTGCTCATAAAGAGGTGGAATTTTCCAAAAACGATCTTTATCATTCTGACGTAATTTATAAAATCTAATTTATGGTATTGTATTCGCAATAAGAGGGATAAGCAATCGAGGTTCCCAATAATTCTTGATTCACGCGTAGTGGGTGTTTCCCATAATAATATTTATACTCACAAATTGCTTCATTTCAGAAATGTTTGTAGGTACAAACCTAACATCGTCTTGTACAGCATATAAATTAGTAAGCTCAGCCATACTTTGAAAAAGTTCTTCAGAAAAATAATCTAAAAAATATTATAAAGGACTCTCCAAAGTACACAAATCCTCAGACGGTTTTTTTACATACCACTGTATAGGAGGTGTCATAAATGTAACATTTTTTCGCCAATGTATAACGACTCTCCTTGTTAGGTCATTGTTATAGAACAATTGTTCCAATTTCTGTGATCCGACAGATCTCTTACTGGGCCCAGGTTCATTTTCCTCAGTCATTTCAGGAACTGCAAGAACCTCCTGCTCTTTATGACCATTTTCGTCTGCCTCACTGGAGTTTCCTTGCCAGCCATCATCTTTATCCTCCATTTATTCACCTGAAGAAACACACATCTTCAATTAATTGCAATGATTCTTCTTGGGTTATAAATCTGCAAAACATTTAATAAAAGTCTGTAAAAAAAACAAAACTTGTATTTACCTTTATTAAAGGTAACACTGGATTATCTCTTTCTGTTCACGTGGTACACAATTGTGCACCGGAATTTGTTTTGAAAAATTTAATAAAAAAAGGCGAAAAACACACAAAATAAAATCACGAGGAACATTAACCACGTTTTGACAACATGAACAAAATTTTATAGGTAATAAAACCAATAAATTCATCGATAAAAAAATTATTAAACAAATTTCTGCCAACACCTGCACCTATTAATGATTCTAACTAAGCCTTACATCGACAGATGGCAGTATTGTCAGTCTAGATGAAAAAAGAAATCTGTACGATTGTGTAGGATGTGAACGCAAGAGGTTAAGGCATGAAAATATATATGAAAAAAAAATAAAATACACGAACGTATATGCTATGAACGAAAGGGTTAATATAACCCAAAGTAAGTCTAAAAATTAATTAGATATGAATGAAAATGGTTAAACTGTATTATTGATATCTTATAGAAGCGGGCGACTTTAGAATTTTTTTTAAGTTAGCATGTATCTATTTATGTTAATCTCTATCTGACATGAAGTGTAGGATGTGAACGCAAGTCATTCTGACATAGATAATTTTTTTGTTTTTACAATGTTGCCTGTTTTCGTTATGAACGTATAAAAAACAGGTTGCCCTAAAAAAATTACAATTAAAATTATTTCATTTCTTTTAATTTTCATTTATAGTTTGAGAGGTCGTATGTCTTTCCACACCAGATATTTATGTTTAAATCTAAAAAAGTAATGGCTCTATTTTGTTCTTTGTATAGCGTAAATTTTATTTTAAGATGTAAATTCTTAATATTAATTAAACTCTTATCATTGAAATTTGAAGAACTATCAAAAATTACTAAAATAACATCAACATAGCGAAGCCAAAATGCAATCTTATCCGAAACATTTATCTAAATTCTAAATTACCCGTAAAGACATTAGCTAAATTGGGCGAAATTGGACTACCCATAGGTAAACCATTTTTTTTTGTAGATAAATCATATTACTGAATGTAAAATAATTTTGATTAAATAATGTAACCAATTAGACAACATTATTAAATAAAAAATTATTTAATAAACGCATACATTCTTGAGGGGGTATTTTAGAAAACATACTAGTAATATCAAAACTTACAAGCATATTATGTAGTGGTAACTTTATCTTTTGTAGTTTATTAATTAAAGTTTTGTAGATTCGCCTTTAACAAATATTTTAAATATTGAATTATAATTCACATTAAGTTTGCTGTTTTATCTTAATGATTTGTTACCATACCTGCTTGTTTGTATTTTACTTATATATTTTCCTTTGATAATGGTACACTTTGTATAGAAATAAATAATGGTATTAAAAAAATTGTGGAATTATATTGTATTTAAAACATTAGTGCTATTAAATATGGAATTGTACGAAGTAAGATTAAAGAATATAAATTTTGAAGTTTATTAACTTTATTTTAAAATAAAATGTCAAAGTATGAAACAGTTGTTTTTTTTTTACTTCGCTTCTCATGAAGTCATATCATTAGTTTTGAAACTAACTGAACATAAATTAGAAAAAGTATACTATGTATAAAATATTGAAAAAAGTACTTATGTAGTTTACTTCAAAATTTTTAATAACTTACACAATTAAGAATAGAATTATTATATACGAGTAAAACGTAATAAACTGCAGAGTGAGTACGTGTGAGGAACAATAAACAATAAATTAATAACAAATAATCCCGCTTACATAAATTTGAAAGTTGTGTGTTATAATCTTTGAAGATTTCAGTATAATTGCGAGTGAAATAAAGGAATTGTGTTCTGAAAGCTCTTCATTCAACCCTTTCTCCTTTCGTACATAAAGATAAAGGAAATTAAACCTAAAACAGTAATTTTAATCTGAAAATTAAAACATGTTTTGATTAAGTCAACAAAAAATCGATTTGAATTCCTTTGCATGAAATAGGAACTTATTAAGTAACTCCTTTTGATGCGAACTCCATTTGTTAGATTAATTTAGCAGATTTTGCATCATTAATTTTAATAATTAAATTATACCGCAAATAAAAGTAAAAGGTTTTCCAAGGGCCAGGAACATTTTCATTTAATCCTAGTATAAACACATTTAAAACAATAAAGTGAGGGTTTTTAAAAGTATTATTATTATTACGACCACCCAAACTATAGAAAATTTGTTATCCAGAATCTAGATAATCCTCGGATGGAGGATATAAGGGAGACCGTTGTACCTTGGATCAATTTTTCATTATATCCCTTTTACGTATATTATTTGAACTTAAAATGTAATTAAAATGAATCTGTACTATCAACTGGATATTTTACTACATTCGTAGTGGCTTTAAAAGTAAATATAAACAAAGAATAATTTTTCATGATGTGTTAAAAAAAACGGTGAACTTTGATTCATAGCACCCGATGATCTTGTACCTTAGATCGGAGTGCAAAGATAATGGAATAATAACATAGAAATACAAGTAAAGTTTATATTGCATTTTTTAGGAGAATTAAAAATAATGAATTATTTAACATTAGAATATTACGAAAAATCTACTGGAAACTATATTTTTTTGATACCCTGGCTGAATCAGTGAGTTCCAAGGGTTTTGCCAATTCACAAACAAAATACTTAATATTTACATCAAATAACTCATAAACTTGTCACTACTCTTAATTTGTTTCAAAAACTGAATTTGGAATTCAGATTCTGCAGAGTCCTGGGAAATAATTTGTCCAACGTGATGTCGTGGAAGACCTTTCTTCTGCGGAAAAGAACTAACAATATAATTACCAGTGTTCAATTTTACTGAAGTTCTTCTTGAATTGCGTTTTGTAGTTCTTGTACAATTTGAAAAAAGCTTTCATCATCAGATTCATCATTGAAGTTTGACTTACTATCTGTTACTTTACGTCTCACTGCTTTTATTCTCTTATCTCATACTTTTTGTATTTTTTCCATTTTGTTTTTGGTTGAAGTCTGTGGGAAGTGTGAGGAGGGAATGTTAACATAACACCAGCTGCAGAAGCTTTTTGCATAGCTTCCACGGATAAATGGGTATCATGATTGTCAATTATTAGAAGAATTCTTTGTTCTCTAGTTGGTTTTGTATGTGCGATAAAATACTCTTCATGAAGAGCCTCATTCACTCTTCTCCTGCGATATGTTCCTCTTCCCATTTCGGAGGAATCTTCTTATTATTAGCTACTGCAAAATTGTACGCTACCAAACGTACTCTCTTGCTTGAAATACCATAATTCATCTTAGCTATTGATGATACTCTGCACCAGACTTTCTTCTTCATTATCGGTGAATACCCTTTTAGTATCATAATTAACATCATAACTATAGACATCTTTCCCTGAATTTTTAAAAGAATTTAAATGGCGAATCAAGGTTGTAAATTTGACATTATACACTTTGCAAGCTTCCCTGATGGCAATTTTTTGTCCTTCAGGAGCTTTAACAGCTCCTAGCCACTTTTGATTGACTCTGGGTAGACAGGTTCACGTTTTTTTCCCAGATTTACTTCTCGACATCGTTAGCTGCAACAGTTGAGACACAAACATTAACATCGTGTCCTTTGGATCACCGATCCAGGGTACAAGATGTGTTTATGATCTCAGGTACACGAGGGTACAATTTTGGCGTCAAGACCCTGTTATCATCTTTAGACTACGTTTAAAATTACAAACAGTATGTTGTTTTACTCACCAGAATATCAACAATAATCACAGCCGAGTTAAGTTGTCGTCAAGCTTCTAATTAAAATGGTAAACGGTATTAACAGACTTTCGTTTTCTTTACTTTTCATACTCGAACACGAAAATTTGAAATAAAACCTCACGGAACGTACTACATCACTGACGGTCAGGACTAAACTACCTTCTAATACGCGGTGCTTGAAATGCTTTGACTTTTAGTCGCCGGGTGGCGATACGTGACTAATAATGAACTGATACAAGGTACACTATGCCCAAGGTACGACGGGTTTCCCTAGCCTTTTTTTTAAAGAACGTGGTTGTTATAAGTTGAGCAAGTTCAATTTTGTAAACTTTATACCTCACAAGACACATGCATACAATTTTTATATAAAAATATTATTGCGCGTTTTAGGTGCCTGGATTAACTAATATGTGTAAAATAGTAAATAGAGTTTTACAATATATTTTTGGCCTTAACAACACAAAAGAAGGGCAAACTCTATAAACCAATATCATTATACGTCGATGGTGCAGCATAGGAGAAAGACTCTTCAAATAACGTTTTGTAATGATTCGGCATAACAATCAGATCTGAATTTCGCAGAAGTCGATCATGAACACTACATGGGTCCGGAAATGCTTCGTTTCCGAGATATAGGGTGTCAAACTTGAAAAAAGAAATCGCGTTTTCTTCAAT
The DNA here is from genome assembly GCA_036346205.1 of Vesta saturnalis. Lineage (NCBI taxonomy): Eukaryota > Metazoa > Arthropoda > Insecta > Coleoptera > Lampyridae > Vesta > Vesta saturnalis. Next base: position 7,137,602 of record JARFJB010001442.1, read on the forward strand.
ATCTTTCGACTGTTTCGAAATAGTTTCATAAAATTTCGTATACGGGGGTTTTTTGGGATGACAAATTCAAATTTGTGGTCAATTTAGTTGTGGTTTCTAGAGGGCGTCAGCGACAACCATTTCGACCCCTTTAAATCGTTGCGACTTTTTGTGCTACACTGTATGCCATTTTGAACTAGAAAAATCAATTCTCCTATCTTTTCTGCTAAAAAAAGGTATATCTTAGTGAAATCGCTAGGAGCAACCCTTTCCGAGAAAAACGCATTTAAAACTCACAATGTTTATTTATTTAAAATTAACTTTTGTAAGGAGCACTAAAATATCCATCATTAAAAAAAGAAAAAGAAAAGAAATTAATATTAAAAGTAAACATGTTCTTTTGATAACAACTGGTCAAAATCCCCGCCTCTAACTTCAATACATTTATCAATACGTTTATTAAAAGATTGCCTTATTCTAAAGAAAATATTCTTATTTAGGAATGATTCGATCGCATTTACAATTCTGTGCCATAATTCTTCTCGGTTGTTTATAACTCCGGTGTAAACTGCTGATTTCATATCACCCCAGAAACAAAAGTCCATTGGGTTGAAATCAGCACTACGCGCAGGCCACGGATTTAGGCTTCCATGACCTATCCACCGATTCGGGAAAGTTTAATCAAGATAGTTGCGTACTTAAATAGCCCAATGGGCTGGAGCTCCATTCTGCATAAATACCATGTTTTGTCAAAAAATTAAAGGTAAATCATCGAAGAAATCAACTAAACGATGTTGCAGGAAATCTAAATACAAATGACCATTCAAATTCGGAGGAAGTTCATATGGACCAAGGAGATAGTTCTACAACAAACGTTGATCTTAAATTCTTGTTAAAAATGACGCTCACTAACAACATGAGGATTTTGAACATCCAAAACGTGCTTGTTTCTGAAATTAAATACTCCCTTACGAGTAAACGTGGTTTCATCGGTAAATAGCACATTGTTTAAAAATTGATGGTCAAGTTGTTGCTGAGTGCGCATAAAATTAGCAAATTGTAGTCTAGCTAGTAGATCTGCTGCTAGGAGATTTTGAACCGGTGTAAAATGGTAGGGATATAACTTCTCTTTATGGAGGATTCTTAATACTTATTTCTGGATATTCTGCTACTCAAATTACGATTTCTTCTTCCTGATCTACAGTAATGGTACGCTTGGGTCCCATGAAATCCCTTTTGGGACGAAAGTACCAGTTTCGCCAAGTCGATTAAAAAGTTGTTGAAAAAGTTCACGACTTGGCTACTGTCTATTGGGATACAATTCTAAATATCGTCTCTGCGCTCTACGCCCAACAAAATTTTCTTGTGCGTAAACGCAAATAATATCACGCATTTTGGAATTTGAAAATAAATTATGTCTAGGCATTCTATCGTATGTAATTATGGACTGTTTGTTAAAATTTTATTATCAATGAACGCAAAGTGACAGATACATAAGTAAACAAGTAAGTTACTTAGTAACAATTAAGAATCCCTATTGATAAACCTGTCAAAAAAATACCCTCCGAAAATGTGTATGCATCATGAGCTTTAAATGCGTTTTTCTCTGAAAGGGTTGCTCCTAGCAACTTAACTAAGATATTACCTTTTTTAACGGAAAAGATAGGAGAATCGATTTTTCTAGTCCAAAATGGCATACAGTGCAGCATAAAAAAGTTGCAATGATTTAAAGGGGTCGAAATGGCTGCCTCTGGCGCCATCTAGAAACCATAACTAAATGGGCCATAAATTTGTATTTGTCATCCCAAAAAAAAACCCGTATACGAAATTTCATGAAACTATTTCGAAACAGTCGAAAGATATTGAAGAAAACGCGATTTATTTTTTCAAATTGGACATCCTGTATCTCGGAAACGAAGATGTAGTTTTTGTCTAAGTGCCATTTCTATTATGGAGTTGTCTTTATAAATGAACGAAATATGTTTTGCATCGCCGTATATTATATGCAACCCTAGCACATGAATTCTGTATCTTTTGCAATCAGTAACTATTTGCACTGTTTAAACAAGAGCCATAAACAGTATCACAGTAGTCAATTTTAGAAAAAAAGAATGAATTCATAAGCTTCCATCTAATATTTGACGGAAGTACATATTTGAACCGATACAGACACTGAAGCTTTGAATAAGCCACGCCAGTTAGCTTGTTGATATGGTTAGTAAAATTTAAGTTACTGTCAAGAATCACTTCTAAACAACTGCGCACTGAAGTTAGATCAAGGGGAAAACGTTGCAAAACAAATTGGTTATCTAAATACTTGTAAGCTAAAGAAGTAGTGACACGAGAGTCTAACAATACTGATGAGGATTTAGAAGAATTTATTTGTAAAGCGTTGTTCTTTGACTATTTAGCTACCTCTTGCAGTTCTTCATTAATTTCTAATACAGAATCAGCAATCCTACATGGATGAAAAGCATAAAGCAAGTAGGTGTAGATAACCATTTTTTACCATACTTGGCATATTATATATAATATATATATATATATATATATATATATATATATATATATATATATATACTGAAAAGAAGTGGGCAATTATCGAACCCTGTGGTACCCCCCTAGGGGTAATTGGAGCCTATTCAATAAATAAGAGAAACCATAATAATGTAACTTGGTAAACAAACGTTGATGATCAATACTATCAAATGCCTTAGGATAGTCAATAGATAGCAGAACAGTTATCTGTGATTGATCGGCTGCAGAAAGAATTTTGTTAACAATATCAATAAGCGCCGTAGCAGTAGAATGATATTTGCCAAAACCAGATTGGCGGCAAGGTAAAATTTTGTTTGATAAAATATAAGGTAATATTTGGGAATACACAATTTTTTCCATAACTTTCGACAATCTCGGTAGAATACTAACCGGCCAGAATCACCTTCAGGAGGGTACTTTTTACAAAGAGGTTGCACTGTTGCATGTTTCCATACATTTGAAAGTTCTAGGAGTTTAAATGAAGAATTTATTATATTGGTTAAAGCCTTATTACAATACGGCAGACAAAATAACAATATAGTAGTAGAAATAGAATGAATACCTAAAGCATCGGATTTTAGGGAATATACAAAGATAATTACGTCTGTTTCAGTAACACCAGTAACGGAGAATTTCGATTGAGGGGAATCTTTTACGTCTGCTGTAGTTTGACTAGCTAGGTTTATGAAATAAACATTCAGTTGATTTGGCTCTGATAAAGGATATCCTTCTGTTCATTCTGCATTATGCTTTTGTAATATTTTACCAATTTTATTCGTATTTGCAAGGAAAGGTAAAACGGTAAACTTAATTGAAGTTATTGTAAGTTTTTGTTATGAACTTATAATAATTTAATATTAGTCAAGCTGCCTTGGTATGTGTGAATCCTTGCGATATTGCAGGCTCACATTCCATTAATATAAGTAATTTGATTGTAATCTCATTACATTTAGAATTTACATCAGTTCTACATACATAAAGATACAATTTACATCGATTGGGGCTTGAACCTTGATGGCGCAGTTGGTTAGCGCGGTACTCTAGCAAAGTACAGGTCGTAGGTTCAAATCCTACTCGAGGTAAACTTTTTATTTATGTATTTAATAAAATTTAAAAATAATTTTTAGTTAGACAATGTTTAAATAATTTGATGTTGTAGTTGAAATGTCGTTCTAATAGTTGGAAGGTGTCATTTATTGGTACTTTTGTGAACAAGGAATCCACGTCAAAACTAATTAAAAAAGCATCTGGGGTTAATATTAATTTGACAATCAACTCAACAAAATGTTCTAAATTCTGTATAAAGGAATTGCCTGAACTAATGAAAGGTCTAAGTAGAGTATTTAGATAATGCGTAGGTTGTTGATCTTATGGAGCTTACAATTTGTCGAAGTGGAGCATTTGGTTTGTGTATTTTTGGCAATCCATAAAATCTTGGTATTGTAGGATTTTGTGTTGTTAGTTTTTTAATTATTTCAACTGGTAAGTTTGATTCCTTTAACAGTTTTGTAGTTAATAATTTAAACGTATTATTAGGATTGTATAATAGTTTAGTATAAGCAGAATCGTTTAGTAAACTATTAGCTTTGTTTATGTAGTCAGTTTTATCCAGCTTTATAAAGAAGCACGGACCAGCTACTACACGGAATAACGCCCAAACAACTAAAGAAAGGAAAACCAAAGGAGAAAGGAGAGAAAGTAGTAAAACGGGCCGTAGTCGAAGTAAAAGGGAAAACTACAGAGAAAGTGGCACTTCAACTACAAATATCACCGCAGAACAACCAAGAGATGGTTCATTTAAGAAGCAAATAAAGCAGACAGCTGGAGGAAGAAACCCGGAAAAACAAAAACAAAAACATTATAGTCAACGCCCGCTGAAACCTGACAACGAACAAAAATTAATTGAATTAATTTTTACGTTTACTTTACTTAAGTTTTCGGAGAAAATATGTCTTATTTAAACATTAAGACTTGGAGATACGTGGAAAACTAAATACAAATATATATACATATATATATATATATATATATATATATATATATATATATATATATATATACAACGTGTCCCAGATAACATTTCCAGCATGGGGATCTCGCTTATTATAAAAGATACAGATTTGGTTAAATTAGATAAATTACTCCTAAGGATTAGTGAAATTATAGGACACTCTCTAATTTCCAAATTTCCATGTATTTTAAGACTTATGGCAAGAAAAAGAAAAATGTCAAATTTCTTTTTCTTGTAATATCTTTTTTGTTATATTAGACATATAAATTTTATTTGCACTTTCTTAAGATATTTTTTATGCAGAATTTAAATATCAATTTGGATTTTTATTTGCACTTTCCATTTTTTAGTTTCAACCCCTAAATTAAATTTTTCTTATGGAACGACAAGTCGGCTTTGAAATAATTGATCGTGTTTTTTTATCCTCTTTACAATGATATAGCACATGTACTATCTATTTTTAAAAACAATAAAGGAAATTTAAAAAAATGTATTTTATTAAAGACTCTAACAATAAGTAGGCCGTGAAACATGAGAAAACGACAAATAATAGATAACAACAAGAGTTAAGCAGGTAATAGTATTGGAGATAATTATCCAATTATAAAAGATGTTCAAACAATTGACCATTCCGTTCTAAACATAATTTTGCCCTGCGTAGTGTCGACGTAATTGCTCTGCGTAGTTTTTGGCGTTTAATGCTACCAAATGCTGCAAGAACAGCTTTACGAAGATCTTCGGCATTCTCAAATGTACACGTACACTCGATTTTTTTACGAAGCCCCAAAGGAAAAAGTCCAAGGGCGTTAAGTCTGGAGATCTGGGTGGCCATAAAATCGGCCCTCGATTACGAATCCATGAATTTGGAAACCGATTATTAAGATATTCGCTGATGATGTTTGAATTGTGGGGTGGGGCGCCATCTTGTTGGAAGCAGATATTAATATTCTCAATCAGTGGTAAATCATCAAGTTTATTTTCTAAATCAGTTTGTAGTACATTCAAATACCTTTCACTATTTAATGTTTCGTTAAAAAATATGGGCCCAATAAGTTTAGCGCCTAAAATGCCACACCAGACGTTAAAACCAAATCTCACTTGATGCCGACTTTCCTTAACAACGTGAGGATTTTCGCGGTCCCAAAAGTGAACAGTGTGTCTATTGAACAGGCCATTATTTGTAAATCTGCTTTCGTCAGACCACACAATCGTAGCTGGAAAATTATCGTTATTCTCACATTGATTAACATACCATTGGCAAAATTGTAATCTTCTCCCCTGATCTCCATCTCTAAGTCCTTGCAGAATGGTGTATTTATACGGATGATACCTGTGACGTTTTAAAATTCTTTGTGATGTAGTTTTCGAAATACCAGTGTTATGTTCTAACAGATGTTGAAGGATTTTCAATAACTGATTGTAATACATTTAGTTCTGCATCTTCATTCCGTAATTTCGGATTTCTAGTAGGTTTTGAAAATGAACCATATTCTTTTAAATTAATTATCAAATTTCTGTACGTACGAGCACTGGGATGCCTTCTTTCAGGATACAGCCTCAAGTACATCCGTTCAGCTTCTATACTGTTTTTATAAGACAAGATGTAACAACTCAACATATCAAACTTTTCAGTATTAGTAAATAAAGCCATGTTTGACACAAAAATATTTTGGAACGAATAATTTTTAAGTGACATTAAATTCGATTGTGTTTTTATGTTTCACGGTCTGCTTATTGTTAGTCTTTAATAAAATACATTTTTTTAAATTTTCTTTGTTGTTTTTAAAAATAGATAGTAAATGTGCTATATCATTGTAAAGAGGATAAAAAACACGATCAATTATTTCAAAGCCGACTTGTCGTTCCATAAGAAAAATTTAATAGGGGTTGAAACTAAAAAATAGAAAGTGCAAAAAAAAATCCAAATTGATATTTAAATTCTGCATAAAAAATATCTTAAGAAAGTGCAAATAAAATTTATGTCTAATATAACAAAAAAGATATTACAAGGAAAAGAAATTTGACATTTTTCTTTTTCTTGCTATAAGTCTTAAAATACATGGAAATTTGAAAATTGGAGAGTGTCCTATAATTTCACTAATCCTTAGGAGTAATTCATCTAATTTAACCAAATCTGTATCTTTTATAATAAGCGACATCCCAATGCTGGAAATGTTATCTGGGACACGTTGTACTATATATACAGCGCTTTCATTTAAAAACTAGTCATCCTTAATATTTTTTTAGCAATGGAATCTCGACCTAGAAAAAAATTTGTCAATTTAGATGTCGAGGGGAACATTCAAAAATAGTGTTCATTGAATTTTACTTTTCACCCCTTAATCCCCTCACTTTAAAATTTTGAATTGCACCCCCTAGCTTGTGATACATCATTTTGAAGGTATCCAAAATACAAATCCAACATCATTCAGAAAATTGATTTCCATCGCCCCATTTTGGTATTAGAAGCGAAAATGTCAATACTATAGGAATAAATGTTGCTTCAGTGATGAATCGTCGTTCTATCTGAATGGCTTCGTTAATAAACAGAACTGTAGATTTTGGGATCTTCATAATCCTAACGTGTTCTTAGAGGGTCATACGGAGTTTCCAGAAAAAATTAATGTCTGGGCAGGAATTCTTAGAAATGAAATAATAGGTCCTTTGTTTATCGAAGAAGAAAATTTAACCGCTGATTTGTATTTAAATTTATTGGAAAACTACATTGATCCGCTTATAACTGAGTCCTTAGAAAATCAAGCTGACGAAGAAGGCAACCCACTGTTAGATGAAAGAAATTTGCAGTATCAACAAGACGGTACACCCCCACATTATGCGTTGGGTGTTCGCGAGTGGCTTAATCAACGGTTTCCCGGCAAATGGATTGGCAGAAGAGGCGCAATAGAATGGCCTGCCAGATCTCCCGACTTATTTAAAATCAATCGTGTATCGTAACTCTCAACCAGAAAATATTCAGGCCCTTAGCGCTAGGATCACTCAAGCTTGCCAGCAAATTACTGCGAAAACATTTCAAAATGTTAGAGAAGAATTCGTTAATAGATTGTTTTATTTTCTAGCTAAGAATGGAGAACATTTTGAGCACTTAATAAAGTGAGGTTACACGAATAAATTGTATTGTGGTTTATCTAAGAATAGAGAACATTTTGAGCATTTAATAAAGTATTGTTTTTGTCTTGAATAATGAAATCAATGAACAAAATTTATTCCTATAGTATTGACACTTTCGCTTGTAATTTCAAAATGGGGCGATTGGAAATCAATTTGCGGAACGCCGTTGGATTTGTATTTTGAATACCTTCAAAATGATGTATCACAAGCTAGGGGGTGCAATTTGAAATTTTGAAGTGAGGGGGTGGGGATTAAGGGGTGAAAATTAAAATTCCATGAACACTGTTTTTGAATGTCCCCCTCGACATCTAAATTGACGTATTTTTTTTCTACGTCGAGATTCCATTGCTAAAAAAAATATTAAGGGTGACTAGTTTTGAAATGAAAGCTACTTATATATATATATATATATATATATATATATATATATATATATATATATATATATATATACATATATCTCTGTAATCTACTTTAGCGTTAAAAATCATTGCATATTAGCATCAACTGCAAAGATTCTTGAATAAGTTTCAATACTTCGAAAAAATATCAGTATCACCTTTAACTCACAGTTTTTAGTATTTTTGTTTGAAAGCTTTACTTTAGGCATAACTTCTGCTAGTAGAATAAAGTTTCATACCATCACTAACCATACACGAAGTGGTGTTTTAGTTTGTTTAGTGTCGAGGTAACCAACAAAACCAGTGAACTCACTATTTCTAATTATTTTAGTTCAAATCATCATAATCGTTAGCAAGTAGTAGTTGGTATCACTAATATGTCACCCCTCTTATACTCTACAAGAGTAGAAACAGTAGATTACACAACTCGTCTAAATTACGACACTCGCTTGTGATCAGAATAAGGCACCTTAGTACGTAATATACTGTTCATTATTCAGCATGGTAAAGAAATGTTTACCGGCAATAGAAGCTTACTGGCGAGCCTGTACTGCCCTAGACCTTTACCTTGCGTATAATGTAAAGTGTTTTACTTGTTATTCGCTCGTAAATTAAATTAAAAATGGATTTTATGATATAAATCTGTTTATAATGGCATTTCTAAATATCTCATCAGTCGTAGCTTAAAACATTACACAACTATTACGGTTTGGAACCAAATAACTGACGAATACTACTTACACCATCTACATGTTGGCGAAGTGGCGTACACGAAGAAACGAGACTTTGGGCGTGCGTCGTCTTGAATTATCCATTGGTCATATTTGAGGAAAAGAATCTAAGTTCCTGAGGATTGTCAAGCAATTAACTGCATACACCACAGTTTGTTCTTACATTATACGTATCAGGATCGCCTGTTGACTTTCCCTAATTTTCGAAAGCCGCGGTTTTGTTGTCCGTCGGGATAGTCTGAGCTCCTCTGATAATTCTTTGGTGCTTGTAGCTGGAGGTGCTTTAACAGCGTCTGCATCTACCATCTAGTCCAGTTCGAAGCAGCATTTAAAGGCAGCTATCACTAGTAGTAATTTTTTTAAACCAAATTTTGAGTCGTACGATCGAATATACTTTCCATTCATGGCAACTTTTTAATTCTGATTTACAAATTTTGCTTTATACGCAATTTTACAATGTGACGTATTACATATTGTTGTAGACACAAATACCTTCTACGAATACTTAATTAGTTTTATTAGAACTGGGCTTACATTAAGTTTCTGTATTTATTTAATATCTTTCAAAACCGACCTCGTCAGAAATGCAGACAATCAATTCGATAACCTACTGAGTGACAAAGTGCAAACTCTACAAAGTAAACAACAGTAACTTTTTTATTAAGAATTCACTTATTTGATAATAAGAATTTAATTCACGTAGATCTGGAATAAAAACATTTACTAACTGGACAACTTAATTTTACAACTTTGTATGTATATAACATTTAGGGGAATACTGATACAAAAACAACCTAAAGTTGGTTCACTTCTTTCTGCCCGACATTTCTTATCACAAAATTTGAAATTGATCAAGAAATAAACAAGTTTCCATCAAGAGTATGTAAAAGTTTAAAACCTAAGGAACAATCGAAACGTTAATAGTAAATTTATTAATCTGTGCTTTTCGGCGCTACGAAGATATTAGTGCTCTAGTAATATCAAATGGAAATAACTTAAACTTGGAAAATGTTTCATTTTATAATATAACGAACAACGGATCAAGAATAAAACATCAACATTAAATTGTTTCACGGAAACATAACTTGAAATTGGTGAAAATGTTTAATTTGGGTATTGACGTAATAATATTGGGGATAATAAACAACAAATGATGTCTTGTCATTGAATTGCTTGTACATACTAACAAAAAGGAGATCACTTCTTAATAATAGATGGGAAAATCGACTCATTTTTAGAAACGGAAAATTGAAAACTGCCTTTGTAAGACGAACTATAGAAATGCTATTGTTAAAGCCAATCTTCTATTATTTATTTCAAGGGACCTACTATGAAAGTAAAAAGTTTAGCCACTTCACTTTCAAGGCTTATTTTACAAAATAAGCCGATTTGCTATTTCACAATTATTATTATTAAATCATGTTATTATTATTAAAATATGTAAATTCTAAGTGTTTAATTAGCATATTTTTAAAATTGTTGAATTTTATTTACAAAAAGGTACTATAAATCGTATCATTTTTCAACAAGCTCAACTTTTCACCTTCATAAATATTGTATTTTCCAATGCAAATCAATAAAATTAGGTAGTTTGATTGCTTCTGAACCTAATACCAAAAAGAAATTGTAACAAATTGTTTTCATTTGCTTATAAATAGCCCAAACAGGAAAACATGACCAATTCTCACTACGTGAAGTAAGTAAACTTTTTTTTTATAACATTAAGGAATTGCTACAATAACATAAATGTAAAAATATTTTCTTGAAATATACTCGTGATTATATAATTACGTGGTTTAGAAAAATGTGCTGTTGTTGAATAGGGATGGGAAACCGTAACCGTTTATAATCTAGGAGAGGCGGCACACACGTACTATAGCACGCGAATAAAAAGTTTGTATGTATTTATATGTTATTTGTATGTTAAGAGAGGACGTATAAATATATATATATATATATATATATATATATATATATATATATATATATATATATATATATATATATATATATATTGTGCATTAATGCGTCAAAGTACGATATATCCGTTATTAAAGGAGATATCAAAAAAAGTTATTTACAAAAATTATAGGTAACGTCAAACTTCACATTATAAAATTATTTTCGTATTTACAGGGTGTTACATATTACCAGGGTGAACCAAACATACCTTTTTTTTAATGGGAAACCCTATATGTTATTTTAAATTTAGATTAAGCTCATCTCCCCCATACTTCCAATACAGGGTTTCATTACGTTATACAGCGTATTTCAAAAGTTATGGTTAATTGTACACGAGAATCATTCTCATTTCAACGTCCTGTATACCCTAGACAGAAGAACCTAACAATAATTTTTTCCAAGCATAACTTTTTGACATTGGTCCATTTTTAAGAGAAAGTACTATTTATTTATTATTGCACCAATTGAATATAGGGCGAGCCAAAACTCGAACACATGATTTTGTCAATTTTTTCAAATGAATCACTTTATGTTAATTCATTTTTATTCAGCACTCCGTTAATTTCTGAGATATTTTCAATTTAATAGCAGAAAGAGATTTTTTTAAAAATTTCTATTATAACAAGTTAGCAGTGATTAATTTTATAAGAATTTTGTCTTAATAACCGATGTTGTTTGAATTTTTTATAATAATTTGTCACACTTTTATTAGTTCACGACTAACTTGTTATAATAGATATTTTTTAAAAAATCTCTTTCTATTAGTAAATTTAAAATATCTCAGAAATTAACGATTTTAGCTATAGTGAGTGCTTAATAAAAATCAAAGAACATAAAGTGTATTTTCACTTTTCAAAAAAATTTAATACAGGGTGATTCATTTAAAAAAAATGACAAAATCATGTGTTCAAGTTTGGCTCGCTCTATAATCAATTGGTGCAATAATAAGGGAATAGTACTTTCTCTTAAAACTGGACCAATGTCAAAAACTTATGCTTGGAAAAATTGTTAGGTTTGTCAGTCTAGGGTATACAGGACGTTGAAATGAGAATGATTTTCGTACCATTGACCATAACTTTGAAATACTGATAACGTAATGAAACCCTATGTTGAAGCATGGAGATGAGCTTAATCAAATTTAAAATAATATATAGGGTGTCTCATTTAAAGAAAAGTATGTTTGGTTCACGTAATATAAACACCCTGTAAGTCGAAATAATTTATAATGTGAAGTTGAAGTTTATAATTTTCTAAATAACTTTTTGATATCTCCTTAGTAACGGATATATCTTACTTCGACGCACTAATGTCGCACCCTGTATAATATATATATATATATATATATATATATATATATATACACGGGTGTTTGGTACATCGATGCAAATATTTAAAAGGGTGATAGAATACGTGATTTTGAGTCGATTTAATCAAACATATCTATATACCAAGTGTTACCGTTTTTGAGATAATGTCACTTTTAATATTTCTTGATTTTACCGTGCTTTTCTGCAAATATCGAAGTGTACAAAAGTAACAAGCCGTCTTATCGCAAACTTATATTAAGTTTTTTGTTCCTTATTAAGTGATTGTTCATATTATTTTATCAGAAAAGCCTAAAATGTCTTTGGTTCTTGCCTAGAACTTCTTAAACATGAAAGTTTTAATATGTAAAAAAGCAATCACTAAAATTCAAACGTGGATTTAGTCTAAAATCTTTCGTTAATTTTTTTCCAATTTCAGTAAAACTTCCTTGGGCAATGGCCTTTAAGATAACATGAATAGATTTACAAAAAAATTTTTACAAATTGGAAAAATTGAATTTAATTACCAAAGTACTCCCTACGCGCATTCGCCAAAACGTAAAATAGCTCTTCATTATTTAGTTTAGATAGTTTAAAAAAAGCAGATTTTTAGAAAATGTCAGATTTATTAAAACATTAATAGTATTATTATTGGTGTTCAAAATGAGATGCACCGTTTCGAATACAATTTCGAGCCCGTTTTCTTATTTCCCTCGTCGTAATACTTAAATTAATCTCTCTCTTCATTTGAATGAAAGCGTCGTTTATTCTTTCGATTAAGTGTTCCCGATTAAGAATTTCGACTTTGTAAACTAATTGTTTTGCTCTTCCCCAAACATTGTTTTGCCAATAATCCCTGCCCAAACGTTCACGCTAAATTTGTACCGAAACCGTGATGGTTTTTTCATGTAGGGATTTTGATGACTGTTTGCCCAGAAATGCAAACTATGGAAATTAGTAATTCCCTCCCTTGTAAATTGTGATTCGTCTGTCCACAGTATACTTTTCAAAAAGAGTCCATCTTCGACGTATGCGTTTAAAAGAAATCGACAAAAAATCAACCTCTGTCTTCTAAAGCCTGTACTGATGTGTAATGGAAAGGATGTTGTTTCGCATTTTTAAGAACGGTCCAAACTTTCCAAACAGACAAGTTTAGTTGCTGCGCTACCTCTCTGATACACCTTGTGGGATCAGCATTAAAAACTTCCAAAATTTGCTCATCAACATGGACCGCGTACCGATAATTATTAATTCCAGGTTCACAATGAGACAAATTTCCATGTTCGCGTACACGGCGATATGCATTAGAAAATACCCTGGTATCAGGAAGTCGCCTATCTGGATATCTTTCCTGATATAGCCTTTGAGCTTCCGATGCATTACCATTAGCTTTTCCATACATAAACAAAATGTTCGCATATTCTTCGTTAGAAAATGATGCCATAATATCTACAATTTGACAAGAATTTACGAATGTTATTTTTATCATTATTATCTATTATTTACCTAATTTATTTCTTACGAATCCTTTAGAACTAATAAAAAATTAATGATTGAATTGACTATTCATTATTGACAAAAATGACATAAAAATTTCACTTATTCATTTGTGTTGTTCTAGGCAAGAACCAAAGACATTTTAGGCTTTTCTGATAAAATAATATGAACAATCACTTAATAAGGAATAAAAAAACTTAGTATAAGTTTGCGATAAGACGGCTTGTTACTCTTGTACACTTTGATATTTGCAGAAAAGCACGGTAATTCCAAGAAATATTAAAAGTGGCATTATCTCAAAAACGGTAACACTTGGTATACAGGTATGTTTGCTTAAATCGACTCAAAATCACGTATTCCATCACCCCTTTAAATATTTGTGTCGATGTACCAAACACCCTGTATATATATATATATATATATATATATATATATATATATATATATATATATATATATATAAATAATGAAAGAAAGGTAAATTTGACTGATTAACAATAATATTAATTAATATTTAAACAAAGAAAGGTTTGTTATTGGAAAAGCAGTCAATTAACTATTTAAGACCCAAAAACAGAAGAAAACTCTTTTGATTTGTGTCTAACTTTCGGAAAGTTTTATTTCCTTTTTCAAGACAATCTGTAAAACATTATAACATTATTAAAATTAATATGTTACTAGATTAATGAGTAACTACTTACTATCAGTAATATTAAAATGAAAGCGTATAATAATACAAAACTTTATAAAATTTTTTAAATAATAAAAGACAAATAGTTTACAATATTTAAGATGTAAAAAGAAGATAACAATGTATACATTTTAAAAATCATAATAATAAAGATGTTATCAACTTGGAAAGAAAAAATATGAATATAATAATTCAAAAAAAAATTTTTTTTTTAATAATCAAACATAAATTATAGAAGGCATAATATTAATGTTCAAAAGTTAAAATTTAATTATACATATTGCTTAGTTTATTTATGTCTCATTTTTTATTTAAACAGTTAGTGTTAAAATTTATTTGTACCATTTCTAAAAAGAGTCTTTTAAAATAATTAATTTCACGTCTCAAAACTATTGTTTGGTCAAAATTCACATTATCAGAAAGGCTAATTGAATGTTCTGTCAAATCACAAGGAAATAATTTACGTTTTATATCACTTTTGTGAAAAGTGATTCTACCAAATAAACAACTTGAAGTTTGGCCAACGTAACTTTTATTGCAATCATTACATGGAATGGAGTAAACAATATTGGAACTCTCTAAATCAGATAAGGGAGTGCAGTATCAATATGAGGAGTGTCCATCACGTTTACTGTATTAGTAGTAAATATATTGTTGTAAGTGAGATTGGAAGTGTAAAAAATTAATTTATTCAAAAGATTTTTGGGAAAAGAATTTTCAAAAAGAATGTTTCTATAATGTGTAGGTGATAATTTTCATACGATAAGGATGATGTGAATGGTAACTAATAAATTCATTACCACAAAATTTTCTATATCATTCAATACGTGGAAAGTTATTATGGCCTCTATGAATCAACATATCAAGAAAAGGCATGATGTTATAATTTTCTCTTTCACAAGTGAATTGAATGCTATTAAAAATTAATAAAACATCATCTATTTTGTCAAATGGTGAAGCAAGCAACATAACGTTTTATAAAAGGACAGTTAATATTTTCAATTCTATCCAAGCAATCTTGTAACAAACCATCTAATACAAAATTGCATAAAATTGGTGAAATTGTAGAGCTCATAACGGTACCAAAGATTTGGTTATAATATATAAAATTTGAGTCAAAAATAAAATTAAGAACAGATTTAAAAATAAATTCTATCCCAATGTTTTTCAATACTATTTATAATAACTTGCAAAGGTAAATTGGTAAACAAAGATACAACATCAAAACTAACTAAAACACAACAATCCGGTAATTGGAAATCATTAATAAATTTGCTAAATGCAATTAAGTCTTATATAAAAAGCGTTGTTATTAAATTCATATGATTTAGTTAGAATTCCAGTTAAAAATTTTGCCATTTTACTATTAGGAGCAATAATGGTAGAAATGATAGGTCTAACTGCTAGATTAGCTTTATGAATTTTAGGTAAAGCATAAAAACGTGGAGCAACTGAATTATAAATTGTAATAGCTTGGTCTTGAGAAATCATCTTTTCGGTTTTTTGGTTGGAAACGATTTTGACAGCTTTCTGTTGCAAGGTGCATGTCGGATTATTACGTAATTTAATATAATAGTCAACGTCATTAAGAAGATCTAAACTTAAATTAATATAATCAATTTTGTACATTGCTACTATAACGTTACCCTTATCTCTCCTTACAATATATAATTCAGGATGGTTTTTTTATAAAAGTCTTACGTTCTGAGAACAAATTCCATGTAATGATTGTAATAAAAGTTACATTGTCCAAACTTCACATTGTTTATTGGGTAGAATCACTTCTCACAGAAGTAATATAAAAAGTAAATTATTTTTTAGTGCTTTGACAGAACATTCAATTAGCCTTCTCATAATATGAATTTTGACCAAACAAAAGTTTTGAGACGTGAAATTAGTTATTTTAAAAGACTCCTTAGAAATGGTACAAATAAATTTTAACACTAACTGTTTAAATAAGAAGAAAGACATAAAAAACTAAGCAATGTTCATAATTACATTTTAACTTTTGAACATTAATATTATACCTTCTATAATTTATAAATCTGGTTGCTTAAAAAAATTTTTTTTTAATCGTTATATTCATATTCTTTATTTCCATGTAGATATAACATCTTTATTATTATAATTTTTAGAATTTGTACATTGTGCCCTTCTTTTTACATCTTAAATATTGTAAACACATTTAGTCATATATGTCATATGTTTTAATTGCCACTACTTCTCTTCTACAATTTAAAAAAATTTGTCAAGTTTTGTATTATTGTACGCTTTCATTTTAATCTCACTGATAGTACGTAGTTAATCATTAATTTTAATAATGTTATTTTTTACAGATCGTCTTGAAAAAGCAAATAAAACTTTCCGAAAGCTAGACACAAATCAAAAGTGTTTTCTTCTTTTTTGAGCCATAATTAGTT
Organism: Vesta saturnalis; assembly: GCA_036346205.1. NCBI lineage: Eukaryota > Metazoa > Arthropoda > Insecta > Coleoptera > Lampyridae > Vesta > Vesta saturnalis. Next base: position 7,154,265 of record JARFJB010001442.1, read on the forward strand.
AATTGATTGCTTTCCCATAACAAACCTTTGTTTGTTTAAATATTTATATATATATATATATATATATATATATATATATATATATATATATATATATATATATGCAGGGTGGCCCACCTATCTGGTCTCGGAATATAGCTCCTAAATCAATAGAGATTTGTAACAAAATTCCAACGGTATGTTATTGAGACTAAGATAGTTTCTTTTTAAAATTATTTTTGTGTGTACAGGGTGCTCCATAAATACGTGGCAAAAAATTTCGACATTTTTTTAAATGGAACACGCTGAATATTTTTCATCTTTGGAAACTGTCTTTACAACGATACCTCGTTTTTAGTCATCGGATACAGCGTTGTCAAGTTATTCACGTTTTAGTAAAATTTACGGGAAAATCATATTGGTAAAAAGAATATCAGTGTTTTTTTGTTTTTATAATCGGAACGGCAAAAATTATCAGTCTAGTAGACAAAATGTTAACTAAAACTTTTATAAGTATTAAGTTTATAAAAAATATACAGGGTGTCCAGAACAAATCATCCAAGTGCGTCATTTTCAAATAACTAAAACTTAATTTTTTCAAATAGAACACCCTGTATATGAATACATAATATGAAAGCTTATTTAATAACCTTTCTAATGATATCATAATTGTGGTAACTAGTATTACTTATTAATAGGTAAAAACCTAAAAATAAAATTATGTCGTTTTGTTTTCGTTTTCTTATTCATTTGAAGAGAAATTAAAAATTTACAGAATTAGCACTTTAATCTGAAAAGTACCCAATTGCAGTATTAGTAGCCCTGTTTTTATGACTAGGTACTATTTTAATTATAAAATACATAGGTACCTGACTGAATTATGTATAAAGCAATGGTATAATAGGAAACGCAAAGTAATTACTGAAAACAAAAGACAATCTTGACAGTTTTCAGAATAAACAACAATTGCCAATAATTATTTCTGAAGCTATTATAAAATTATTATTTTTTAAAGAATATTTGGAAAAGTTTAAAATAAATTATTCTAGTGAAGAACTAATTGAAATGATTTACATTTTGGGAGAATGTCAGAAAAACTGTTTTTTAGTAAGCAGAGTGTACGCTCAACGATATGCCCAAAGAGACATCCCACTGGCGCATGTTTTAAAAAAGTAGTAGCCAGATTCAATACTACCGGTTCTATAAAATATAGTACACATAGAAAACCAGCTTCTGTCTTAACAGAAGACAATGAAATTACCGTTTTAACAGCTGTATTCGAAAATCGAAATATAAGTACACGGCAATTAAGTCAATAGGTAGAAATTTCACGATACATCGGATTTTAAAGAAAAATAAATTTCATCCATTTCATTACGAGTTACATCAGGAACTCCTATCCCCAGATTATAATCACAGAATGGAACACTGCAGATGGATAAATAATAAGATTAATACTGAACGGAATTTTCTGGGGAAACTACTTTACACAGATGAATGTACTTTTCATAAAACTGTAAATTATCATAATGTTCATTACTATGCAGATGAAAATCTTCATTTGTTTAAAACCACTTCCCAAGAGAAATGGTTAATAAACGTCCGGGGTGGTATTATCGACATTTATGTTATCGGTCCCTACTTTTTTAACAGGGTATTAACTGGTGCTGTGTTTCTAGATTTTCTTCAAAATTATTTAAGGCAATTTTTGCAAAATGTACCACAACATGTTTTAAATAATATGTGGTACCAACACGACGGTGCTTCGGAGCACTATATGTTACCTGTTCGTCAGTGGTTGAGTGAATAGTTCCAACAAAGATGGATAGGTAGAGGAGGACCGGTACATTGGCCTGCCAGATCACCGAACCTAACTATCTGTGATTTTTTTTCTGTGGGGATTTGTTAAAAGCAAAGTGTACAACCAACCAGCGACTACTAAAGAAGATATGAAAGTGAGAATAAGAGAAGCATTTAACTTCATTTCACCAAATATGCTGGCACAAGGGATTCGAGAAGGAATCGAGCACTAAAATGCATCGAACAAAATGGAAGACATTTCCAACATTTATTGAAATAATTATTTTTTCAAGATCAATTAATTTATTTATTTTGGTTTTATTATTAAATATTAAATGTAGGTACTTACATATTTATTCATTATTACGCATGACTATCGACATTTTTTATTTTTAGGTTTTTACCTATTAATAAGTAATACCAGTTACCACAATTATGATATCATTAGAAAGCTTATTAAATAAGATTTCATATCATGTATTTATATACAGGGTGTTCTATTTGAAAAAATTAAGTTTTAGCTATTTCAAAATGACGCATTTGGATGATCTGTTCTGGACACCCTGTATATTTTTTATAAGCTTAATACTTATAAAACACTGATACTTTTTTTACCAATATGCTTTTCCCGTAAATTTTACTAAAACGTGAATAACTTGGCAACGCTGCATCCCATGACTAAAAACGAGGCATCGTTGTAAAGTTTACAAAATGAAAAAATATACAGCTGTTCCGTTTAAAAAATGTCGAAATTTTTTGCCACGTATTTATGGAGCACAAAATACACAAAAATAATTTTAAAAAGTAGCTCTCTTAGTCTCCAATAACATACCGTTGGAATTTTTATAAATCTCTATTGGTTTAGGAGCTATATTTCGAGATCAGATAGGTGGGCCACACTATATATATATATATATATATATATATATATATATATATATATATATATATATATATATACATATACACGAGGTCGTTTTTAAAGTAAGAACCGATTGCTCATCGCGGCTGCGCGGGCTATCACGTGACGTTCGTTCAAGGTAAGGTACTCTTGGTCAGTCCCCCTCTACGTCACCATTAGGTTTCATGTCTCTACAGGTGTTGATTGTGTGGTTATACTGCTTTGTTTGTCACCATGTTGATCAATAATCCCGCCGATTGTGAAGTGCGCTCTTTTATTCGGTTTTTAAATGAAAAAAAAGTCCGTGCTGCTGAAATTCATCGGCAGCTGGTTGAAGTTTTTGGTGAAGGTGTAATAAATGATGGATATGTGCGTAAATGGTGTAGGCTCTTTAGTGAAGGACAAATGTTCATTATGAAGAACGATCTGGCCGGCCTGCTGTCATGAATGAAGATTTGACACAAAAAGTTGATGAGGAAATTCGCTAAAACAGGCACTTGACTATTAACGAACTTCATCAGAAATTTTCACAAGTTTCAAGGTCAGTGGTTTATGAAATTGTTACTAACTGGTTTAACTATCTGGCGGCAGAGCTCTTTGATGAGGGGATTCAAAAACTGATGCCACCACTTAAGAAATGTTTAGATATTAAGGGTGACTATGTTGAAAAGTAAAAAAGGTACTATTTTAGTTTCTGATACAATTTACCTTCATAAATAAAGTTTCTCTTACTTCACTACAAAATTATTATAATAATATAATAATTTTGAAAGACTTCCATAACTGTCTTCTTTTCAAGTAGTGATTTTAAATTGTAATCAACTATTCTGTACAATAATGTTAGTTAGTTTATAATTCTCGCATTTAATTCCTGATGAAGAAATAAATTATTTCGAAAGCTTGAATTAAATAGCCATTTTCATTTTTAACTAGACCGCATCCCGATACCATATTTTTATAATAACTACGGTCGTTACTTCCCCTAAACTTTATATATATATATATATATATATATATATATATATATATAAATTAGAGATCAGGCCAATCTTGATGGAAGCTACTACAATAGCTGCTAAAAGAGTGGAATATTTATATTCGATTAAAACGTACAGAAAAACGGGATGGAATATTTTTTTGCTGACGAAACATGGTGCTACGCAAACCATTCAAGAAAATTTCGTTGGGTGAAATTTATTACCCCAGAAAACTGCGCGAATATTGATCAATACCGAGGGACAATTCAAGGTAAATAAACAGATTCAAAGGGGGAATCAAGTGACCTTCTGGATTAGGACTAAGAGTGATTATATTGGATATTGGCAACGAAAACGGTTTGTTATCAGGTTGTACCAAATGCTTCGGTGCAAAAAGGTTCGGCTGGTTACCAAGACGAAAGGAATAAACAGCATTATGTATACGATATGTGTTGGGAGTGATCCCGATAAATCGGTGATAGTGCTAGATCAAGCATCGTACCACACAATGATACATCAAGCTTTTAGAAATCCAACAACCGCCTGGAGAAAAAATATAATTGAATGGTTGAACAAGCGAAACGTTCCCTAGCCAGAGGAATTCAATTCATTTGACGAGGACTTCACTTCTGGAATTATCTCGTACAAAGAGAAAAAACAATATTTGCTTGCAAAAAGCGGTCGAAAAATTACGAGGCGACAGTGTTAAAATGTTATGGCTTGCAGTAGCTCACTGTGAATTTTTATCCAATTGAATTATGTATATGGGTTTATGTCAAAAATAGAATTGCAAAGGAAAACACAACGTTCAAAAAAAGTACGTTTTGGAACTTTGCAAATTAACTCTACAAACCGTGTCAAAAATAGTTTGGAGTAATTGTATCGATCATGCCAAGAAAGTCGAAGATATGTGCAGATAAAAAGGAAAATTTAGTAGACATCGGCATAGAGCCGTTAGTTATAAATTTAGGCGACGTACAATGATGATGATAACGATTTTCACGACATAGAGGAGGAGCGTAAAGAAGATAGCGTATATAAATGTATTTATTATGTAATTTGAAAAAAATAGTTTTCAAGATCTAGAAATTTCGCCTTTTATTGCAATTTTAATATTACGTTACTACTTAAAAATGCATGCATTAATACATGAAACCATTTTGCCACACTATATAAATTGCGATTTCTCAGTAGAGGCGACACAAGGGCGCGCGTTTAATTCTCTTCCTCTTTTACCTCTGCGTGCAGTTAGATGTTATCGTTGTTCAACCAAATATTTAATTCCATCCCTTGGTTTGCAATTATATAAATTAAGAAAAAGTAGATCTTTCTGTATTTATTGGTTTCAATGTACAGCATTGTGTAAAAATATTGCGTATAAGGCTTAGGACAAGTTGCGATTTCTCAGTAGAGGCGATACAAGGTCGCCCGTTTAATTCTCTTCCTCTGTTACCTCTGCGTGCAGTTAGACGTTATCGTTGTTCAACGAAATATTTAATTCTATCCCTTGGTTTGCAATTATATAAATTAAGAAAAAGTAGATCTTTCCGTATTTATTGGTTTCAATGTACAGCATCCTGTAAAAATATTGCGTATAACGCTTAGGATAAGGGAGTTAACAAGCGTGGCATATTTCCTTCAATACACGGTTTTTAAATAATAGAAAGTGATGAAATTAGCATCAACCTCTAAGTAAAGGTGTACATTGGCATATACGTAAAAATGAAGGCAATCCATTAACTAGTGTTTTAATTATTATTTCATAAAGATTGGCCTTGCGTGAAGAGTGGTGAAAAATGGTGTTTTCTTGAATATATTTCGCTCTAGTACTTAGCTAAATGTAATAAAAAATATCAAATTACGTTCACATACACAGAAATAAATATCGATTCGGATGCAAATTGTTTGATTAAAATCGGCCTAATAGTTTTCGAAATATAAATGATTAAAGTCAGGTGACTAAACTTTTTACTTTCATAGTAGTAGTCACCCATTACCATTTACTATTAAAATTTTTCATAAAATAGAAGAGAATCCTCTTATAAACACAATTTGAATATGTATTGTATATTGTCACCCTTCGGTGGTTTAGTAGGAAATTACTATTAAATGTACAAGGATTTAGGGTCAAGCTTAGTGAAATTTATGACATTATTCTAGATGTTCCTAAAACATAATTACAAAATAAAATACAGGTTGAAATATACATAGTTTAACGTTTTGATAGCAAGGATTTACATTTGGATAAAGTTTACTGGTATAAACTAATTCGTTTTCTTGAGACAAAGTAAACTTTCTTGTTATTTTGACGTTTCGTCTGTCTGTGCAAACTTCTTCAGAAAGCAATCTATAAATGTACATAATGTAAATATCTAGTTTCCATAGATTATGTATAGTTGTCATAAAAGCCAAAACATAAAAAGGGCTCTAGTATCCAACAATTACGACTTTTGGCGTAAATGTCTCTGTAATATTGTGACGCATAATATTCTAAAGAAATACGCGAATCTTGGGAAATTTAAATTAATAAAAAACCTTTAAAACTTATCAATAGATGTGCTTTGCAGCTGAATGTACAAAATCACATTTGCAGAAACAAACATAGTTAACTATTGTGTTAACATTTTGGTTTCACTTATTGTGTTCGGGTCCTTATGACCCGGGAGCCTACAGTTGTTTTATTGTAAATTGATATAACAGTAAATAATAATAAGAAATAAGATGTAGTATTTATTATTTATTACATTTTATTATGTTATTTTATTTTTATTACATATTAGAAATGTTATGTAAAGAACATCTGAAAAACGTAGTAGTTAGGTATATACAGGGTGTCCCAACGATAGAGTAAAGTAAGTTTATGCTTAACTAGAATTATTTGTGTAAATATTGTATGGACCATGGGGTAAAGGTAAGAAGTGAGCATTTTTTTTAAATATTGGAAGTTATACAGGGTGTGCCAGAAAAGCAGGACGTGAAAAAGTATGATTTTTTTAAATAGAACACCCCGTATTTGATTTTAGTTTTTAATTCTACGTGTCCATACAAACATATTTTGTCATATAAAAGATTGGCTGAAAGTTTTTAGTTCTTGAGATATTCGCGTTTAAAGATTATTATGGTCATTTTCGTGGGGTTGATGAATGGGCAATTGTTCCGTTATTTCACAATAAAAAAAATTGATATTTCGTGTGAAAAATGAGTGATATTATACTAACGTTTAGACCGAGTAGTATTTCTAATTTTCTCAACAGAGTGTTTGTTATAACCATTCAAATTTGAAAATTCTCAAATTAAAAAAATCAGTTTTTTTAATTGCACACCCTATATATTTTATTTCATTTTATTCGGGATTAAAAATCTATCATTTTGTCAAATATATCCTATATCTATCTTTGATAGTTTTCGAGTAATTTCGATTTTTCACACTAGCTACTTTATTTTCGATAACATTGCATTGCATGGATCTTGGTAGCCATGGAAAATAATAATTGCGTTACTAAGATACAAAGGTTTCCTACTTGTCAAAATAAACACATATTAAATTTGTCGTTTTCGCATTTAACTTGTTATCAATTCTTGTATCAATTATGGATTATTCGACAAATGAATTAATTGATATTATATACGTGTTGGGCGAGGCTGAAAAAAACCCTTTATTGGCACAACGAATCTACAAAATGAAATATCCTGAACGTCGAATACCTACTACTGTTGGCTTGGAAAATTTGATGGATAGATTTGATTCCAGCGGTAGTGTTAAATACTTCAAACGTAAAGTTGTTAATAAAAGGGCAGCTAATGAAGAAATAGAACTTGAAATATTATTAAATATTCAAAAAAATCCCCAAGTGAGTTCTAGAACATTAGCGACGATATTTGATACCTCCAAATCAAACGTGAATCGAACAACGCTGAAGTATAAGTACCATCCCTATCACATTGAGCTTCATCAAGAATTGCGAGAAGAGGATTTTGCAAGACGAATTGAATTCTGCAATATCATTAATCAACGGCTGCAATTAAATAACAACTTTTTGTGCTCCATAATGTTTTGCGATGAGGCGACGTTTAAAAGTAATGGGGCTGTAAATCGGCATAATATGCACTATTACGCCATTGATAATCCATTTTGGCTACGAAGTTCAAAACCAAAATTATTGGTCACTAATTGTGTGGTGTGGTATACTTAATGACCAAATTATCGGTCCCTATTTTTTTGATGATCCATTAACGGGCCGCAGCTATTTGCATTTCTTACGTGAAGAATTGCCTGTGTTACTTGAGGATATCAATTTAGAAGGACGACTAAATATGTGGTTGCAACAGGATGGTGCACCTCCACATTTTATCGGGACGTAAGAATTCATGAACCAGCAATACCCGGAGAAATGGATAGGACGTAATGGCTTTATATTATGGCCACCCAGGTCATGCGATTTAACTCCACTGGATTTTTTCCTATGGGGATACATAAAAGATCGGTGTATATTATTAAACCTACAACAAGGGAGGACATGAAAAATAGAATTCGCGAAGCTTGTCGCACAGTGACCCCTCTTACGTTATCCGAAGTGAGACAGAACATGAGAAAAGGCTCAATATGTGTATTCAGCAAGAAGGCCGTCTATTTGTGCATTTACTAAGACGCAATGTTGAATAATTATTGAATTACTGTTTCTCATTAATAAAAACTGTTAATATTCTCGCTTAGGTGGTTTGTTTTATTTTGTCGCAATTGTTTTCCATGGCTACCACGATCCACAATAATGTTATTGTATCGTATGTAACGTAGCTAGTGAGAAAAATCGAAATTCCTCGAAAACTATCAAAGATAGATATAGGATATATTTGACAAAATGATAGATTTTTAATCCCGAATAAAATGAAATAAAAATATATAGGGTGTGCAATTAAAAAAAACTGATTTTTTTTAATTTGAGAATTTTCAAATTTGAATGGTTATAACAAACACTCTGTTGAGAAAACTAGAAATACTACTCGGTCTCACTCATTTTTCACACGAAATATCAATTTTTTATTGTGAAATAACGGAACAATTGCCCATTCATCAACCCACGAAAATGACCATAATAATGTTTAAACGCGAATATCTCAAGAACTAAAACTTTCAGCCAATCTTTTGTATGACAAAATATGTTTGTATGGACACGTAGAATTAAAACTAAAATCAAATACGGGTGTTCTATTTAAAAAATCATACTTTTTCACGTCCTGCTTTTCTGGCACACCCTGTATAACTTCCAATATTTAAAAAAATGCACACTTCTTACCTCTACCCCATGGTCCATACAATATTTACACAAATAATTCTAGTTAAGCATAAACTTACTTTACTCTATCGTTGGGACACCCTGTACATTTATTTGTTACAGTCTTGACAGTAGTAATATACATGAGCTTTATATAGGTATTTTGAGCCATTACAACTTACCATATTAGTTTTATTATCATTTGAAGAGGGTCAAAAACTACACCCTTTACGCTTGGTTGTGATTGATTGTTCCCTTACTTCGGCATTACTGGTTGAAGAACGTGACTTTATAACCATTTCAGCTGCAGGAATACTTCGAGGGAGACGTATTATTTCTTGCCATAATGGAGTGATCAAGGAATTACCCAGTTCTTCAAGAAATAGTCGCCGTTTTGTAAGTTTCCAGCATTACAGGTTGGTGTTACTTCGCACCACAGAACATAAGCGTTGTAAGCTGAAATGTCCATGATATTGTAAAAGATAGTCATTGGCCATCTTTTAGTTTGCCGTCTGCGTGTGTATGTTATTATTAACTTGTCTAACGTATGTACAGCACCTTTAGTTTTGTTGTAATCTAAAATCATAAACGGCTTTTAATGATCTTGGTTACACACTTCGTTATCGTGGTGCATGGTGCTCATGACCGTAACATTTTTATTCCGTATCGGAATATAGCAGAACTTTTTTACCTTGACCTCTCTCTGGAGGTTCACCTTCTTTTTTCCCGAGGTAAACTTCCATGTTATATGCATAAGCAGTTACAGAATCGCATAAACTCCAAATCTTGACTCCGTATTTAGTAGGTTTATTCGCGATGTACTGTCCAAAAGGACAACGGCCTCTAAAAGGTACCACTTGCTCATCTACTGTTACATTTTCGTGAACGTTATAGAGCTTAGGTAGAATTGCAACCCATCCATCCCGCAAGTCCCGTATGGGAGCTAATTTATCAGGTTAGCGTCGTTGTGGTCGAGTTTTTTTTATCGTCAAAGCGAATTATTCGTGCAATTACATGAAATCGTTGTAGGGACATCGTTGCTCTGAATATTGGACGACCTACACTTCCATCCCACATGCTGGCTGTAACCTCTCCATGAGATTTATGCACTCCAGCTAGAAACAATAGGCCAAAATATGCTTCTAGTTGAACTAATGTTAGTTCTTGAAACGTGTCGCCACAAAGTCTTTTGCCTTCTAAATTTGACATTTTCAAAATTAGGTTTACAATTTTGGGCGTGAAGTATAAGAAGTACGAAGATTTTATATCAATTATTCGAGACGTAGCATACCTTGTTGGCCCAGGAATCAATGAAATAATATTTGCTGCTGATAACCTTCCCGAATGATGTGTCTCTTCATTCCATACTATAGTGCCATCTTTAGAAGTTACGTGGTTAACCGTATCAGCTTCATCTGAAATCGTAGCTTACACTTGATCATCCGATTCGTTTTATACAGTGCGTTCAATATAATCGGACGCACTCAATAACTCTTTTGTATTGCGTTTCACAAGAAAGTGTTTAAATAGTTTTTTATTCATTTACAAATACTCTATTAAGTGCTTGGTTTAGATAATTTTTTAAGCTTCCGGTTTGACCGGAAGTGCACATAATTTTATTTTTTTAAATCACACTGTATATATATTTTTGCATTTCTGCATTGCCTATTTTTTTCTCAATACATACGTATAACATCCTTATAGGGTTTTATAAAACAAAATTAGAGAAAAATGCCATCGAAAGTTTTTCAATTTTATTATATGGTTAGAGAAATTAAACAAAATCAGTTATAATTAGCGAATAAATTGTTCAAAGTTGCCATCATTCTGTTATAGACATGCTTCTAATCGTCGCCTGAGTTCATGGTTAGTTGCTTTTTTGATTTGCTGCGTAGTTAAATTAACACATGCAGCTGTAATTTCATTCTTTAAGTCTATAACATTTAAAGGTGGATCGGCATACACCACTGTTTTTAAATGACCCCACAAGAAAAAGTCTAACGGTGTAAGATCCGGTGATCTCGCAGGCCATTCTACCGGGCCGTTAGTTCCTATCCATCGTTCATTGAACGTTTGATTAAGATATTCTTTTACTATCAACGCGTTGTGAGCTGGAGCTCCATCTTGCTGGAAATGCAATTGTTGTCGCAGAAGCAGAGGAAACTCATCGAACATTGTTGGTAGCACGTTATCTAAAAATTCAAGATACCTATTGGCGTTTAGATTACCATCATATAAATAAGGCCCTAGTAATTGGTTTCCAATTAAACCGCACCAAACATTAGTACCCCATACGGTTTGATGGTTAGTTTCCATTGACCAATGAGGATTTTCGTCAGACCAATAACGATTGTATTGTTTATTAATAACTCCATTATTTGTAAACTTAGATTCATCTGTCCATAAAATATGATCTAAAAATAATGGATTGTGATCACATTGCTCAACTATCCACGCAATCAAAGTTAATCTCCGATAAGAGTCTTGAGGCCGCAAGTGTTGAACCAAATGGACTGTATACGGCAGCATTTTGAATTTTTTTAATATCCTGTGAATTGAGCCAACTGATACACCTAGTTCTTGCGCTACATGTCTAATAGATGACCGTGGATTTACTCTAAAATAACCCAATATTTGTACTTCAATATCTTCGGTCAAAACATTTTTTTGTTGTTCTAAATTCTGATAATTTACTCCTGGTAATGTTCCATTTTTCGTATGTAACTTTCGGAAGGATGGTATCTATTGGGATATATTTATGCGTATAATTCTACTGCTCGTCGAGAATTACGTTTACATTCACCGAAAATTAACAACAGGTCAACTTTTTCACTGTTATTCATTTTAAACACTTATTTCGATTGAAATCAAATTAAACTTTTATCTGATTGTCAATTGCAATAAACGAAAAAACAATTGCGATGCGATTTTGTTGACGTACGCTGCCTACGGTTTTGTTTGATTCTTGTAATCGTATAATAAAATTGAAAAACTTTCGATGGCATTTTTCTCTAATTTTTTTTTATAAAACCCTATAAGAATTTTATACGTATATATTGAGAAAAAAATAAGCAATGCAAAAATGTAAAAATATATATACAGTGTGATTTAAAAAAATTAAATTATATGCGTTTCCGGTCAAACCGGAAGCTTAAAAGATTATCTAAACCAAGCACTTAATAGAGTATTTGTAAATGAATAAAAAACTATTTAAACACTTTCTTGTGAAACACAATACAAAAGAGTTATTGAGTGCGTCCGATTATATTGAACGCACTGTATATCTCGGTTTCGGACAAATTACATTAGAATCACTATTATAAGCACACAAAAATTCACTATCCGTAAGCACTCTCTCACTACACATTTTTAATAATACGTTTTAATTGTTAGGTATTTCTTATTATATAGGACAGCATCAAATTTGATATTTACCACGAAACTAACACATATATAAAAAAGGAAAAGGCCACGTATTTCATTCCCTGCCCAAGCGGGAGGCCTAGCTGCTCGACCTTTCCGAGCTCCTTCAGCAACAATCACGAATTTCCAGCATACATACATACATTACGTATACCGGGCGTCCAAAGCGTTACGCGACGGAAGATTCTGGCTTCGCTGTTGATTTGTCATTAAAATCATTTATACAAAAGTTATATGGTTCCACTACGTGTACAACTTAAAAATATTTTAGCACCTACAGGGTGATTCGTAAAAGTAGGGGGGTATCCACTTTTTTATTTTAAATGGAACACCCTGTATATCATTACATTTTTGGATGGCCTAATGAATAAGCTTTTCAACGATGTATACATTTGTACATATAAAATGCAACGTTGCCAAGTTGTGTAACAAAAATGTATTTTTTTCCTGAATGTAAGGTTAGCAATAAAAATTAATTCTTGGTTTATTATCTAACCTGAGACAAATTAGTTCAAAGATATAATTAAGCTAGGTATAGGCTTTAAAAAGATATACACGTTTTATTGATATATTGAATAGGGGAGTGAAGACTCCGTGTGAAACTTTAGCATGTTCAACGCACATGAATTCTCCTATTTCAAATGGAACACCCTGTATATTTTAATATGGGCGAATAGTACTCTTAAAGACCTAACTTTTATCTAAATACATTGATACCGCTAAAACTTATAGTTTATAAAATATTTCCATTTTTTTAATTTCTCTATAATTATTTTACAACGTAACGATTTAATAGCGTGCCATCATCTGAAAACAATAAAACAAAATTTGAATATGTCAATTAGGTGTATTTTAACTTGATTTCTTTCAAAACTACTTTTTCACTACATTTGTATTTAGAAGAAAACTTGAATTAAAAGTTAACTCTAAATTTTAAAATGAAATATACGAAGAACGAATTAATTCAAATGATTTACATAATAGAAGGTCACGGTAATTGTTTACTCGCTTCTAGCATTTATAAACAAAAATTTCCCCATTCCCGTTGTCCAGATGAACGAGTTGTTGAAAATTTAAAAAGTAGATTTGGGAAACAGGATCGATTGCATATAAAAAAGAACAATTGTCCAAAACTTGTAAAGAACGAGGAAACTCAACTAGAAAACAAGAAAACCCTCAAATAAGTATTAGAAAAATTGCAGTGGAACATGATTTACAGAAATCAATAATACACAATATAATTAATGAATATAAATACCATTCATACAAGATCCAACTCCACCAGCAATTGGAGGAACATGATTTTGAAAATATATTAAATTACTGTCGTGGGGGATGGCAACAACCACATAATTTTGTTAATACAGTTATGATAACAGACGGATCTACTTTTCATAACAATTATTTTGTAAATAGACATAATTTTCATTATTACGCCATGGAAAATCCACATATAATTAGATACAGAAATAATCAGCATCGATGGAGTCTCAATGTTTGGGCTGGTATTATTGGCAACGGATTATTAGGACCCTATTTTTTGAAAAACAATTTAAATGCAGTAAATTATTTAAATTTATTGCGAACCAACGTGCTACCATGGATTGAAGAGAGCATCCCATTCGCTAATGAGGGAATATGGTTCCAACAAGATGGCGCTCCTGCACATTCGGCTTGTGATGTGACGGAGTTTGCAAATCAGCAATTTCCTGAGCGTTGGATAGGTTGCTATGGGCCTATCAGGTGGCCAGCTAGACCACCTGATCTGACTTTCATTGACATTTTTTATGGGGCTACATTAAAAATGAAGTTTATAGGACATTGCCGACTACTGCAGAAAATATGAGGGAAAGAATTCAACAAGCGTTTCGTAATGTAACCCAACAAATGTTACATAATTTACAACGTTCCTACAGACAACGATTGAATCAGTGCATTGAGAAAAGTGGAGGCTTGTTTGAACTTTATTTATAATTTTTTTAAGTGCACATTTGCATATGTTTGACTTACCTACTTCTGGTTCTTGTTAATTGTTTGTTTATTATTTCAATATTACATTGTTTAGTTTATTGGTAAAAATATTTAATAAAATTAATTATTACTATTACTAATCTAGTATTGTGACTTGAAATCATGACACTCTATTAAATCGTTACGTTATAAACTAATTATAGTAAAATTAAAAAAATGGAAATATTTTAAAAACTATAAATTTTACCGGTATCAATGTATTTAGATAAAAGTATCAAAATATACAGGGTGTTCCATTTGAAATAAGAGAATTGATGTACGTTGAACATGGTAAAGTTTCACACGGAGCCTTCTCTCCCCTATTCAATATATCAATAAAACGTTTACATCTTTTCAAAGCCTATACCTAGCATAATTATATCCGTGAACTAATTTGTCTCAACTTAGATAATAAACCAAGAATTAATTTTTATTGCTAACCTTACATTAAGGAAAAAAATACATTTTTGTTAAATAACTTGGCAACGTTGCATTTTATATGTACAGATGTATAAATCGTTGAAAAGCTTATTCATAAAAGCTTATTCATTAGGTTACACAAAAATGTAACAATATACAGGGTGTTCCCTTTAAAATAAAAAAAATAATACCCCCTTACTTTTACGAATCACCCTGTAGGTGCTAAAATATTTTTAAGTTGTGCATGTATTGGAACCATATAACTTTTGTATAAAGATTTTAATGAAAAATCAACAACGAAGCCACAATCTTCCGTCGCGTGACGCTTTGGACACCCGGTATGTACATGGTGGGATTAAGGATGGGTGTGGTCAGGATAGGATCGGAAGGAACGGAGTTGGGGTTCTGAGGGGAAAAATACTACCAAAGCAATCGCCTAAGTAGTCGCACATGGTGTGTACATACGCAGTGACCATGCCGCTACATGTGTATGAGGAAAACTCCCTGAAAAAACTTATACAAGGTAGACGGTAACAGGAATCGAACCCATTACCTCCCGAATGCTAAACAAGTTGTGTTACTACTACGCTACCAGCTCGGTAACACACAGATGGTCACTGGCTGCATTTATACGAGGAGCCACAGACAAGTGTCAACAGGAATAAACTTATTTGCCGGTACGCAAATAACGCATGCAATTTGCGCAATAATGTGGCAATATTATGTAAGTTATTTATATTTATGAAAATAAAACAAAACTAATAAAATACATTCGTTTATGATAATAATCTGCTTCTCGTTCTTCTAATTTGTACCACAAATCACCGGGTCATATAGACCCAAACACAGTGAGTGTAACAAATGCATTTAAAAAAAACTAATAATAATTTTCTAATATTAATCTAGGTACACCGTTATTGGAATAATGAAATATAAGTCATGCAGTGGCAACGAAATACTTAAATAAATTAACGAATTATGCACATTAGAAGAACGCGATAGGGTCATATTGACCCGAACACAATAGGAGGGTTAAACGCTCCTGGATATAAACTACATCTTACATATTTAAAATATAGTGGACAAACAATAAATTTAATGTAAGTCAAGAAGCCTTTGTATTAGTCAGTGGCGTTGCTAGTTCGGGTGGCAATCGACCTGCGGTTGTCACCCATCACCCCTTATGTACTACATGCATCTTTTAATAACAGACTTAAATTTATTATTAGGATACTGATTAAATTATTCATAACAAGTAAATATATTTTTATCACTTTCTTCGTACAGTTTACCTTGTTATTTTATATTTTCTTTCCTTTGTCTTCAAATTAAACACGAATAAAGGAAACAAATATGTATTTTAGTATAAAACAATTTAAACAAAACACATATTACACGCAATAAACGATTTATATCTGGCACGCACTATCACAATCTAGCTTTCCTGGCTTTAAGTGTTGCAAAATCGTGCATTACCGCATCAAACCCTATGTTTGCTTCATTTTCAATACCTAAAATAGTCAAGTCGGTTAGTCGTGCTTGAGACATAGAAGATTTTAAATAATTTTAATTAACTTAAGCTTACTAAAACTTCTTTCACAAGAAGCCACTTAAACACATATTGTGAAATATAATTTAATACTGAGAACTAGATTTGGAAGCAATTCTATACGTATAAATTCCAAAATATCTAGAGGAGCCCATTTATTTGTAACTTTAGACATTAATATTGGCTGCATGTAAGTGTCGACCGATACTAGGGAAATCCAACAGGAGTTTACTTTCAGACACTTCATCATAAAAGGAAGTAAGCTTTATTATTTTTAGTTTTAAATCACTTTCATCTGCCTCTAAGAGAACTCCAGGTTGCACAATCTCAAACATATGTGCCGCTTGCCGAAGTCAATTTGATCTCTCTAAGATTTCCCAATTAAATCGATCAAGGTATTCAAACATCCCTCTTCTATTTTCCATCCTTCATCTTCAGTTTCGTTGTCAGTCATTTTCTTTCTTCTGCGAAAGAGCTGAAGAGTCTTTAAATTTGTTCAAACTCATGTTATGCCTTTTGTTTGAAAGTATAGCCGTGTGGTATTAACTTTTTTTAATGCATCCTCCCAAAAGAAGAGGTAGCAGAAAAAAGTAAAGTTGGAAACAGTAGGCAAGAGACCATTAGCAGTACTTCTTTTGTCAAAATTCTCTTCTGGATCACACAATTCATTTAACGCCGATAAAATTTCATTGTAATTTTCTTTTGCTCACTTGAGCATTAATTTAAACTTGTTTTGGTTTCCTCTGCTAGCATCCGCTTTTTTTTCTTGATTTACGAACTGTCATATAGAACGAGAATTTGAAACGTAAATATTAAAAAAATAAATTCATATTAAACCATAAAACCTACACTTATCGATGAATTACCTTCGGTCAGTACTATGAGTATATTTTTAACGTTTAAATGAAAGTGTGAAAAAAAGCCTAATGTCTGAAAAAAACTTTCAAAATAGATCGCGTTATAAATTTACTTGTTGCAGTTTAATTTTATTTTTATAAATAAAAATTTTACGATTAATGTAAGTAATGCCAAGTAAAAAAACATACATCACTCCGTATACGGTCCTAAAAGTTTTAACATGAATTTTGAATTTAGCGCCCAAAAAATCTTTGTTTAGAAAGTGTCCTTAAAATCGAGTGATTTATAAAGATACGAGGGATGTGCAGTATTTGTTGTCCCTAGCATAGATGACTTTTAAATATGTTGCACGTAGTAACCGCACTTATTGACAAAGATAGTGCCAAATTTGGTTAGTCGAGATTTAATAGTGTCAAAGTTGTACATGTTGAAAGTAGTGGTTGCACGAAGATTTTGGGTAATGGAAAAAAATGAGCTTCATGATGTCATCAAGTACCTACAAAAGAAAGGTTTAATACCTAAAGAAATTCATACAGATATGGTTGGCGAGATTCTGTTCCTTCCTATCAAGTAGTAAAAAATTGGTCTCGAGCGTTGAAATGTGGCAGAACAACCTGCGAACATGCAAAAGGCGCTGGTAGGTTGCATTCTGCGTGTACTCAAGAAAACATTGATCTTGTGAATGACATGATCAAATAAGATCATCCATTGACAACCAGACGTGTAGTGGAGATAACGGGTCTTTCAAATGGTACGATTGGAACCATAATAAATGACTATTTAGGGCTTCATAAGTTGTCAGCAAGATGGATACCCAGAATGTTAACGCTCCTACAAAAACATTTGAGAGTCACTTCTTCAATAGTCGATTTAGCCTGGTTTAACCGTAACCCTAAATGTTTCCGTGATAACTATGTTACGGTTGATCAAACTTGGGTTCATCACCTCCATCTCACAGTTCACAAGAGCCTTATTTCTATTAATGCAATTCATGACGCTGGGTTTGAAGTTATGGAGCATCCACTCAACTCCCCTGACTTAGCTCCCAGTGATTTTTATTTATTTCCAAATCTAAAAAGGAGTCTTCGGGCACAAATTCTTCTCCTGTGATCCCGAGTTTTTCAAGAAAGGTGTTGGTATGCTTGAACATAGGTGGAATAAGTGTCTTCACGTTCAAGGAGATTATGTTGAAAAATAATGTTGTATTCTGTGCTAGGGACATTAAATACTGTACATCCCTCGTATTACAGCAAAATAAAGTAGATTTACACCACTGGTGTATGTAGATGGCAGTCTTATTAAGTGAGAATGCAGACGAGCTATAAACTGCTCTGAGGAAGTTTGATATAGTCTGTAAAAGAGAGTAGAATATTTACCCTTCATGATGAAACTGTGGAACAAGTGGACGAGTTGGTATATCTGGGTAGAATATTCATTGTAGATTACACTGGGTAGCGAGATTGGACGACGGGAAAAACGAAAGCATGAGCGTAGTTGCGAAACTAGCAATCTATAACGTCGTGTTTGCCCCGTCAGTACAGTATAGTATGGAGTTGAGGCATAGGTATGTCAAAAAAAGTACGAAAGTAAAATAAATGCCGTGGGCATGAGATCCCTGAGAAGCGTGTGCGGTAAAACGAGAAGTGATAAGGTGAAGAATATATAGTATAACAAAGGAATGTAGAGAAGAAAAGATGACGATAGATACGTATAAAAGTAGTACTACGTTGGTTTGATCACATCGAAAGAATGAACAACGCAAGAATAGCAAAGCAAATTTATGTGGGTGAAGTTAAGGTAAGGACGAGCCTGGTAGGCCGCCTAAAACTTGGCTGAATGTAGTAGAATGTATGATATAAGAAAGGAAGATAAGGAGTTTTAAAAATTAAAGGGCATGTCAGAGACAATGTATGAATCTTGGGGAGGTACGCAGGGATAGGAAAGCATGGAGAAAGATTTCAAAATAAACGCGACAGGAATTGTTTTGCTTACCCCGCAAGGGAATGGCGTGAATGTTATGTTATAAATAAAGTTTAACACTGTGTATCTTTGTAAGGAAGCATTTACGGATACATATTAACATGAACTTAAAATCACCGAAATTATCACTTTTTTGTCATTAGTTGTGAATCGCACATCAAACGTTTTTCTCTGGTTCGTATAGTCTCATAGAGAATGTATTGAGTCAAGTTATGTAAGCGACCCTGTACATTAAAAATATAATAATCAATATTATTCATATACGTATATTAATAAATCAGTTTGACTCAAACATTCTGTGTTTGACATTTGTTTTACGGTAGGCTGTGGTTGGTAGCGAAATTCAAAACATCTTGAATTATTTTAGTCAAATATAATCCTATTATAATATCATTATATTTAGAATTTACATCAGTTCTACATACATAAACACAAAATTTACGTCGATTGGGGCTTGTATCTCGATAGCACAGTTGGTTAGTGCGGTACTCTAGCAAACTACAGGTCGTAGGTTCAAACCCTACTCGAGGTAAACTTTTTATTTATGCATTTAATAAAATTAATAATAATTTTTAATTACATATTTACCTTTGAACTTATTCGTTCAAAACAAAACTTATAATAATATAAAAAATATTATTAATTTTATTAAATACATAAATAAAAAGTTTACCACGAGTAGGATTTGAACCTACGACCTGTACTTTGTTAGAGTACCGCGCTACCTAACTGCGCCATCGAGGTTGTAGAACTGATGTTGACAACAAACATTTATAATAATTTAATATTAGTCAAGTTGCTTTGGTATGTGTGAATCCTTGCGATATTGCAGGCCACACTCCGTTAATATAAGTAATTTGATTGTAATTTCATTATATTTAGAATTTACATCAGTTCTACATGCATAAAGACAAAATTTACATCGATTGGGGCTTGAACCTTGATGGCGCAGTTGGTTAGCGCGGTACTCTAGTAAAGTACAGGTCGTAGGTTCAAATCCTACTCGAGGTAAACTTTTTATTTATGTATGAAAATGTAAACTTTCACCATTAACACTCATAATAAAATACTTATCTTTTTTGGGATTTTTTAATGGTGTACTTTAAATTATACAATCTAAACGTTTCGATAACACTTACAGTTATCTTCGTCAGTAGTAATGTTTATTAAAAATTGTTAAAGATGTAGTAAACAATTTTGTCAAATTTGAAAAATTCAAACATGAATGTTTGAATTGTTAAAGATGTAGTAAACAATTTTGTCAAATTTGAAAAATTCAAACATGAATGTTTGAATTTTCAAATTTGACAAAATTTATCTTTAACAATTTTAATAAACATTACTACTGACGAAGATAACTGTAATAAACGTTAGATTAATTAAAATACACCATTAAAATCAAAAATATTTATTATGTATTTAATAAAATTAATAATAGTTTTTAATTACATATTTACTTTTGAACTTATTCGTTCATAACAAAAACTTATAATAATAGAATTTGAAGTTTTTACCTTTATTTTATTTTATTCAGAAATAATAATTTCACACAGTTTATAACATTTTAAACAATTTGAACACAAAGAATACAAAATCTGAATGTAACCGTTAAAAGTTGAACTTCAACGGCTCTACTATTTAAATCGCTATTTGGAATATTCGTTTTGGGGACTGTTTTTTAATTGTGAACGAATCGGCACTGTAACAATTATTACCTTAATTTTACTTTTTTTAATACTTAGTGATTTACGAATAGTAGAAGTTAGAAAAAATGCTGAAGAGATATTACATTGTTTAGTAAATATTTTTTTAATTTTTATTATATTGAAGTTTAGCACGTTCCGTGCCACGTAGTTAAAAAATGTAAAGAAAAAGACAACTCAATAAACACATGACATACTTGACTCGCGATTTGTTATGGTTCATCGTTCATCCTAGTTTCTACTTCTAGCGAAATTGATTACACTTTTGTAGATGTTACTACATTTTTGTCCTAGACCCACCTAACATTCATATGTTTCTAGGTGCTTATGTTGATATAAAGGGTTTGAAGAAATAAAACTTTGATTAAATTTTATTCCTTACTAATGAGAATGACACAGTATACTTAAATACATACTATGCTTAATGATGCTAGTTATCTAGATGGAAGCCTATGTTGTAATTGCTTGTGTTACGGCTGTCTGTACTCTGCTAACTGCTTATTGTTACCTGCCACAGCCTCCTTCTGGTTTAATCTATGTAGTTAAGGCCACAGTTCTTACATTTCAATAAATAAACTGTCTTCAGTTTATATCCTGCCTTTAATGTTAATGAACCGCTTTTGTACTACAGCGCGGTAGTAATCAGGAGCCAAATTTATTAGAAAAACACAAAGGAATGAATTATCGTACAGTCAGACAAAACAGAGAAGACAACTGTCTGGATGTACCTATAAAGGTGATTATAACAGTATTAAGGACTTACCAACAAAAAAGGAGAGTATACACTTTATAGTAGAAATTTTGAAACGGAAGACCGGTTCAGCAGGGGAAAGACATTGTGTATAATTAGTTTCATAAGAGATAACACAATTACTCGTTATCTTATTTAATATTTTCTTTATTTGTATTTTAACAATTTCGCGATACGAGGAATTGGGACGATCTCATATATTTATTGTTGTGGTTAAATAAATATTTCGTTTAAGATTAGGAGTACTAAATTCCAAATAGTCCTTTCTTTAAAATTCGGTTTACGTTAAAGCAATTTATTTCCATAATTGCACTTGTAGGTCGCATTGGAATACATATTTTATAATTCTTTATTTTCTTTGTTACTGTTTGATGTGATCTTGTTTAGTAATAATTACAATTTCTTAAAAGAAATGAACTGGTGTCTATTTTTGTGTTTACAATGTGAAAATTCAATAAAGGAGCATGTCGATGGATGAAAATTTACGTAATGAACCTAAATGTAATAATAATAAAGTTAAAAAGAGTCAGTCAGTATTACAGCAAAATAGGATTATTATTAGTAATGGTTAATTCTAAGAAAGGTAATTTAGATTTCATAACGTTTTGAGAATTGAGGTTTAGTTTATTTCAGATGAGTGACAGTGTTCCAGAGTCGAGTCATTTCGATGTTAGTATTATTACCTGACATTCTTTACACATAACTATTTATTAATTACCAATTTTATTTTAATTATTATTATTATAACCCGTAATTATACATAAAGGATTGTTATACGCTCTTCCGTAATATTGTTGAGAGAGTCCCCATTAGGGATGGATTAAAAACACTCGATGTATATATTGTACCAATACATCGAATTCTATGTTTTCATTCGATATATCGAATGGGTGAACTAAATTTCAAAGGTTTACTACTTGCTACTTAGTACTTCTAGTTGGACTGAAGTAGGCCTAGGCTGAACTTTTATTCTGTTGCTTACTTTTACTTTTGTTCTAAAGTTGAATTTTACTCCGGGTTTAAAAGTTCATGTGCCAATGCAGCGATAGAGAGAAACGTAGTGTGAAGTGAGAATACACAATCGTTAAGGTAATTGAAACTCCCATTAAACAAACAAGTATGTACAGGGTGTTTCAAACTCGACGTCAATGCCTAGGAAAACCCAAGGAAAAATAATATTAAAAAATCTGAAGCGGGGAATCAAAATCCGAATAAGTAAGCTCAATTTTTCTGTAAAAAGTAAATTTTTGACAGTTACGGAAAAATGAGTAATGACGTCATCAAAAAATGTTCCCAGAAAAGTACCTATATTTGTCCGGTTTTGTAAAACCTATATTTATCTTGATATTTTTGTTTAAAATTTTTTCTCAATCTATTACCTTTTAAAAAAATCACTTTGGCTTGACAAGATCTATATGAAATTTTCCCAGCCGCTTCAATTTAATCAAGTAAACCGAGTGAATTATTTTGTTCACATTTGCCAACATAAATGTCTATGATATTTAAAGAAAATAAAAAAACATTTTCATTAATAAACATTTACAATAAGTTTTCAACGTGATTACCACCTACTCTTTACCGTTTAAAAGATATAAGCCCAAACAAAATCACTATCTACAGCAACTTTATCAAGTAGGCCGTAACTGTCAGTGTATTTGTCAGAGAGTATGTGTATGTATCATTTAATAATTATTATTGCATCATCAAAGACAGTATAATTATAAAATAACATCTATAGTTTTCATGGTGACAATGATTACATACAATGAAAAGGTAGATTATGCTGCTGATATATGGTGAAGCCCAAAAGAATGCTGTGAGGGCCGTTCAATTATACAAAGAAAAGTTTCCCAATCGGCTCATTCCAGACCGCAAAATGTTTGCTCGGTTGGAGTAAAATTTAAGAAAAAATGAGGTTGCATTTTCTCAAAAAGGGAAAGCAATTACGCCAAGAGTAAATAATGAACACACTGTCGCTCACGTGTTAGAGTTTTTGAGAGGAATCCAAGAAATTCAATTAAAGAAGCTTGCAGAAATAACCTCGGTCCAACGGATTTTAAAAAGAAATCGGTACTGCGATTATAAACTACATAACTTGGAGCAACTGACACATGTGCATATGGAAAGGAGGCTCAATTTCATTGCTGAAATAGTCGTTTACCAAGAAATTCCCAATCATAGAATTTTTCAACATATTCTTTGGACCGACGAAAGTCGCTTTGTCAGCAATGGGAAGTTAAATAGGAAAAATTCACACTACTGGTCAGTGGAAAACTCACATTACGTAAATCAAATGGAAAATTAAGGTCACTTGGGTATAAATGTATGGTGTGGCCTCATTGGAAGACATTTGGTTGGACCATATTTTTATGAGGGAGTATTAGACAATCACACTTATTTGGTATTTATGGAACAAGCACTTACAGAGTTGCTTGAAAATAATATACCATTATAGTTACGAAGGTATCTTTGGTTTCAACATGACGGAGCTCCCCCACATAAAGCTCAAATTTTAAAACAGTATTTAGACAATACCATTGGAGATATGTGGATTGGGATAAATGGACAAACGCTTTGGCCAGCGAAGTCTCCAGACCTTAGTTCGCTAGATTTTTTTTGTGGGGCGCCCTCAAAAATGAGTCCATCCCGAAATGTTGAATATTTAAAAGCAAAAATCAATATTGCATGTAACAATATTACTGGTGATATGATAAGGAGAGCTACTGATTGAGAGGTTCCCCATAGATTAAATTGGCGTTCAATAGTAGGTAGTAATCACATTGAGAACCTATTGTAAATGTTTATTATTTATTCACAGTTTTGATATTTTTAAATATAATTGATTTTCTGTTGTATTTATATGTGCTTGTTTCTTTTATTTTCTTTAAATATCATAGACAATTATGTTGGCAAATGTGAACAAAATAATTCACATGGTTTATTTGATTAAATTGATAGCGGCTGGGAAAATCTCATATAGATCTTGTCAGGCTAATGTGATGTTTGGGTTATTATTTTTTTTTAACATTTGGGCTTATATCTTTTAAACGGTAATAGATAGAGAAAAATGTTTAAACAAAAAATATCAGGAAAAATATAGGTTTTACAAAACCGACCAAATATAGGTACTTTCCTGGGAAAGTTTTATTTTACAAGGTCATTACTCATTTTTCCGTAACTGTTATAAACTTACTTTTTACAGAAAAATGGAGATTACTTATTCTGATTTTGATCCCCCCTTCAGATTTTTTAATATTATTTCTCCTTGGGTTTTCCTAGGCATTGGGCATCGAGATTGAAACAACCTGTACATACAGTGCATGCAAAGTAGCTGCAACCTTCAAGGCCGTATGCGCTATTATCAAAATGTGTGATAACAGTAAAGGTTTATAGTTAATCAAATTAAATATGATATGCCTTTAATTAAATATGATCAACATTTAAAACAAAAAAGAATGGTTTGAAATTATAATTTTGTGAAATTTATGTGCATGAATTTCTTATTTTGTTATGATTTGTTACTGCGTTAATAAATTGTTGAATGTTTATCATTGCAGTTTTGAATATTTCGCGAAATGTATTTGTATTTATTACACTGAAAGAGATTTAAAAACCGCTATTTAACTTTATACGTAAGGAAACTTGTTTCACTGATTGTACTTCTAAAAATCAATATTTTTAACCTTTTCGAATACCTACTATTTAATATACTCTTCTGCGCATTTATTTTAACCTTTAGGTTATGCTTCACCCCGATTCCATGTCATGTTAATTGATTACGCATATGTACGTGTGAAGTCATGATCAAGTGATTTGCGTGTGTAGGTGTACAGTCATTTAATTCCTCACTTTTCAATCTACTTCAAATAGTTTGGACCACAATAATGGTAAACCCTGTGTGTGCGTGCGTGCGTGCGTGCGTGCGTCCGTGGTGTTTTATTATTATTATTATTATTATTTTATTTATTTACAACAATTAATTACATATCGTTTACATAAATTGTCTTTTTCTCTCTAAAACCTAGACTAGAATCATATAATATAAATAAAATCACATTAAAATAAAGAAAATTCTAGTAGATTTTGTTTTAGTTCACATAGGACATTGTTCT